>CM042142.1:129441968-129569141 GCA_023376005.1 Doryteuthis pealeii | reverse complement strand
TCTGTTTTCAATCAAACATAATGAAAAGATTGAAAAAAAGAAAAAACGTTGAGAGAAGAGAGAGAGAGTTAAATCACAAGAGATTACTATACTTGGTCCGGGTTAGCTCAGTTTGAATAGAGCGGTCGCTAGAACCACAAGGTTCTAGTTCGATCCGGACCTCTGCAACTCAGCTATGATAGCTACAGGATCGGCGTAAAGTAAGGAGCTGAATGGTAGGTGTGTGCTTCCACCTCAGACGCTTAAATATACTCCTGGTCAGCGAAGTAGAATAAAGGTGGATAGGACTCCCTCACTGAATTGGCTATATACCAACTTTAACCACCCTGACGACTACTTACTTTTTAACATATTGATTACTATGTGTAATAGCTTTCATAACATATCAAAATGTAACAATTAAATTACCAGTACTGTGGTATATTACAGGTCCTGCTAGTATGTAACTATTCTCTTGCTAGCCTCTGTTTTTGGCAAACTTGTTATAATGAATTAGCTTATCTAACTAATACAGTCATTACCCTGACTTTAACAATTTCCCCAACTTACAGGTTATCAGGGCTAAAAGTTGTCACTCAGTCAATTTTTTATTTTTATGTCATGAGGCTAAAATCTTGAGAAGTACGAGGGCGAGCTTCAGATAGCTTTGTTAATAAAAAGTAAGTAAAGCTCAGGTTGCCAAAGCGGTTCAGCCAATCAGCAAAGAGTCTATCCCTTTTTCACTAGCGCTAGACCAAGGAGATTGTTTTTGCATCTTTGATGGAGCGCCAATCTACCAACAGCTCCTTACTTTACTGCACATATCCCTGTGCTACTCACATGCTGTGTTGGCGAGGGCGGTATCGAACTAGGAACCTTGTGGTCTAGCCGAACGCTCTACCGACTGAGCTAACCGAGAAGTTCACTAAAAACATTTAAGTTTCCAAATTTATAATGTCAAGAAAAAGATTACAACGCATAATTCATTACATTCTCATTTTATTGTTATACATGTAAAGTTTTTAATGCCATCGTTGGTCAGTTGAAAAGGCCTTAAGAAAGTCCTATGTTATGGAATCCTTTGGTAAGCGTATAAGTCCTATCCTGCGTATTGGTTAAGGTCCAGTGATTTAATCCTATGTCCGTTGTCCATGAATGCAGTGTAATTATGACCAGTAGGGTCGGGGTTAAGTATTGTATCAACCTCAGAGTACTGCCAGTGATTGGCCAAGAGTTAGATCACATGATTCTGGCCTAGTCTATAAGTAGGAGCATGCATTAACACACACCTTATATCTGAAAATTCTGGGCATCTCACGTGGTGTCATGGTAAGCAATCTAGATTAGCAGACCATTGTTAGTGAGTTCGATCCTCACTGGGTGCCCATACTTCTGCCTTGTGCCGCATCTGAGCTAAGCTTAGTAAATAGGGCATCTCATGTGGTGTAATGGTTAGCAAGCTATATTAGCAGACCATTGTTAGTGAGTTCGATTCTCACTGGGTGCCCATACTTCTGGCCTTGTGCCACATCTAAGCTAAGACTTAGTAAATAAATATATCTTAAAATTCTGGGCACCTCACGTGGTGTAATGGTAAGCAAGCTAGATTCGTATACCATTGTTAGTGAGTTCGATTCTCACTGGGCGCCCCATATTTCTGGCCTTTGGCCACACTAAGCTAAGCTTAGTAAATTAAATATATCTTAAATTCTGGGCACCTCACGCGGTGTAATGGTAAGCAAGCTAGATTCGTAAACCATTGTTAGTGAGTTCGATTCTCACTGGGCGCCCATACTTCTGGCCTTGTGCCACATCTAAGCAAGTTAGTTAAATAACTATATCTTAAAATTCTCAACAATACATTACAGCTGCATATTTTCTATTTAAAAAATAAAAAAAAAAATAAAACGAAAAAAAAAATTGGGTATTTTTGGGGGGACTGGAACGAATTAATTAAAATGAGTGTCTGCTAGTGCACTAAATTACATCTGATGGGGATGCTCTCGGTAGTAGAGATCTGGAACGTATGAAGTACCAAATCAATCAATCAATCAGTCAGTCAATCCATTTCTTTAACGAGAAGTCCGACAAAATGATAATGAAGAGACAATGCAAGGGAGATAACTTCTTATCTTTATATTAAAGTATGTGATTTTGTTCTATTCTACACGCTGTCCACAAAGTTGGGTACATAGAGATTCACTATTGTATTTATGTATTTTTCCGAGTTGACAGATATATAATTTAGCGTAAATAAATCATTAAAATAAGCAATTAGATATAATACTATAACATTATAATTAAATAAAATTATGGGTGGATGTACCAGACTTTGTGGACACCCTCTATTTATTATACAGGGTGTCCATAAAGTCTGGGTACATGGGTGATTAACACATGATTTTAAAGAAAACAATTTTATTTAATTATTAACATTATAATTAAATAAAATTATGGTGATGTACCCAGACTTGTGGACACCCTCTATTATTATACAGGTGTCCACAAAGTCTGGGTACATGGGTGGATTAACATAATTTTAAAAGAAAACAATTTTATTTAATTACCTATAACATTATAATTAAATAAAATTGTTTCTTAAATCATTTTAATCCACCCATGTACCCAGACTTGTAGACACCCTGTGTAATAAATACATTTCACCACTACATAATTTTTCATCATTTTTGATATTTTTTAACAATACGTTTGTCTTTATTTCACGCCATTACAACCTTTTTTGGGGTTATTTAATTCAAGTTTAACTTTCATATTTATAAAGTAGAAATATATTCGCGTATATTTATAACTGTTTGGGACTGATGTTAAATTTACATTTTTATCTCTTTAATAAGATAAAGTGAGAATTCTTCCAGCCTGTAGCTGTGTCAGTGCTATTGTATGGCTGTACCACAAAACATGAGCTGCTTGCTTCCCACCTTATAAATCATCCATGAACAAGATATGCTGGGCATTGCTGGAGAAGCAGGGACGACCTCATAAGTAATATTTCTCTGTGGACTCACACAGATGGGCACACCAGTTTTGGCCAACATACAAAAACTTATATTCATCATAATAATTGGAGGCGCGTGGTCTAATGGTTAGAGTTGAAATGGACTCGTCAACGCGAGTTCAATTCTGGATGAAGCTGTTGGAATTCACATGGCGCTAATACTCTTGCAAAGGTATGAATCCATTCTCCCTCCAGCTATGGGTAAATAGCAGGGCAGACTGGACTCTTTAACCATGGCTAGGTAACAGTCTAGAGAGGAAAACTCTAATTCAACCTGCCTAAACTCCGCTTTAAGAAATTGACCTGTATGTCGCATCCTGCTCATGCAGAGGGTTGTAAATATATATATTCATCATAATGGATGCCAATATAGAGACTTGACCTGAGTGATGGCTGTGGAACAGATGGTGAGAAGAATCAATAATCCATCATTATAATAGGTGAGAAGTTATATTAACATTGGAAGGCTCAAAGTAACCCTCACAACGTGCGGTACATATAATACAAGTAATATTCCGACAAAGAAGTCATGATGTGTAACAAACATAGACTTTAATAGTGAACACATAGAATACATTTAAACAGGAATACATATCCACATTAAAAGGTATAACAAAAAGATACATAATGAACACGTAATGAGACAATGTATTAGAGGTGTATAAAGATAGATACGGAAATTATTATAAAGAAGGTAGACGGGCTTGCGTCCTAAAGAAGTGGTCCAGAGTACAGAAGGAATGTCACTTACATAAGCTGGAGGGCAGACAATCGCTACCCTATCAAACACAACTGATGTGATGATGAGAGATATATGTGTCGTCCCATCATCATTCATCATATCATCATCATCATTTCCTGTTTTTTCCCCAATTACCAGAGATGTCCTCCACATACTGTCTCATTTCAAGTTTACTGTAACTCACATTATTGATTCCACACACACACACACATACATACAATTCCTTGTGCACAGACTTAGAATATACAGTACTCTCATAGAAATATTAACATCTTTTTAAATCAATTTAAAAAATATTAACACCTTATAGAATACCGTTAATATATTTTCAAACAGTCTCCACATGCTTCACCATCCCTTTCAAAACATATGCTTAGAATCTCACAGGTGTTTTTAAAATATGTAATATTTCTATGAGAGACCTATATTAGAAAAGCATAGGATACCAATTATCGAAAAATCGTGTTTTTACAAAAAGAAAGAAACAAGGGGAGGTTACTCTCATTATGTACTAATTCAATTACCATATATGTTATACAATAAGAAAAATAAATTAATAATTGTAATCATAAACCTCATCTCAAACATTCACAGAAATAATAAAAAATAGTCTTATAATATTTTTATGATATCAATTATAGTAGAAAAAGTTTTATATATTTCATACAGTAAAATAATTTTATAATATATTTTTATAATATAATTCAAAAGAAATAAGTTCATAATATTTTATATAGTAAGAAATAAGTTTTTAAAATACATTCTATTTCAGTGAGAAATAAGTTTAGAAATATATTTTATGCAGTAAAATAAGATTTATGATTTATTTTTAATTATTATTTATAATATTAATCATAGTAAGAAATAAATTTTATCATATATCTTATACAGTGAGAAATAAGTTATAATATATTCTAAATTAATTAATTAATTTCATTTACTTATAAGCAGATCTTAGTAAAAATCTATATTGAAATAGTTTTGTCTACTTTTTAAATGAACAAAATGTAAATTTAAATACTTTCCATGCCAAATTAAATGAAGAATATATTTCTACAAAGTATTTTCTAAAATTAAAACGTAAAGTTTCTTAATTAAATTTTGATGCCACACCCAGATAGTCCAGATCTAGCTCCCTCGTTTAGTTTTAATGGATTTTTCATTTTACAATTCTAGGCGGATTTTTTTGCAAGGTGTGTTGCTTTTCAAAAATCTTTTTCTGTCTTTTTGATTTCAAAAGAGTGAACACAAGGGAGATAAATTGTAGTGGTTTTTTTTAAGACCTGAAGTTTTCTAAGTTGCATACACAAAAATACTCATAATTTGACTCTCAGTAGCCAAACCAACTTGAAAATAATTTCACCTTCACTACCAGAAAAATCTAAAGGCTACATTATTGTAAAAAAGTTTATACTAAACTATCATATTTTTGCCAACAATTTGGTTACAAACAGATTATTATACTAATTTATTATTTTAAATCATATTCAATTGATTGACTGATTGAATTATATGACATGCCATACCATCCGGGATTATTTATGCCTAGCAGTTAGAGAATTGTGTACATTTACATTTACATTTTTATGTAGTTTCTTAAGTTTGTGTACATAGTTATATATGAAGCATTCCAATGCAAAGATAGGTCAACCCGTCTAAGTTATTTATGCCTAGAGTCAGGGAATTGTGTTCATTATACGTTCATATTTACATTTTTGGTTGTGTTCTAGAGGATTTATTTGCACACGGTTCTGTCAAATACAAATAACTTTTAAACTGATTTTTTTTTTGCACAAATATCTTTTAACATAAATATCTTTAAATATCTGTTGACCCATAGATGGAGCCAAAGTGGTTGTAAATGAGTGGATATATATATATAATATATATAATATATAATATATATATTGGTAATTACAACAAACACACCCTGAAGGATCACAATATTAAGACAGAAACAAATAATCATAAATTCAACAATAATTTGTGTATTAAAACAAATAGATTACAGTAGTCAAAAATACTATCCAAGTCCTGTAAAATATCATTTTTAAAGTTCATTTAATTAGAAAAGAAAAGTTGGGTAACTCCAAATGAGAAAAGAAAGGGTAATGCTCAATATATCAGCAAAGATAAACTTTTAGAGAGAGAAAGATATAAGCTTGCAAATACCTTCAACAGTAGGCAAATATTTCGAGTTGACACATCGGAATATTTAGGCATAAGTTTTCTTCTGAATTCTGTGAAAACCTTGCTTTTTATAGACTTCCTAGGATCAAATCTGTATTTTTTTTAACTTCTTTTTTAGACTGAATGCTTCTGATTTGGTTGAAAATTATCATTTTAATATTTCTATCGTTTTCTTTCTACCTGCACTGATCCTATGCGCAGACTTCTTATTCCTCATTTTATTTCTGCTTCAAAGCGTTAACTTCCAGCTCACACAAGCCTAACAGGTCTAAACTACCATCAGCGTTGGGAATTGTATACATTTTACATTGAAATTTGCATTTTTGTTGTATATTTTTTATTATTTATTTTGTATTATATGATATTGTGTATTCCTATCAAATATGAATAATTCTTAAACAAATTTAATTCAATAGATGGACCCTAACAAGTACTATCACTCCAGGGCCAGAGTGGACCTGGGAGTAATGGCAGTGAATGTGTATTCCACACCTCTCCAAACTAGAGCTCACCATCAGATGCAGTTTAGTGTCGTACCAGGACACCCATCTTTTGTTTGGTCGGAGGTGCCCCATGCATTGGATATAGTCAGAGAATCTGATATTCAAGTTATAGCACATACGTTATATACATTGAATATGATTGACAATTTTTTTCAGTTATGCATTAAAACAAAAATAGGAATGTAACACTCCACTTTGGCCCTACCTTAGGCTAGACAAGCCCTAGCACCTATATGATTGTCCCAAACTCTGTTGTCCTTATGGCAAGCCCCAACCCTTTTTATCATATGGTGCTAGAAGGCAGTGGCTGAGGATCTATTATCCTGAGAGGAGGAAGCTGTGGTGTAATGATTAAAGTCATAGGAAATGGACTCGCGCCCCGAGTTCAAATCCTGGACTGTAATTACATTTCACCTAGCGCTAATACCCTTGGGGAAGTATGAATTCTACTCTCCCTCCAGCTATGGGTAAATAGTAGCGCAAACTTGGCTCTTTAACCTTTGGTTAGGCAACCAGTCTAGGAGAAAGAAAACCCTCTGAATTCAAACCTGTTAAACTCCGTAAGAAATTGACCTTGTATCACATCTGCTCGTGTGGAGGGTTGGTAAAATATATATTATCCTGAGTATGATGTTAAACTCTATCTGATAGTGAAGTTCCAGTTCTGGAGCCTCAGGGAATATGGAGTACCCTTCATCGCTATTACTCCCGGCCACTCTGACCGAGTGGGAGTACCTATTAGAGTCCCATCTATGGTTAAAAAGAACAAAATGAGTTCCAAAAAATATTTTTTTTTTTTTAAAGTTGAGTACCCATCAAGAATGAAAAAACAAAACATCTTAAGAGTATTGACGGATTCGAAGGAGCTCTTATTCTCCTAGTTGTAGGCAAATTGTCAGACAAAAGAAGGAACAAACACGAAAGTAAATGTATTGACAAAAAATTACATAAAATTGTGCAAATTTTAATGGTATTTGCTACAAAACTTATCTGAGTTAGTCTAATTTTCTTGCAGTAATTAACAGGGTACTCTTTCGTCGGTAGAAATGTTGATAAGACGCTTCGTCTCGGTAGTTCTCATCCTGCGTAAGTGTACATTGTACCCGCCTTTAAATGTATGCTGATACAATGCCTTAGAAGGAGCTGGTTGTAGAGTTCTGTGATAAGTGGCCCTGTTTGCTGCTTGTAATGAGAGCTTGGTGTTTTTACATCTCTCCTCCAGTACTGCTATGCGATAAGAAAGCCCTGTTTTTGGGCTAAGTGATGAATGAATGTAGGACCGCTATTTACGCGACTACCCTCATTGGGTGCTCTGTAATAAGTAAAGTTTTGGTATTGGTGCCAACATACGATGATGGCGATTCGCCCCCTAGCGCAGGGGGAGATAAATTAACTAGGAATTTCCAATAATTTGGCAGGGTGACATGCCGTAAAATCCAACCAACCAGCCCAACCAAGAAATAGGAGAACTCTAAAGACTATGTAGCTCCAGCCAGTATGCCATGTGATAAGTCTGACTGAAACAAATCCAAACCTTTATATCAGTTAGTTTTTAATAACAAAATCATCACACTCTTCTTACTGTTATCTAGCAATACTTTTATCTATCTCATATACTCATGGCTTTGTTAGTTTGATCTCAATAAACTCTAGAAATTCCAATACTAGAGTTCTAAGAAACTAGCGGGACCTGTGAATATACCACAGTGATGAAAAAATTTTGTAAAAACCTGGGCAACGATGTATGGAGCCCTGGTTCCTCTTCTCTGCCTCGCTGATGGATTATTATTACTTATTAGTTTTTTCACACCAGCATTGCGATGGTATACCAGGATCTTAGGACAAAAAAAAAAGAGCCTGGGCAAGATGTAGGAGGCCCTGGGTTACCAACTGACAGAGCCCCCTTCTCTGCCTCACTGGCATGATCCGAAGGAATGATAACCAATACATTCAGCGTCAGTTTGTTGCAAGAGTTGCAATAGTATTTACACACTGAACTGCCATTATCTGTTCAGCCTTTTCCTATCCAGAGGATACCCACAAGCAGTGGGTTTTTTTTAAAGGAATATTACGCACCTGATACCAACCCAGGTATTTCTATGTTCTCGCTTAATGTGCTAGATGACCAATTGAGCGAGAACGCTTCCTTTGCCCGTTCACAGTTTGATTTATCGTCCTTGCTGAGTGTCGAGCCATCCTCCTCATTAGGCAAGCTTCGTGGGCGCACCGGTTTAGTCGCGATGATCCTGACTATGAAGCAATGAGTACACGTTACATAATACCCATAGCGCTTTGTGCAACCTGACATAGAACGCGTGAACCACAGTTATGATAAATTTAATTATTTACGACGTTTGATATGTTACTTAAGAGCTATTGCCAAATAGTTCAATATGTAAAAAGTACTGTAATCAACTCTCTCTCACTCTTTTTTCTTTCATCATCATCAACGAAACAAATTAACGTTATCGCTTCCACACGCTCACCCCCTTTCTCAATCTTTCCCCTACACCTTCTAGTTATATTTTTGTTGTAACATGTCCTTTTTTTCCTTTATAATAAAATGGAATGGTCCATTATTTAGCTGAAGGGACGACATTCATAAGAAATAAGAATTCGCAGATAAGCAACACCATATCAATTTACATTTTTGCATTTGGAGATTTGGATGGTCGCATTTTAACCAGAGGGTGTTGCAGATGACAACAGTCAAAGAAGATTAAGGACAAACCAGTATTAAATCAAAAGAGATAATGAAAAAAACATGTAAAGCAAAACAGAGAGAAGAGCAATTGAAATTAAAATGACATTGATTATAAAGGGCACATCAACCAGTCCTGGATTTAGTTAAGAATCGCATTTTATTAGACTGATAGTTTGGTTTGTTTATGACACATCAGCTTTTCAGGTTATTAATGCTAAATCAAGTCAATTTTGATACCCAGACTCAAGGTTGCTGAAATCACCACAATTAAGTATTGAACATGCGCAGCGCTGCTTAACTTCTTTTCCTAGGAACTGTCAAATTTCTCCCAAAAACACCACGTATATTACAAGGCATGTATTTATTGAAACTGGTTTTCAAAAACATAAGACCTAAGTTTGCTCTTATTCTATGTATGATGATTTTGTGTAATGCGATGTGCGCAGTGACACAAATCGAGACACAATCTCAATCTCATTAATACGATATTTTGTTTCTAAAGTTAGGAGGTCTTGAAAATATAGAGAAAATCTGTTGGTGTTATTTCCAGTGCTGATAAAGAGATTTGCAGACAATCTAGTGGTGTATATTAATAAAAGCAACAAGGCTGGTGGTGTTCAAAAAAACTTCAGCTAGAGACAGGAGTGTCAACCTGTTTAGACGTGTAGAATGGATTGAAGTATAAAATTAGATCTTCGCCAGATAAAGACAATTTCATTTTTGTGAGTCTTAAAACCCTTTTTTTTAAAATAAATTGTTATAATTTGTGAATATACAAGGTCTCCATCGACCCTGGTGGCAGAGTCAAGAAATATCTACAAAGTATTCATTCTATAGAGTTTCTTTAAGGAAATTTTAAAATCTCACCTGTTCACCATCATATTGGAATCTTTTCCAGGTTAGTCTCATAATATCATTCTCTTTTCAATAAAGATACCCTATACATATTTTTTTACCCTTTATAAATTACCTTGGAGATTCAAGGTGTTAAAACTGAATTTGAGTTTGTTTAACGGCATATCAACTCTGTGGTCATTTAATGCCAAAAAAAAGGTTATTTTGGATTCAGTCTTTAAAGTAGTGGTTGCTATGGGTTAATGTTATGTTCTTATATTTTGTGCAAAAGGTGCTATTTTTTATAAAATTTAAAAGTTTCAGGTTTGTATTCTAAAGATGGTCTTCAGTTCTTGCTGATAGTAATTGGCATGGATATGTTTAAGTCTGTAACAATTTAGGATATGCTTGGTTGTAAGTTCTACTTTGCATGTCTGGGGACCACACTGAAACATAAATAAAAAAAAAGAAGGTAAAGCAAGTGTTACTCTTATAAAAGATTTAAATATTTTAAAAGAAAAATGATTTTTCCCTCCTAAAAATCAAATTTAACATCAGATGCCATGTATAAAAATTTTGATTCATTGAAGCCCATTTTTAAACATGCTACTCAGGCATTACAGGATTGCCTTTGCTAATAAAATAGAAGAAGTTTTTTTATTTCCATTGAAGAATTTAGCATCAAAAAATAGTAATTAGTTTCAGAAATTGCTTAAAGAAAAAGTTTGTACATCTCAGATTTTATAATTAAAATCTTTAATGTAAGAAATTTCTATTTAATTTCCCAATCAAAAGTTTTCATCCAATTATAATGCTAATCTGCAATAAAACTGGATATCCCCCCCTCCGCACCACCCAAGATGATAACTTGATAATAACGAGTGGATATGTGAATTAGTACAAAATGTTTTATTCAAGAGTAAACTCCAATAAAATGTTTCCATAAATATTTTTTTTTCTTTTTAAGTTTCACACATTCAAAGAAATAGACGGTTAACAATCCACTCTGAAACATTTTCAGATTTTCTATTTGTCATCACAACATACACAACCTTCCCCCATACATGAGTTCACAAATTCCAGTTATGTTGTCAAAAGTTAACTTTCTATTATCTCAGTAACCCTTTCAAACAGATATTTGAAAGAAACCAATTTCAGTAACGTTCTTTTTTTCTATATGTTATACAGACATTTCAGCCAATGTGCCCTCCAGCTTTTAGTGTTCTTGTCAAACTTAGGAACCTTCATAGGACTTCAAACTGAGCCCTTTATTTAATCCACAGGACAACATCCATTAACCATGTCCAGGTAGAAATGTAAAAACTATGTTAGTATCTTTTATGCCCATAGCCAGATTAAATCTGCCAACTTACAGATTGTCATTTAGAATTCTATTAACTCAACCTTATATCTAAAAAAGATGAGGACAACAGTCCAAAAAATCTAAAATAACAGAGCACAAAGTGTTTAAATAATTATTTCAGTTATTCACAAGTCATTTACTAACCACAAGTCATTAGTTTCTGGGTTTTTTTGGTTTTTTAGTGAACGTCAAAACAAAAGCAAAAGAACAAATTCTGAAAAGAGTTCAGTTATTTTCATGTTGTTGTATTTACAATACATTTCAAAGAAAAAAGTAGAAATTGGATTTTGGTTTGTTGTTTTTTAAATTAGAAGACTTGATGGTAAAAAAAGGTAAACAAAAAAAAATGCAATAAAAAAAAATAAAAATTAAGGAGAGTAGTCATAAAAAATTTTTAAAAATGCAATATAAATTTAAGTAATGCTTAAAAAACCCAGTCTGTTTAAATCACAAAAAAAAAGGAAAATAGAATGAGTTTATCGTGTATTAAAAAAAGAAAAAAATTTAAGGGAGGAGAGTTATTTTAATACAAAAAAATTAAATGCCGAGTGAAAAACAGTCTATGAAATATTCCCACCCACCCATAAAAAAAAAAAAAAAAAGATCAATAAAAAAAAATAAAAAAAAAAAATAGAAAGTAAACCCAAAAAAAATTTATTATCAGTTTTTATTTATTTATTTTTTTTGATTTTGTTTTCTTAAAATAAGCACTCAAACCCTTCACCCCTGATGGTATCAATTTTCACAAGATCTGTAAAATAAAAAAAAGGAGTATGGGGCTTAATTAAAAAAAATCTTTTTAAATCACAAATGTTAAATAAATTGTATCAACTAGAGAGAAAAAAACAAAAAAAACAAATTAACACTAAAGTTTTCACTGACATGGCCAAGCTTGCGAACAAACAGACCATTTGCAGAATCGTCACAACAAAAAAGGTTTCATTTAAACACATTAAATACTTTAAAACTATAGTGAGGTGTATGTAGCAAACAGTTATTGCCATAGGAAGTGTCTTGTAACTTAGAGCTCAATCCTGAACGAGCTGTGCAATTCCCATAACACCAATAATTTAGGAAAGGTATGAATTCTAGTAGAGCCTTCCCTCTCCAGGTCTACAACTAATTTGAATTTGGAGTTTTCTTCTAATTTCAATTGTCAGACCAAGGTTAAAGAGCCCAGTTTGGAAGGAGAATAGTTGGATTCATTACCTTTCCTAAATGTATTGGTGTTATGGAATTGCAAACAGCCTCGTCAGGATTTGAGCTCTATTAACCAAACCACTCCTATGGCAATAACTGTATGCTACATAACCTCCACTATAGTATTACAGTAATTAATGTGTTTAAATGAAACTTTTTTTTGTTGTGACGATTCTGCAAATGGTCTGTTTGGTTCCAACCTTGGCATCATTGTCAGTGAAAACTTTAGTGTTAATTTGTTTTTTTTGTTTTTTCTCTTAGTTGATACAATTTATTTAACATTTTGATTTTAAAAGATTTTTTATTAAGCCCCATATCCTTTTATCTTTTTTACAGATCTTGTTGAAAACTTTGATGAACCATCCAGGGTGAAGGTGTTTTGAGTGACTTATTTTAAAAAGAAAAAAACAAAAATTAAAAAAAAAAAATAAATAAATAAAAACTGATAATAAATTTTTTGGGTTTTCACTTTTCATTTTTTTTAATTTTTATTTTTGATATTTTTTTTTTTTAATGGGTGGGGGGAATATTTCATAGATGTTTTTTCACTCGGCATTTAATTTCTTTCAGGTATTAGAATAACTTCCTCTCCCTTAATTTTTTTTTTTTTTTAATACACGATAACTCATTCTATGTTTCCTTTTTTTGTGATTTAACAGAATGGTTTTTAAGCATTACTTAAATTTATATTGCATTTTTTAAAAATTTTTTATGACCTACTCTCCTTAATTTTTATTTTTTTAATGCATTTTTTTTACCTTTTACCATCAAGTTCTCTAATTTAAAAAAAAAAAACAAAATCCAATTTCTACTTTTTTCTTTGAAATGTATATGTAAATACAACAAACATGAAAATAAACTGAACTCTTTTCAGAATTTGTTCTTTGCTTTGTTTTGACGTTCACTAAAAAAAACCAAAGAAAAACCCAGAAAACTAATGACTTGTGGGTTAGTAAATTAGACTTGTGAAAGTAACTGAAAATAATTATTTAAACACTTTGTGCTCTGTTATATTTAGATTTTTTGGACTGTTGTCCTCATCTTTTTTAGATATAAAGGTTGAGTTAATAGAATTCTAAATGACAATCTGTAAGTTGCAGATTTAATCCTGGCTATGGCAATAAAAGAATACTTAACATAGTTTTACATTTCTACCTGGACATGGTTAATGGAATGTTGTCCTGTTGGATTAAATAAAGGCTCAGTTTTGAAGTCTATGAAGGTTTCCTAAGTTTGACAAGAAACACCTAAAAGCTGGAGGCACATTGGCTGAAATGTCTGTATAACAATAGAAAAAAAAAGAACGTACTGAAATTGGTTTCTTTCAAATATCTGTTGAAAGGGTTTACTGAGAAATAGAAAGTTAACTTTGACAACATAACCTGAGAAAAATTTGTGAACTCATTGGTATGGGGAAGGTTGTGTATGTTTGTGATGACAAATAGAAAATCTGAAAATGTTTCAGAGTGGATTGTTAACCGTCTATTCTTTGAATGTGATGAAACTTAAAAAGAAAAAAAAAATATATTATGGAACATTTTATTGGAGTTTACCTTGAAATAAAACATTTTGTACTAATTCACATATCCCACTCGTTATTATCAAGTATTCATCTTGGGTGCGTGAGGAGGGAGGGATATCCAGTTTTATTGCAGATTAGCATTATAATTGGATGAAAACTTTTGGATTGGGAAATTAAATAGAAATTTCTTTACATTTAAAGATTTTAAATTATAAAATCTGAGATGTACAAAACTTTTTCTTTAAGCAATTCCCTCTGAAACTAATTACCTATTTATTTGAGTGCTAAATTTTTCAATGGAAATAAAAAAACTCTCTATTTTATTACCAAGGCAATCCTGTAATGCCTGAGTAGCATGTCTTAAAAATGGGCTTCAAATGAATCAAAAATTTTTATACATGGCATCTGATGTTAAATTTGATTTTTGGGGAAAAATCATTTTTCTTTTAAAATATTTAAATCTTTTATAAAGATGTAAACACTTGCTGGTACCTTCTTTTTTTATTTTATGATTTCAGTGTGCCCAACATGCAAAGTACAACTTACAACCAAACATATCCTAAATTGTAACAGACTTAAACATATCCACGCCAATTACTATCAAGCAAGAAACCTGAAAGACATCTTTAAGATACAAACCCTGAAAACATTTTTAAAATTTATAAAAAAGGCAACCTTTTCAACAAAATATACAGAACATAACCAATTATCCCATAGAACCACTACTTTAAAGACTGAAATCCAAAATAACCTTTTGGCATTAAATGACCCACAGAGCTTGATATGCCGTTAAACAAAACTCAAATTCAGTTTTAACACCTTGGAATCTCCCACAGGTAATTTATAAAGGGTAAAAAAATATGTATAGGGTATCTTTATTAGAAAAGCAGAACTGATATTATGGAGACTACCTGGAAAAGATTCCAATATGATGGTGAACAGGTGAAGACTTTAAAAATCCTTAAAGAAACTCCTATAGAAATGAATACTTTGTAGATATTTTCTTGACTTCTGCCACCAGGGTCGATGGAGACCTTGTATATTCACAAATGTTAAAACAATTTATTTAAAAAAAAAAGGGTTTAGACTCACAAAAATGAAATTGTCTTTATCTGCCCAGAAGATCTAATTTATACTTCAATCCATCCTACACGTCTAAACAGGTTTGACACTCCTGTCTTCTAGCTGAAAGTTTTTTTGAACACCACCAGCCTTGTTGCTTTATTAATATACACCACTAGATATGTCTGCAAATCTCTTTATCAGCACTGGAAATAAACCCAACAGATTTTTCTATATTTTCAAGACCTCCTAACTTTAGAAACGTATTAATAATGGAGATTCAGTCTTGATTTGTGTCACTGCTCACATCGCATTACCCAAAATCATCAATACATAGAAAAAGAGCAAACTTAGGTCCTTATTGTTTTTGAAAACCAGTTTCAATAAATACATGCCTTGTAATATACGGTGTTTGGGAGAAATTGACAGTTTCCTAAGGAAAAAGATAGTAAGCAGCGCTGCGCTGTTCAATACTTAATTGGGTGATTTTTCAGCAACCTTGAGTCCTGGGTCTATCAAATGACTTGATTTAGCATTAAATAACCTGAAAAGGGCTGATGTGTCATAAAACAAACCAAACTATCAGTCTAATATAAATGCGATTCCTTAACTAAAATAACCCAGGACTGGTTGATGTGCCCTTTATATCAATCAGTCATTTTAATTTCAATTGCTCTTCTCTCTGTTTTTGCTTTACATGTTTTTTTTCATTATTCATCTTCTATGTATTAATACTGGTTTTCCTTAATCTTCTGACTGTTGTCATCTTGCAACACCCTCTGGTTAAAAATGAGACCATCCAAATCCTCCAAGAGGAAATGCAAAAAATGTAAATCCTGATTATCTGGTGTTGCTTATCTGCCGAATTCTTATTTCTTATGAATGTCGTCCCCTCAGCTAAATAATGGACCATTCCATTTTATTATAAAGGAAAAAAAGGGACATGTTACACAAAAAATATAAGATAGAAAGTGTAGGGGAAAGATTGAGAAAGGGGGTGAGCGTGTGGAAGCGATAACGTTAATTTGTTTCAGTTGAAGATGATGGAAAGAAAGAAAAAAGAGTGAGAGAGAGTTGATTACAGTACTTTTTACATATTGAACTATTTGGCAATAGCTCTTAAGTAAACATATCAAACGTCGTAATAATTAAATTTATCATACTGTGGTTCACGTGTTCATGTCAGGTTGCACAAAGCGCTATGGGTATTATGTAACCGTGTACTTCATGCTTCATAGTCAGATCATCGGCGACTAAACCGGTGCCCCCACGAAGCTTGCCTAATGAAGAGGATGGCTCGACACTCAGCAGGACGAAAATCAAAACCTGTGAACGGCAAAGGAAGCTTCTCGCTCAATGGTCATCTAGCACATTAACGCGAGAACATAGAAATACCTGGGTTGGTATCCAGGTGCGTAATATTCTTTAAAAAAAAACCCACTGCCTTGTGGGTATCCTCTGGATAGGAAAAGGCTGACAGAAATAGGCAGTTCAGTGTGTAAAATACTATCTGGCAACTCTTGCAACCAAACTGACGCTGAATGTATTGGTTCACCATTCCTTCGGATCATGCCAGTGAGGCAGAGAAGGGGCTCTGTCAGTTGGTAACCCAGGGCCTCCATACATCTTGCCCAGGCTCTTTTTTTTTGTCACTAAGACTCCTGGGATATACCATCAGCTAATGCTGGTGTGAAAAACTAATAATAGTAATAATAATAATCACATCAGCGAGGCAGAGAAGAGCAACCCAGGGCCTCCATACATCTTGCCCAGGCTCTTTTTAAAAAAATTTTTTTTTCATACTGTGGTATATTCACAGGTCCCGCTAGTTTCTTAGAACTCTAGTACTTGTGAATTTCTAAGTTTATTGAGATCAAACTAAACAAAGAGACATGAGTATATGAGATAAGATAAAGTATTGCTAGATAACACCAGTAAGAAGAGTGTGATGATTTTGTTATTAAAAACTAACCTGATATAACAGGTTTGGATTTGTTCAGTCAGACTTATCACATGGCATACTGGCTGGAGCTACATAGTCTTTAGAGTTCCTCCTATTTCTTGGTTGGCTGGTTGGTTGGATTTTACGGCATGTCAACCCTGCCAAAGATTATTGGAAATTCCATAGTTAATTATCTCCCCCTGCCGCTAGGGGGCGAATCGCCATCATCGTATGTTGGCACCAATACCAAAAACTTTACTTATTACAGAGCACCCAATGAGGGTAGTCGCGTAAATAGCGGTCCCTACACTTCATTCATCACTTAGCCCAAAAACAGGGCTTTCTTATCGCATAGCAGTACTGGAGGAGAGATGTAAAAACACCAAGCTCTCATTACCAAGCCCAAAACAGGGCCCACTTATCACAGAACTCTACAACCAGCTCCCTTCTAAGGCATTGTATCAGCATACATTTAAAGGCGGGTACAATAGTACACTTACCGAAGGATGAGAAACTACCGAGACGAAGCGTCTTATCAACATTTCCTACCGACGAAAAGAGTACCCTGTTATCACCATTACTCCAAGAAAATTACTAACTCAGATAAGTATTGTAGCAAATACCATTAAAATTTGCAACAATTTTATGTAATTTTTGTCAATACATTTACTTTCGTGTTTGTTCCTTCTTTGTCTGACAATTTGCCTACAACTACGGAGAAATAAGAGCTCCTTCGAAATCCGTCAATACTCTTAAGATGTTTTGTTTTATTCATTCTTGATGGGTACTCAACTTTAAAAAAAAAAAAATATTTTTGGAACTCATTTTGTTCTTTTTAACCCATAGATGGGACTCTAATAGGTACTCCCACTCTGGGTCAGAGTGGACCCGGGAGTAATAGCGATGAAGGGGTACTCCATATTCCCTGAGCTCCAGAACTGGAACTTCACTATCAGATAGAGTTTAACATCATACTCAGGATAATATATATATTTACCAACCCCTCCACACGAGCAGGATGTGATACAAGGTCAATTTCTTAAGCGGAGTTTAACAGGTTTGAATTCAGAGTTTTCTTTCTCCTAGACTGGTTGCCTAACCAAGGTTAAAGAGCCCAGTTTCCCTACTATTTACCCATAGCTGGAGGGAGAGTAGAATTCATACCTTCCCCAAGGGTATTAGCGCTAAGTGAAATGTAATTACAACGTCCAGGATTTGAACTCGGGGCGACGAGTCCATTTCCTATGACTTAATCATTACACCACACGCTTCCTCCTCCTCAGGATAATAAGATCCTCAGCCACTGCCTTCTAGCACCCATATGATAAAAAGGGTTGGGGCTTGCCATAAGGACAACAGAGTTGGGACAATCATATAGGTGCTAGGGCTTGTCTAGCCTAAGTAAGGGCCAAAGTGGAGTGTTACATTCCTATTTCTTGTTTTAATGCATAACTGAAAAAAATTGTCAATCATATTCAATGTATATAACGTATGTGCTATAACACTTGAATATCAGATCTCTGACTATATCCAATGCATAGGGGCACCTCCCCGACCCAAACAAAAAGATGGGTGTCCTGGGTACGACACTAAACTGCATCTGATGGTGAGGCTCTAGTTTTGGAGAGTGTGGAATACACATTCACTGCCATTACTCCCAGGTCCACTCTGGCCCTGGAGTGATAGTACTTGTTAGGGTCCCATCTATGAATTAAATTTGTTTAAGAATTATTCATATTTGATAGGAATACACAATATCATATAACTACAAAAATAATAATAAAAAAAATCTACACAAAAAATGCAAATTTCAATGTAAAATGTATACAATTCCCTAACGCTGACTGGTAGTTATAGTACCTGTTAGGCTTGTGGTGAGCTGGAAGTTAACGCTTTGAAAGCAGAAATAAAATGACGAAAATAAGAAGTCTGCGCATAGGATCAGTGCAGGTAGAAAGAAAACGATAGAAATATTAAAAATGATAATTTTCAACCAATCAGAAGCATTCACGTCTAAAAAAAGAAGTTAAAAAAAATACCGATTTTGATCCTAGGAAGTCCTATAAAAAAGCAAAGGTTTTCACAGAACAGTTCAGAAGAAAAACTTATGCCTAAATATTCCATGTTGATCAACTCCGAAATATTTGCCTACTGTTGAAGGTATTGCAAGCTATATCTTTCTCTCTCTAAAAGTTACTTCAATGCTGATATATTGAGCATTACCCTTTCTTTCTCATTTGGAGTTAACCCAACTCTTTCTTTTCCTAATTAAATGAACTTTTAAAAATGCATATTTTACAGGACTTGGATCAGTATTTTTGACTACTGTAATCTATTTGTTTTAATACACAAATTACTTGTTGAATTTATGAGTTATTTGTTTTTCTGTCTTAATATATGTGACCTTAGGGTGTGTTTGTTGTAATTACCAATATATATATATATATATATATATATATATATATATATCCACTCATTTACAACCACTTTGGCTCCCATCTATGGGTCAAACAGATATTTAAAGATATTTATGTTAAAAAGATATTTGTGCAAAAAAAAAAAATCAGTTTAAAAGTTATTTGTATTTGACAGAACCGTGTGCAAAATAAAATCCTCTTAAGAAACAACAACACAAAAAATGTAAATATGAACGTATAATGAACACAATTCCCTGACCTCTAGGCATAAAATAACTCTAGACGGGTTGACCTATCTTTGCATTAGGAATGCTTCATATATAACTATGTACACAAAACTTAAGAAACTACATAAAAAAATGTAAATGTAAAATGTACACAATTCTCTAACTGCTAGGCATAAAATAATCCCGGATGGTATGGCATGTCATTAATATCAATCAGTCAATCAATTGAATATCAGATTTAAAAATAATAACATTAGTATAATAAATCTGTTTGTAACCAAATTGTTGGCAAAAATATGATAGTTTAGTATAAACTTTTTTACAATAATGTAGCCCTTTAGATTTTTCTGGTAGTGAAGGTGAAATTATTTTCAAGTTGGTTTGGCTACTGAGAGTCAAATTATGAGTATTTTTGTGGTATGCCAACTTAGAAAAATCTTCAGGTCTTATACAAACCACTACAATTATCTCCCTTGTGTTTCACTCTTTTGAAATCAAACAAGACAGAAAAAGATTTTTGAAAAGCAACACACCTTGCAAAAAAATCCGCCTAGAATTGTAAAATGAAAAATCCATTAAAACTAAAACGAGGGAGCTAGATCTGGACTATCTGGGTGTGGCATCAAAAATTTAATTAAGGAAACTTTACGTTTTAATTTTAGAAAATACTTTGTAGAAATATATTTCTTCATTTAATTTGCATGGGAAAGTATTTAAATTTACATTTTGTTCATTTAAAAAGTAGACAAAACTATTTCAATATAGATTTTTACTAAGATCTGCTTATAAGTAAAAAAAAAATAAAAATTAATTAATTAATTTAGAAATATATTATAAAACTTATTTCTCACTGTATAAGATATATGATAAAATTTATTTCTTACTATGATTAATATTATAATATAATATAAAAATAAATCATAAAATTTATTTTTTTACTGCATAAAATATATTCTAAAACTTATTTCTCACTGAATAGAATGTATTTTAAAACTTATTTCTTACTATATAAAATAAATTATGAAACTTATTTCTTTCTATAATTAATATTATAAAAATATATTATAAAACTTATTTTTTACTGTATGAAATATATAAAACTTATTTCTTACTATAATTGATATCATAAAAATATTATAAGACTTATTTCTTATTATTTGTGAATGTTTGAGATGAGGTTTAATGATTACAATTATTATTATATTATTTCTTATTGTATAACATATATGGTAATCTGAACATTAGCTACATAAATGAGAGTAACCTCCCCTTGTTTCTTTCATTTTTGTAAAAACACGGATTTTTCGATAAATTGGGTATACCTATGCTTTTCTAATATACAGGTACTCTCATAGAAATATTAACATATTTTTTAAAAAATCACCTGTGGGAGATTCTAAGCATATGTTGAAAAGGGATGGTGAACATGTGGAGACTGTTTGAAAATATATTAACGGTATTCCTATAAAGGTGTTAATATTTTTAAATTGATTTAAAAAAAGATGTTAATATTTCTATGAGAGTACCTGTATATTCTAAGTCCTGTGCACAAGGCAAGTGTATGTATGTGTGTGTGTGTGTGGAATCAATAATGTGAGTTACAGTAAACTTGAAATGAGACAGTATGTGGAGGACATCTCTGGTAATTGGGGGAAAAAAACAGGATGATGATGATGATGATGATGATGATGATGACGACCACCATCATCATCATCATCATCATCATCATCAAGTTGTGTTGATAGTGTAGCGATTGTCTGCCCCTCCAGCTTATGTAAGTGACATTCCTTCATGTACTCTGGACCACTTCTTTAGGACGCAAGCCCACGTCCTATCTTCTTTATAATACATTTACGTATCTTCTTTATACACCTCTAATACATTGTCTCATTACGTGTTCATTATGTATCTCTTTTGTGTATACCTTTTAATGTGGATATGTATTCCTGTTTAAATGTATTTCTATGTGTTCACTATTAAAGTCTATGTTTGTTACACCTCATGACTTCTTTGTCGGAATATTACTTGTACTTATATGTACCCACATTGTGAGGTTACTTTGAGCCTTCCAATGTTAATATAACTTCCTCACCTATTATAATAGCATGGATTCACTTGATTCTCTCTCACCATCTGTTCCCATCAGCCATCACTCAGGTCAAGTCCTCTATATTGGCATCCATTATGATGACTATATATATTTACCAACCCCTCTGCATGAGCAGGATGCGACATAAGGTCAATTTCTTAAGCGGAGTTTAGCAGGCTTGAATTCAGAGTTTTCCTTCTCCTAGACTGGTTACCTAGCCATGGTTAAAGAGTCCAGTCTGCCCTGCTATTTACCCATAGCTGGAGGGAGAATTGGATTCATACCTTTCCCAAGAGTATTAGCGCCATGTGAAATTCCAACAGCTTCATCCAGGAATTGAACTCGCGTTGACGAGTCCATTTCAACTCTAACCATTAGACCACGCGCCTCCATATTATGATGAATATAAGTTTTTGTATGTTGGCCAAAACTGGTGTGCCCATCTGTGTGAGTCCACAAGAGAATATTACTTATGAGGTCGTCCCTGCTTCTCCAGCAATGCCCAGCATATCTTGTTCATGGATGATTTATAAGGTGGGAAGCAAGCAGCTCATGTTTTGTGGTACAGCCATACAATAGCACTGACACAGCTACAGGCTGGAAGAATTCTCACTTTATCTTATTAAAGAGATAAAAATGTAAATTTAACAATCAGTCCTCAAACAGTTATAAATATACGGAATATATTTCTACTTTATAAATATGAAAGTTAAACTTGAATTAAATAACCCCAAAAAAGGTTGTAATGGCGTGAAATAAAAGACCAAACGTATTGTTAAAAAAATATCAAAAAATGATGAAAAAATTATGTAGTGGTGAAATGTATTTATTACACAGGGTGTCTACAAAGTCTGGGTACATGGGTGGATTAACAAATGATTTTAAGAAAACAATTTTATTTAATTATAATGTTATATAATTAAATAAAATTGTTTTCTTTTAAAATTATGTTAATCCACCCATGTACCCAGACTTTGTGGACACCCTGTATAATAAATAGAGGGTGTCCACAAAGTCTGGGTACATCCACCATAATTTTATTTAATTATAATGTTATATAATTAAATAAAATTGTTTTCTTTTAAAATCATGTGTTAATCCACCCATGTACCCAGACTTTATGGACACCCTGTATAATAAATAGAGGGTGTCCACAAAGTCTGGGTACATCCACCCATAATTTTATTTAATTATAATGTTATATATTATATCTAATTGCTTATTTTATGATTTTATTTACTGCTAAATTATCATATCTGTCAACTCGGAAAAATAACATAAATAAATACAATAGTGAAATCTCTATGTACCCAAACTTTGTGGACAGCGTGTAGAATAGAACAAAATCAACATACTTTAATATAAAAGATAAGAGTTATCTCCCTTGCATTGTCTCTTCACTTATCATTTTGTCGGACTTCTCGTTAAAGAAATGGATTGACTGACTGATTGATTGATTGATTTTGGTACTTCATACGTTCCAGATCTCTACTACCGAGCATCCCCATCAGATGTAATTTAGTGCCATAGCCAGGACACCTCATTTTAATTAATTCGTTCCAGTCCCCCCTCAACCAAAATACCCCAATTTTTTTTTTCGTTTTTTATTTTTTTATTTTTATTTTTTTAAATAAGAAATATAGCACTGTAATGTATTGTTGAGAATTTTAAGATATAGTTATTTACTAAGCTTAGCTTAGATGTGGCACAAGGCCAGAAGTATGGGGCGCCCAGTGAGAATCGAACTCACTAACAATGGTTTACGAATCTAGCTTGCTTACCATTACACCGCGTGAGGTGCCCAGAATTTTAAGATATATTTATTTACTAAGCTTAGCTTAGATGTGGCACAAGGCCAGAAATATGGGGCGCCCAGTGAGAATCGAACTCACTAACAATGGTATACGAATCTAGCTTGCTTACCATTACACCACGTGAGGTGCCCAGAATTTTAAGATATATTTATTTACTAAGCTTAGCTTAGATGTGGCACAAGGCCAGAAGTATGGGGCACCCAGTGAGAATCGAACTCACTAACAATGGTCTGCTAATATAGCTTGCTAACCATTACACCACATGAGATGCCCTATTTACTAAGCTTAGCTCAGATGCGGCACAAGGCCAGAAGTATGGGGCACCCAGTGAGGATCGAACTCACTAACAATGGTCTGCTAATCTAGATTGCTTACCATGACACCACGTGAGATGCCCAGAATTTTCAGATATAAGGTGTGTGTTAAATGCATGCTCCTACTTATAGACTAGGCCAGAATCATGTGATCTAACTCTTGGCCAATCACTGGCAGTACTCTGAGGTTGATACAATACTTAACCCCGACCCTACTGGTCATAATTACACTGACATTCATGGACAACGGACATAGGATTAAATCACTGGACCTTTACCAATACGCAGGATAGGACTTATACGCTTACCAAAGGATTCCATAACATAGGACTTTCTTTAAGGCCTTTTCAACTGACCAACGATGGCATTTAAAAACTTTACATGTATAAAAACAATAAAATAGAATGTAATGAATTATGCGTTGTAATCTTTTTCTTTGACATTATAAATTTGGAAACTTAAATGTTTTTAGTGAACTTCGGGTTAGCTCAGTCGGTAGAGCGTTCGGCTAGAAACCACAAGGTTCCTAGTTCGATACCGGCCCTCGCCAACACAGCATGTGAGTAGCACAGGGATATGTGCAGTAAAGTAAGGAGCTGTTGGTAGATGTGGCGCTCCATCAAAGATGCAAAAACAATCTCCTTGGTCTAGCGCTAGTGAAAAAGGGATAGACTCTTTTGCTGATTGGCTGATACCGACTTTAGGCCACCTGACGACTTTACTTACTTTTTATTAACATAAGCGTATCTGAAGCTCGCTCGTACCTCAAATTTTAGCTCATGACATAAAAAATAAAAAATTGACTGAGTGACAACTTTTAGCCCTGAAAACCTGTAAGTTGGGGAAATTGTAAGTCAAGGTATGACTGTATTAAGTAGATAAGCTAAATGTCATTATTACAAGTTTGCCACAAAAGAGATACAAGAGCAATATTACAATACTAGCAGGACCTGTAAATATACCACAGTATGGTAATTTAATTGTTACATTTGATATGTTTACTGAAGAGCTATTACAATAGTTCAATATGTAAAAAGTATAAGTAAAGTCGTCAGGGTGGCTTAAAGTTGGTATAAGCCAATCAGTGAGGGAGTCTATCCCCTTTTCACTTGCGCTAGACCAAGGAGATTATTTAAGCGTCTGAGGTGGAGCACCACACCTACCATCAGCTCCTTACTTTACCGCACAGATCCCTGTGCTACTCATACGCTGAGTTAGCGAGAGGCCGGTATCGAACTAGGAACCTTGTGGTTCCTAGCCGAACGCTCTATCAACTGAGCTAACCCGGACCAAAGTATAGTAATCTTGATTTAACTCTCTCTCTCTCTCTCTCACGTTTTTTCTTTTTTTCATCTTTTCATTATGTTTGATTGAAACAGATTAACCTTATCACTTCCACGAGCTCACCCTCTCTCTCTCTCTCTCTCTCTCTCTCTCTCTCTCTCTCTCTCTTTCCCCTACTTACTTTCTTTCTTCTTATATTTTTTCTGTGCAGCATGTCCTTTTTCTTCCCTTTTTTTCTTTCTAATAAAAACGGAATGGGCCATTATTTAGCTAAGGTGACAACACTCATGACAAATAAGAATTTGGCAGATAAGCAACACCAGATAATCAGGATTTACATTTTTGCCTTTCATCATGGACGATTTGGACGGTCTTCATTTTTAACCAGAGGGCGTTCGTTGCAAGATGATAACGGTTAGAAGATTAAGGAACAAGAGTATTATATTACAATATTTATCTTTGAAAGAATTGTTAAAGAGAATATTTTTTTTTTTTTGAGAAAAATTCAAAACATGCAAAGCAACATTTCAGTTTTTACCAAACATGGAACTGGTAAGAAAAATGGGAATGGTATATTTAAACAGGTTCATTGAAAAAGGATGGAACTGTTAGAAAAATATATAATGAAATTTATTGTGTACAGTGCTCAGGTGCACCATAACTCATCAAAGTCTCATGTCAAGTACACAGAATAATGTAGTGTCAGGAACATGAACAGTTTACAGTAGTAATATGCATGTATGTGTGCGCTTATGTGTGTGGAAAGGGGCATCAGGTATGGTGTTGGCAGACTACAGGAAGCATGGAGGCCCTGAAAGATGTAGTGCTTCGGCAGCCTACAACGGACGCGGGCAGCTTATTCCATGCCTCGACAATTCTGAGCGTGAATAAATGTTTCCGAAAGTCATGTGAGCTATGCTGTTTTCTGACTTTGTAGGCATGCCCACGTGTGTTAGAAACATGTAGATCAAAAAGGTGCTCAAGGTTGCTGTTGTTAAGATGATTAATGACCTTATGAGTGTTTACCAGATCAGTTGCCAGACGCCGAATGACCGAGCCTGTCAAAATATCTGTGCAAAATCCAGGGATTTATTTTCCAGCACTCACTGATCAATGTAATTTGGATATATATTGTTAGTAGATCTGGTGGGATCATCTATAGACTCTTCAGTTGAATGAGAATGAAAATATAAAAAGTCCTGAAAAAGAAAAAAAACAAGGGAGATAATCATGTGCGTGTGTGTGCATATGTGTGTGGAGAGGGGCATCAGGTATAGTGTCGGTGGACTACAGGAAGCATAGAGGCTTTGAAAGATTCAGTGCTTCGGCAGCCTACAACAGACGCAGGTAGTTTATTCCATGCCTCCACAATTCTGAGCGTAAAGAAATGTTTCCGAAAGTCATGTGAGCAATGCTGTTTTCTGACTTTGTAGGTATGCCTAGTGGACATCTCACAAGAAAGTTGTTCATTTAAGATACAAAAAAGGTTTGCTATGAAAACAAAACACTGATCAAAAAAACAAATAATACATCCACTTTAAACACACACACACACATAGGGACTGATAGGGACAGATGGCAAGAGAAAGTCATGGGAATCCATGCTGTCATGTCAGTGTCACCTGATGATGATGATGATGATGATGATGATAAATTTATCTGTCTCACTTTTAATGGCTGCAATAAATCAAGGTATAGCACCAGAGTGAAGATTTGATAATAGAATCAATAAATGTTATTAGTCTGAATTTTTGAGATGAGGCTTGATTATTTGTATTATTTAGATTTTTTTGACTGTTATCCTCATTTTTATTATTATATACTAGCAAAATAAAAAAACACCCTCCGGGCAATGTAAAAATAGATTTTTGAAACATATTGCCTGATGGGTGGGAGTAAAAAATTCAATATCAGCGAGTTTGTACCCTAAGTAAGTAAAATCATCAAATTCATTAAAGGATTAAAAAATAAAACAATTTGAAATGTAAACTTTAAATATGTATTAAAATAAAACAAACTATATATAGATATATAATACCAGTAATGTATTTATTAAAACTTGTTTTAAAAAACAATGAGGACTGTCTAATGTTGCATGTTCAAATTTTGAGTGTATTTATTCTATGTTATGATGATTTTGGGTAATGTGACATAAGCAGTGGCGTAATTTTTGTTACAGACAAAAACCGAAAGCGAATCTCCATTATTAATAGACATTATATTTCATCATCATCATCATCATCATCATGTCGTGCAATTGGCACGGTTATCCATGCCAATCTCTCGCCAACCTTCCCTATCATTCATTGTCCCAGGGAGGTCCTCTACGCAGGATCCAGTATCCAAGCAGTTGGTCAATGTAGGTCCTTGCTGGGCAGCCCACATTAGCATGTCCATGTACTGGCTTCCACAGGAGGACGTCGCTTATGAGTTCATCCTTGCTCCTTCAGCAGTGTCCAGCATGCCTTGTCTGTCTCATTCGGATGGTTTGTGAGATAGGGTGCAGGTGGCCATATAGCTGCTTCCTTGTGGGGTGCTGTTTCCACGATTTGTTCAAGACCGCACACAACATTCATGTGCAGCTCCCATTTATCTAATTCTCAAGGCACCTTGTTAGGGTCCAAGTGGTGCAGCCATACAGTAGCACTGATACAACCACAGCTAATCCAATCTCACCGACAAGTTAAAAAAAAAATTATATTTATTTATTTATTTACCAATCCTTTCGCTAGAGAGCACATTGCATTTTTTAGGAGAGCTTTGCAATTTAAGCATAATCGGCAGCCGGCAGCAAATTTCCACTACAGAGAGCTCAACCTACCAGGAGTCATTCACAGACAGTTCTGTTTTGATTTATCATGTCTCCTCAATATATACACATATACAGCCCCCACATATACACACATGTATCCACACACACACACACACACACACACACACACACACACATACACACAAACACACACACACACACACACACACACATAAACTTACCGTCCAAGGTAGATACATATGACTTAGTCTGCCTGGTTAGTGTCCTCTCTTTTGATATCAAATATTTCAATTTTTTCACCCTTCCTTGTTATTGTTTTATTTCCAGCTCAGTGGGTGTCTGTAGACAAAGTTCATTCTGCTCCATTAAGAAAGTAAAAATCCCCTCTTGTGTGAGCAGGATCTGAAAATTTCAGATTTTGCATTCAGAATTTATTTGAAGAAGCCATAAAGGGCAAAGCTCCCCACATAAAAGGTATAGACGCAAATGTCTTAACCCCAATTTGTCTGTTTGCTATCTTGATGAAAAGAGAATTCAAACTCCCCACTTTTCTGATTAAATAGTCAGGAACGCCTAGCGGTCAGAACCTGAAAACAAGGGAAGATAACTCTTCCAGCCAAACAGGGGCAGACAATCACTACAGATTTTTTTTTAAGTTTGATTTTTTTTCTCCAAAAGAGGACTTGTGACTTATCAACATTTATTTGCATAATACTTAACTCATCTGGGTGTCTCACAGCGTGTGATTGTCAATGAGCCAGGCTATCAGACCATTGTTATAAGAGCCCACTATTTCTGGCCTGTCAACCAAACGATGATAAAAGCAAAATAATAAAACAAAAGTGATATACTACATTGGTGATATATATGTATGTTTTTACTCACCTCCTCTGAATGAGCAGGATGTGACACAAGGTCAGTTTTAAGACCGTCCGCCAACTCAGCACATGAGTAGCACAACTTGGATATGTGTGGTGGGAAACTATACTAGGTGTGGTGCCTCTACTTCAGATGCAAAAACAGTATCCCTGGTATGGCACTAATGAAAAGGAGATAGACTCCATCACTCTTAAGCTGATACAGACAATAAGGCCACTCTGCTTACTTTACTTTAATTACAAGGTCTCAATTCAGATTTATCCTTCTCCTAGATTGGTTGCCTTAACAAGGCTAAAGAACCAGTCTGCCCTACTATTTCAATCATAGTTATGGGAGAGAAGAGATGGACTCATGCCTTTCACAAGAGCATAAGCACAAGTGAAACACAATATGAATTAGTGGTAATGATATTAAAACTCTGAAACTACGCTTGAACTAAGGGTTTATCGATGTGATGACTTTAGTCTAAGGTAAACAAGGAACACTTGAACGACCCAAGGATTAAGTGGCCTGAACATTGAACCACTGGCGTGCCTGTGTGCTGGTTTCCATAGAAAAATGTCACTATTACAAGTTTGTCCTTGATCCTCCAGCAGTGGTCCAGCATGTCTTGTTCATCTTACTCGGATGTGATAAGTGGCAAGTGCTATACAGTGCTTTCTGTGGGGTGTTGCTTCCACAACTTGTTTAAAATTACATACTGCATTCTTGAGCAGTTCCCATCTAAGCTTATTCTCTAGGTGCTATGTTAGGTGCCAATGGTGCAGTTGTACAGTAGCAATGATACAGCTATGGTTGTGAAGAATTGTTGCTTTAACTTCCATACAAAAAAGTTTTCCTTGATTCTCCAGCAGTGTTCAGCATGTCTTGTTCATCTTACTCGGATGGTTTGTGTGATAAGTGGCAAGTGGCTATACAACTGCTTTCTCATGGGGTGTTGCTTCCACAACTTGTTTAAAATTACATGGATTCTTGTGCAGTTCCATCTAGCTTATTCTCTAGGTGTATGTTAGTGTCCAAGTGGTGCAGTCATACAGTAGCAATGATACAACTATGGCTTGGAAGAAAACCTTTTCACTTAAAGGGGGGGGAGTCAACGTGTTTGCTCATTTGAATAAAATTCCATATTATTTTTTAAAGATCTAGAAAAACTCAGTAAGTACCTTTACTCAACATGAAATATTTTAATTAAATATATCAAAATTATTCACATCAAGCCTCATTTGAAAAATACAGCCAAACAAAAAGCCTCAACCAGGATTTGAACTCACATTTCCAATTCCATTTCCTATGGTGATAACCATTATACCACACACACTTTCTTGATGTATATCAATTACCCATCTAAATAGTGAGCCACCTCAACATTGCTTAACTTCTGTGATCTTGTAGACACTACTGTTTTCAACATAATTTCACAAGTAAACAAGTGGTTTTATATGGAGTTGAAAATTATTTAAAACCTAATCGAAACTTTTACAAATAAACGTTGAATAAAGTAATGTGTTCATACAAAGATAATTTTGCGTTATTCTTCCCAGCAAAGAAGAACGATCGACATTCACATCTGAGAAGAACTGAATATACAACATATGTTTATATTTACATTTTTTTGTGTTGTTGTTTTTAAGGAATTTTTTTATTCTTTTTTTTTCCATACAATTCTATCAGTTTCTCACCTATGTAATTTTTAATCGAAGAGAGGAAACTGACAGTTACCTAGCACCGTTGACTTTATGTTCTTTTACTACTCTAACTTATGTATATATTCGCAATGCTCTCCTATAAAATGGATGGAGCACCTCTATGGCAGCCATTATATACATACAGATGTGTGTATTAAAACAGTTTAACATCATCTTCGCATTCTGAGGGTGGTGAAGCTAAGCAGTTAAGCTGTCCACCTGATGCTGAATCGATCGGGTTTCTATCTTGGCTGTAGGTAGCTCACAAAATGTCTAGCCACACTGAAGAAACTTGATAAGTCGAAACACATGTCTGTGGAGTGACTATATATATATATATATTTTTGGGGGGAGAATATGTGCTTAATTGAAGTCATACCTAATTTTTGAAAGTTAATTAATTAATAATTAATTAATTAATTAGCGGGCATACCTATTTAAATGTAAGGCTAAACAAATCGAGAAAAACAATCTCTGTATGTAGATTTCGGCTATTAGGCCTCATCAACAGAGCTATAGATAGAAAGACGCCTTGTGCGTGATTCGAAACCGACTGTCAAGCTGACAGGTGAGCATCTTACCCCTAACCAAACGGACCTTCTAATTTTTCGTTTTGTTTAAAAGTAGGATAAAATAAGCCATATCATGAATACATCATGATAAGTTCAATTGTTGCAGCCTAACCATCCAGTTACTAGTTCTCCAATGAACCCACTATAACCAGCTTAAATAATTACTGTCACTACTGCCAGGAAGAGTCCAATAAGCTGAGGGGTATTTGACTGTTCTACTGTCCAACAGTTAACAATCTGTAACAGTCATTTCCAGACTGCAGGTTCAATCCAGGCTAAGGGTGAGAGTAACACAGAATAACAATTAACAATCTAATTCCTTTTCTATTCAAAAGTATGTCATCTCTCCATTATTTAAACAGTCTATCATGTTATAAGGTGAAGCGCCTCTTTTAGTTAGACAGTTAGCAATTTGATCATTAGATTTTATCCATGTTATTGAAGTGATTTCTTCCTTATCTAACATTTCTTTGATCCTTGCTATTTCAATCCTTAATCTTTTATCTGCCACAAGTTTAGTCGATTTATTGCTTCGACCAAATCCTTGTTATCTACAAAACATTGGATGGGAAAAGTCTTTGGTGATTATTGTTTAATAATTCAGCAAAGAGCATTGAGGTATTGAATGCATTATCAATCCCTTCTGATAGAGCAAGTGTTTCACTAGCTAATGTACTTTTTACTACTCTCTTCAATTTTCGGGATTGCCATGATATTGGATTCATCTTCTGACTCTCTCCTTTGGTGATTATAAAATATCCTCCTTGGCTGCCACCGTCATGCAAATTTCAAATGATGCATCTGTAAAACATGTATTTTTAGATCCTGGCCCAAATTTTGATACTTCAAAGAATGTGGTTAGATTTTACTTTCTTGAATAATCTTATTCAATCGTTTCAAATCTTCAACTGTACTTGTGTTGATTCTACCAGCCAGATCTGTCACATCAAATGCAATATCAGGGCGTGATTGTTTGGAAATCCACAAGAGCTGACCAAGTTTAGCTCTTAACACAGTTTTCTCATCCTCGGATAATTGCACCATTTTCTTCCTTTTGTCTAGTTTTACTTCTGTTAGGTTATTAATGTAATCCTCCTGTGTTAACATTATACACATATTTTCTTGACTCAGATCATCTCCAATATATTTGAATGGACTTGTTGCTTCTTTTCCAACTTCAAATATACTTTTTTATTTTTGATACTATGTCCTTTTGGAATTTATTGCTTCCCCATAAGAAATCATCAACGTGCACAGCAAATATTCATACAGGCCTTTCTCATCATACCAATAAAATATTGCTGGATCAACCTTAGATACCTGTCCTTTTAGTCTTAACATAGTTGTTTTTACCTTCTGATACCATTGCAATGATGCATCTGCTAAACCATAGATACATTTGCTTAATTTCCAAATCCTTTTAGTACATGCCTCTGATGGTGGTCTAATATAGACATCCCGTTCAAATTCTTCACCTTGCCAAAAATGCAGTCTTATGTCAATCGTGTTGACGGACAGTTATGTTGTGCAATGACTGATAATACTGTTCTTAGAGATGATTTGTGGATTGTTGGTGAATTTTTTGGTATTTCTTCGAGACAGTCTTCCTCAAATCCTTTTGCCACCAACCTAGATTTTAACTTCATCTTGTCACCATCATTTTTCACTGTATTTACCCACCTAGATGACACACATTTTTGTCCTTTTATCCTCCACTTCTGAATAAACTTTGAGTTCTTTTCCATTTTCTAAGTTCATCTCTTTTTGCTTCTGAAAAATCAAGATTGTTGATATGTATAACTCTTCTGTTTGTATTTCCATTTGTTTGATCTTCAGATTCTTCACAGTTGACAAATCAATAGACATACTTGTTCCTTTTATGTCATTAGGTTTTATATATTCAATATTGTACCAGTTCTTTGTTTTGGTAGATGCTTTCCAGCTCGTCCAAGAATTTTAGCTTCGTTGTTTCCTCCCCATTTTCTGCAAGTTGGAACTGAATTATTTTATCTTTCTGAACTCTAATATCATTGGGATTCCCTTGTTGAATAGATGCTGATCCATCCTTCTCTATGTTTGCAGTAACTCCAAAATCTCATCTTCTGTTTCACTTTCTTGATGTACATCTCTTGGAAAGTCATCATTGTTCTCAGTACCTGCATTATCCGTATTTCTTTGTCCTCGTCTTCACTGTCATCACTTTCTATATTATCTGTTGTTTTATCACTATCAATATCATTTGATTTTAAAGCTCTCAAGAGTCTACTTTCATGCACACGAACATAAGTACTCCATATCTTACTATCACAACTACATTGTCTTTTCCTATAATCCAACCTGGCCCTTTCCATTGACCATCTCTAAAAAGAATACCTTTTCACCTTGTTTAAAGTCTTCTCCCTTTGGTCTTATTTGTTTTCTTAGTGCTCTTTGAATTCTTTCTGACGATTCTGCTGCCAAATATGCTTTTCGTGCTTCTTGTAAACCTGTGAGATGCCTTTCATCACTTCACCAATAGTTTTATTTTCCAAAGCAGGGGGTTTGTTGATAATATTAGATTGTAAGTTTGGATTCCTGCCATACACTATCTGATATGGACTAAATCCATGTACATTTACCAAACAGTTCTTTGCATTTACTGCCCAACTTGTAGCAGTTTCCCATGAAATAACATTTTCTTCTTTAATCTTCTTAATGATTTCTGTCAGGATTGCATTATGCCTTTCAACGATACCATTTGACATGGGGAATAGGCTGCGGTTGTTTTGAGTGAATAATTCAACTTTTCAGCCATTTCTTGAAAAGTCTTGTTGTTGAACTCAAGACCATTATCCGTAAAAAGACCAATTTTAGGTGCGCCATAAATTGCGACCCAATTCTGCATAAACTATCTACGATGACACCTGCTTCTTTACTACGGATTATTACAGCCATGCTTAGTCTACTAAACAAGTCAATCATATGTAAATACCAGAAGCCAGGACAAGTTCATGAAGGTCAAGGGCAATTACTTGGTTAAAATCATTTGCTGGATTAAAAACAACTATTGGTTTCCTTTTAGGACGTGTATATTTGTGGCAAATAGGGCATTTCTTGTAAATATCCTTGAGAAGATCTATAGTGTCTGATCGATTTTGCCTGCTGTTTTTAATAAATTCAACAATTTCTCCTGTGAAGCATGACCAAACTGTTATGTAATTTTAAAAGTGTATTTCTTTTGTCGCTTCTTTCCATGTTGTTATCAATTACGAGAACAATATTTTCATTATCGGTCCTTTCCTTATCATTTCTCATGATATTCACACAATAGTGTCCCGTTGATGTAGTTTGAATGTTTATTCTCACCAAACATCATTACATTATCTTTTCCAATGTCAATCACTGCTTTTGCCTTAGCTAGAGATTCCTTACTTAACAGCAATGGAATTTACACTCTACAACTTCTGTTTTATGTTACATAGATGACTGCCAATTTTTGCTGGGAAAGTAACAGTTTGATACGAGTTCATTATCCTTCCATCTCCAAATTTAAAAGGCATATGACTTTTTTTAATTTCGACGGACTTTAACTCTTCAGAAGATAATGAATCAAGCATGTACTGCAACCATTCATTACCACAAACTGTCTTGGTACATGCAGTGTCTACAATTGCTGTATTACACGCCTCCATTACCAAAACATCTTGATTTGACATTTTGTCCAATACTTTAGCTTCTGTCATTAAAGTCATATGAACTGTCTCTTCTGAATGTTTTTCTACATTTTCCGTCATATTAACAATTTTGTTGGCATGTGGACAGTCTTTGCCCAGTGATGTGTTGACTGACAAACGTTGCATCTTGTACAACTCCATTAAATACCGGGATTCATTCTTCCGGAGCCTCTTCCAATTGTCCTTCTATTATATCTTTATATCTTGCTCCTCTATACATAGAACTTCCAACCGGTTCCCTTCTTCTACCAACATTTTCTGCATTAATGCTTCCTCTTTTATTTCCACTTCACTATTCATCTGCAGTTCGGTTTGTTATTTGTAAATATCCTGGTGAGAACATTTTTCATAGTTTCATATTTCATTTGGGGGCATGCTGTTAAAGCCAACTGTCTTTGTTGCTCACTAAGATTGCATTGTATAGTAGTTTCAGGGCTAATAATGCATCAGTGTCAATTTCTAAATTGGTACACCTCTTATTTAATTGTTCAAACTCTACTATGTAGTCTAGCATTGACATTGCCTCTGTTTTTCTTAAATTTTCAAACTTTGTGTAGGCCTTATACATTTGGTATGCCTTTTCTTTCTCAAATAATTGTCCAGTTCTGTTAAAACATTTTAACACCATCATCAGCTGTTAGGAGAGATTTATCTATAGCTATGGCAATTTCTCTTGCTTTTCCTTCCAAGGAGAGTGCCAGTGCTATACCTTGCTTTTTTGTCATTTCAGTCAACATCTGCCACATTCAACCTCCTTCTTCCATTGGCAGTAGTCCTTTTTTTCAAATGTGGGTGGATGTTTGTAAGTAGACATGTTTTAATGCTCTGCTACCATTGATAAGTTCAATTGTTGCAGCCTAACCATCCAGTTACTAGTTCTCCAATGAACCCACTATAACCAGCTTAAATAATTACTGTCACTACTGCCAGGAAGAGTCCAATAAGCTGAGGGGGTATTTGACTGTTCTACTGTCCAACAGTTAACAATCTGTAACAGTCATTTCCAGACTGCAGGTTCAATCCAGGCTAAGGGTGAGAGTAACACAGAATAACAATTAACACATCACTTGTGTATCTACTTCTCATATATATATATATATTATATATAATATATATATATATATTATATATATATATTATATATATATATATTAATTTAATATACCAAGCGTGTGGTAGATCCTTGCGGAGAGAAAAAACCCGGCAGAGAGTTTGATTGTAAAAATATACTACCAAACATCAAACAGGAAAAAAAAAATTTTGAAAAAAAGAAAAGACCAAGATATTCGTACCAACAAAAAATAATCTATTGTATAGTATTTGGCCAAAAGAAAAAAACAATTTATATGTATATATATGTATATAAGATATATATATATTCATATAACCGCTAGGAGAAGCTAATTTGTAAAATGTGCTCGATACCTAAGTCGAGCCAAGTAATAAAGATAATCTACTGAGTCAGACGAACCTACTATTAGTTTCGCAATAAAGCTCTTCAGGGCTAAAATCTGACTTTTTAGCCTGAAGAGCTTTATTGCGAAACTAATAGTAGGTTCGTCTGACTCAGTAGATTATCTTATATATATATATATATAATATATATATATATATCAATTGTAATATTATGGTTTCACACTCATAACTTAAAGTTTCATGGTAATCCAATCATCAGATGAGATCAGTGGTTGAGATGTCAAAAACCAGTCGTGAAATCTCATTTCATTAAGTTATGAGTGTGAAACCATAATATTACAATTGATATAAATCTGCTCGGCTTTATTAGCATGAGCACCTTTCCATGCAAATACCTTTCTCATTTTTTAATTCACTATTCATTATATATATATAATATATATATATATATATATATTATTATATATTATATAATATATATGGGNACTTGTTTAGAAAATTTTATAATCACACATTTGGTACAGATTAATTGCTGTTTACCATAGACAACTAAACCAATCAAGTCAAGGATTCAATGGATGTGACTTTGTCCAATCCAGAATTTAATATTTTGTTTTTAACTTTGTTAATTTAGATGAAGTATAACATGAAAAGGAATTACTTTCAAACTCCAAATGAATAAAAATTTATTACAAATATATTATTAGCCAGAGAGATGGCATTTAATATTCTGATCAGAACATTCCTCATTGTCACTTAGTTATAAAAGGCTACACAAGTTTATTTCTGTTATATATATAAAACAACCCACTAATTTTAGTAAAAGAGTCCCCAAAGAGGTGTATAAACTTTACCTCCAGCAACACTGTTAGCTAGTTTCTTCAAAACTAACTCAAACTTCAGCTCCAAGGCTGATTTAAAATTGCCGGGGAAAGATCTCAGCTATTTTCTGTAAAAAGAAATTATATCAAATTCTTAAACACAATGAACAAAATTCTACATTAAATATTTTCAATAGTAAATTTTCAAACTTAAATTTGAAGATATTTTTATAAAACGGAGAGAAAGAGGAAAAAAAAAAAAAAAAAAAAAAAAAAAAAAAAAAAACCTCATCTAGTAACCAAAATTGTTATGTTTAATAATATCAAAAAGGGAAAAGTAACCATAACTCATTAAGAACATTTATCTTAATACTTAAAAGTATTCTTCAAAATTTAAGTGCAAATACAATTAAAAACCTATAAAAAAGGTAAACAAGTAAGGTAAAAGAGTTACTTCGCTCTGTTTCTGCGTTGGCCGTATAGCAAAAAGTTAATTAGCTGTCAAGGAAGCTTGAACTTTAGGATTATTGAAGTGAATGGGACTTGGTGGCCATCTTCTCTGGATCATATATTACCTGTTTTAATAATAGATTGGGGGAAAACATAAACAAAACTATAAACATTTTTAGATCATCAACTAATTGTCATTAAATAAAAAGCTTGACTTTGTTTTTTTTAAAGAGTTTTCAAATCTTGATAGTGATATAAGAAATATTCTATAATTTTTTTGTTTTTTTTTAAATTTGCTTGGACTGGCTGAGGAAAATTGAATAAATGAGAAAAAAAATTACATGAAACATTGAAAAAAAAAAAAAAAAAAAAAAAATATCGAAATTGTTACACCATGCAAAGAAATAACTAGTTTATATTTGCATTGTTAAATGCGACAAAAAAAAAAAAAAAAAAAATTCAGAATTTTTTATGAAAATTATAAAACAGAAGTAAATGGTAAAAAAGAAAAGTCAAAACCAGCAAGCAAAATTGAAAGCTTAACTCACATCCTGTTTAAAAATTTTCCAAGTCCAGAGGCCCATTCTTATTACAGGACTGTTGGAAAAAAATTTAAAATGGCTAAAATTGGCCTTTTCATTTAAAATTACCTGTTATTTCCTTTAAATTAAAGACTTCTTAATTAGTTTAATATTACATTTTAAACAAAAAGCTATTCATTATGGTATGGATAGGAAAATGAATGTGACTTCCAGTCGGGCGGAAATTGAGGCGGTATAGGAATGTTATGATTAAAATTACAAATTACTCAAAAAGGACAAAAATATTAACAGGAAAAATTAAAATGAAAATCTTTAATTTCATTTATTCTTTTGTTTTAAATTTTCAAATAGAAAGTTAAAACTTTTTGATAAAATCAAACTAAAAAAGAAAAAGAAAAAAAAAAAAAAGTTTTAGAACACGACCTCTTCCAATTCCAAGTGATGTTGCTCACAAGTTAATTTTTAAGGGAACTCTTGAAGCTTCTTGTCATCAGTGGTGGCAGTACGGTGGACACCTTCTTTTTTCTCCTGCAGTTCCCTGGAAATTAAAAATTCAGTTTCAAATTAATTCATAAAAAATAGAAGTTAGTGTGCCAAAACCAAAGTTACAATTTTCTAATCTAAATATCAATTAGTTTTATTCATCATTAAATTTATAAAACCAACTTCCAGAAATTAAATATTAGTTTTTACATGGTCATAAATCTTGTTAAATTTATTTTTGGACCAAATAAAAAATATCTACACAATCATAACTTTAATGTAGAGCCAGTTATTTTACTTTTCAAAGTATTCATCTGTTTTAATTTAAGTAGCTATACATATGAAATACTATGACTAGTTTATAGATTTTTAAATTTCATGAATTATCAAAACATTAAAATGTTTTCAATTTTCCATTTTTATTAATAAGTATTTATATCGCTTTGCTTACCTTACCACCAATACGAATGTCTTTGGTGACTTTGATTGGAAGTTGTTTAAGTTTCTTCAGCATTCATGTTGTGGAAGGTTTCTGAAAAAATCAAACAACAAATTAATGAGCAAAACAAATTTAGAGAGGGTACAATCAAGTTTCAAATACATAAGCAGAATAAAACAACAATAAGCATTATAAATGTTGTATCACAGAATTTTTTTGGTTTGCAAAACTGACTTCTGTCTAAAATGTAATAGACCCGTCATTTAAAAATTAGCATAACCAATTCTATTAAAATTATCCTTATCAAAAGATACTTTTCCAATTTGTTAGAAAAATTTGACATTGGAAGAAAAAAACAATCAATGGAAATAAAAATTTGAACAACAATGGAAATAACTATTTAAAAAACTAAAAACTTGTGAAAAGGAAATTATTTTCTGCTAAAATGTAAAACATGTTGATATTTTGTTAAAATGTGAATAATTTTTCAAGTGTTTAAAAAGAATTTCTTTAAATTAAAAGAAAAATGCTAGAACTGAAATTATGCCCTAAATTTAGAAAGTTTTAAAACTAAATTAACTAAATGAGTTTTTTTAAAATTTCTCTTTCTGGTGCCAAAAATTTTGAATTCCAAGGGTTTTGAAAAAATATTTATTGGTAAACAAAAAAGTTATGAATTAAGAAGTCAGGGCATTCAAGAGTTTTTTAAGAAAAAATAGCATTTATGGAGGTCATGTTATGCGTGTTAATAAATCATTTCCAACTGGATTATTATTGCTTGCTGACAGGTTAAGATATCTCTTGACTGGTTCAAAAGCCATTTTTTGATAATTTATCTTGTTTATGACATTTGTAATTTTCCATGTTCAGTTTGGTTCACCAGCAATGTTGTAGAATTGAGAAACAATCTTCAGCTCTCATCAACTACCACTTATAAAGTTTTGAAAGACCAATATTCTATAGTAATTAAAAGGCTCGCATATTAGAATCTATTTTTTAAACTTTAAAATGCCAATTGGCTGTGGTGGCTTATAGTGCTAATGCAAACTAGGTAAGAAACAATCCAAAGAAAAAACTAAGGAAGATATTTTTCTGAGTGAATTAGGTATTAAGTTTTAAGTAATAAACCATATTCTCAATTTTTCAAACATAAAATGTAAAAATTCAAGTTCTTTCTTTTTATGATTTTTTATTTAAAACAGCTGGGCCATAATGGAAAACAAATACTAAAACTGCCGTTGTGGACTAAGGGTTTAGAATTATTCATGGTTAAACAGCTACAAGTTCAATTTACAGAAGAGAAACCATTGATTAGTCCTTCAACAAGTGTATAATAAGGTGCAGACAAATACAGAAAAAAACAGCAGCAGTCACCACCATTTTAAACAAAGCTTTAAGCCTTTTCATTACAAAATCCACTTCGTTAAATATAAGTCTTAGATTAAATTTTCTAAATCTGTTTTTTTGTTTTATGAGAACTGAAGGCCTAAACTAGACATAGACCTTGACAAAAAACATTTCAACTTCTAACACCAAATATTTAGACTATAAAAGCATAAGTTACACAAGAAAAAAATAGTCTTATTTTTCAAGGTTACATTATTATTATATCTGAAAGTAGGACAATCCTAAATAATTAAAAGTTCTATATGCTTATTGGAAAATTTAATTATACCTGCAAAGAAACTAAAATACTGTTCACCAAGAACATTTACAATATATAAAAAAAGAAAGAAAAACATATTCCACTGCGTATAGAAAATTTGCCCACTCAACATAAGTTCTAATTGAGAAATTCTTCTAAAATTTAAAATAGCTCAGGCAAAAAAAAAAAAAAAAAAAAAAAATACCAGCCAGTTTCTTTGACATTTTTAAAAGTTTAATTCCAATCTATAAGAAGATGTGTCAAATCAATTGTCATTTTTCTTCGGTCATTTTTAGTTCATCTCACATCAAAAATATAATCTAATGAATCTTGAAGGTATGTATCCGTAAAAAACTGAAACAATATAACGATGCAAGTCTTGAAAAAATTTAATACCATCGAAATTTACATTTTAAACTTTTTGTTGATAAAACCATTAGAACAACAAAAAAAACGAATAAAACAGCTTGACTGAATTTTTTTTGTTTTTTTAAAGATCTGGAATAAATATTCCTATAAACTTGAAAAAAAAAAAAAAAATCTAATACATTTAACAAGTATGGACCATAAGTCTAAATTTTTCTAACAAGTTTTTACAGGATGAAAAATAAGTGAAACCTATATTCACTTAGTAAATGCGACAATTAAGTCTGGGGACAAGACTCCTTACAAACTACAGTGATCCTGAAACAATACACAATAAAATAGTTAAAAAGAAAAAAAAAAGAATGGCCTCATTTGATTGTACATTTGGTTTTTTAACAATCCAAAATTCAGAGAGAATGTCCAACCACCCCTCCCCCGGACTAAGACAATGTGCGTCCTATTTCCGTTTGTAAATTTTATACATTTTTATAAAAACATTTATAACAAAATATACTTACAATCAGATTAATTAAAAAAAAAACTTGATGAATAATCAAGTAAAATACAATTTTGATAATTAACTTAAAAAATAAAGTTTAGAAACGAGTAGATCATAGAAAAATATAAATTTGAATTACGGATTCCTCACAAAGAAAATACTTTTTCCTTTCAAACTTACTTTCCAATGTTAATTAATCTCAAAATAGTAATATGATTAACTTAGAAATTAAAGGATCAAGTGTAATAGGCTTTAAAATAAATGGGGACGATAAGGGCTCAAATGCTAAAGAGAAAAAATCTAATAGTATTTTTATATAAAATTAAAACATAACAATGTATGGATTTTTTTTTTTTTAGATTATTAAAAAAATTAGAGACTCCATGGTACGTATTCTTACTCCTAATAGAAGTGAGCTTTATAAAAGGCAAAGCAGACGAGCCACATGGAGTGAAAAGGGGAAAAGGACCAAACCTAAGATATTATTTTAGGGGTGGGGGAACAACATTCATGAAATAAGAACTGGCATGTCAAAAAAGGAATCTAAAAAGGTTAATAAAACGGACATCACACGATTTTCCACAGGTAAATAAAAGCGAGAAGAACGACGCATTTAACAAGTTTTTTGAAAACTTTCACGTTTAAATCAAGTTAAAATCTCAAATCGATAAGATAATATTTATAAAAAGTCAATAAAATCTATAATTATTATAAGTGAACAAAAGCTTTAATAAAGCGAAACAATTTATTAATGACCTACAATGGATTAATGTTCAATTTAAATCATTTTTTAAATTAAACGATTAATTTGTTAATGTCTTTTAAAAAAAATAATCGCTGTTAAACTCTAATAGAAATTTCTACTGCGAGAAGATTACAATTGTATCAAAATTTTAGTCTGTCAATTAAAAAAAAAAAAAAAAAGTATCAAAATATTTTTTTTTAATTATCAAAATTTGAGAAGGTTAAATTTGAAAGTGCTTGCGATTGAATGAAACGTCATCGGAAATAAAGTCTCACATGGGAAAGTTAGAGAGAAAAAAAAAAATTAAAAAATAAACATGCATTAATATATTTTGTTCAACATATATTATATATGGATTAAAAGAAAAAATATAAGAACAGTCGATAGAAAAAAATGGTTTGCTTAATACAGAAGAAAAAAGAGGAAGCATGTAAATGAGTAAAAATTTTACTCATACGTTGATTTCGACAAACGATATATCTTAAACTATAAAGAGAAAATATAGACTTCACAAGGTCAGCCTTGTACATTAGAAAACGATCGTCAATATTTCATAAGATTATAATAGAAGAATAGTAAAAAAAAAATTCAAAAGGATTAATAAAATAAATCACGAGAAAAGCGAGGACAGAGTCCATATTGTAATGGCTCAACTTAAACAGAAAGGTGGGTAAGCTTTTGGGGTACGTAAGATGGTCGAGCAAGTTTATTTTTGGATTTAAAAACCAAATAAAAATAGCATTAAAAAATAAAAGTTAAATTATGATAAAGACAAGCTACTTGATTATCGATTGCTATTTTTTTCTTTTAATAACAAACTTTTATATATTTCTTACACTTTTTGTGCGTTTGTTTTCAACAATACGATTTTCACGAAGCAAAGATTGCCGTCCTGTTCACTCTTCTCCCTTTTTAACGAAAAAAGGTAGAGACACACGTGACCCACACCAATGCCGCTTAAAATATATCATGGATGGACTTTTTTTAGGCAAAATCTAACCATCTAGAGATTTTTAGATTACACAAATTGTTATAAAATGTATTTAAAATTAGGTAAAGCCTTTCTATGAATTGGTTTATGCTTACCTAAAATATTCCACCAGCAAATTGCAAGCCCCACGAGGTTTGACAGACTAGGCGTCCAATAAGAATTGTGACGTCAAAAGTTAATGTCTAATATCCTCAAACGAAAAACGCCCGAAACCATACACGGCCTAAACTAACATCAGAATATAAAAATTCTATGATTATTTTTAAAAGATTTAAATGCGTAAATGTTTAAAATTACTTACTAATTGCATGAGAATGGTTAATTCAAATTATTTTCTAAATATTAAGAATGGAAGGCAAAACTTTAAACCTCCAGTTACCAAAATAAAAAAACAATGTTTAGAATGAGAGTCTAGAGGGGAACAGCTTTGGGTTAGAGGATTATGGGATTTTTTCTTTTCTTTTTCTCTCCTCCTTCGACTTTCCTTATTCCCCCAACTTAACATTTCCACCTGCCTAAGTCACTATATATTGGCGCGAAAACGTGTGGGAATACTACAGGGAATTTGGTTTTTAAAGTGTAGCTGCCCGGTCTTAAAAGAGAAAAGGGGAAATATTTTACGGTTTCTGGTGCTTTTCGTTCTGAATAATTAACCTGCGCAAAAATGTCTACGACCGCCGAACCATCGAGCTCAACTTTTCGTCCGCTTCTCCTAGTTAAGGAAAAGGTAAGGAGGAAAAATTGTTAATACAGAAATAGTTTAGTTTTTAGTTTATTGATATTGACATAATGGGAAGGCATTTAAAACTCGTAACAAGGAATTTTTCACTTATTTTCCGCTTCTTCCCTTCCCCTTTTCGCGATGCTTTTTGACTTTTCTTTATTTATTTATATGTGCAGTGGTCTTCGATATAACAATATAAGCAATTTTTTACCGCTGTTTGAAACCAACATTTTCAACCTTAAAAAAAAAAGCTGTGGTTTGATTTAACCAGTTTAACTATCTCACTAATACTTCAGTAACCCAAAAACAAATATACACTTGATAAATACGTTGAAACAAGTTTAGTTTAAATTCTTTACTGGCATAAAATAATATTACCTACTCGTTTTTATTTTTTTGTTTTTTTACCCTATTTGTTCACTTATACCCGGCATTAAAAAAACAGGAAAATTAGCTTTGATAAAGACAGTCATGGCTAGAGTTTAATATAGACAGCTGTAGGTTTGAAAATAAAAAAAAAGAAAAAAGAAAGAAAAGGCAAACGTAGTGAGAATCCAAGGACAGTATATTGAGCGGGATTTATACTTCATTTTTAATGCCGGGTATAAAGTGAACAAATAGGGTAAAAAAACAAAACAATAAAAACGAGTAGAGTAATATTTATTTTATGCCAGTAAGAATTTAAACTAAACTTGTCAACGTATTATCAGTGTATATTTGTTTGGGTTACTGAAGTATTAGTGAGATAGTTAACTGGTTTAAAATCAAACCACAGCTTTTTTTTTAAGGTTGAAAATGTTGGTTTCAAAACAGCGGTAAAAAATGCTTATATTGTATATCGAAGAACACGTGCACATATAAATAAATAGAAAAGTCAAAAAGATGCGCGAAGGGGAAGGGAGAGAAGCGAAAATAAAGTGAAAAATTCCTTTGTTACGAGTTTTAATGCTTCCCATTATTGTCAATATCAATAAACTAAAAACTAAACTATTTCTGTATTAACAATTTTTCCCTCCTTACCTTTCCTTACTAGGAGAAGCGGACGAAGTTGAGCTCGATGGTTCGGCGGTCGTAGACATTTTTGCCAGGTTAATTATTCAGAAGAAAGCACCAGAACCGTAAATATTTCCCCTTTTCTCTTTTAAGACACGGGCAGCTACACTTTAAAAAAAAATTCCCTGATAGTATTCAACACGTTTTCGCGCCAATATATAGTGACGTAATAGGCAAGAGTGAAATGTAAGTGGGGGAATAAGGAAAGTCGAAGGAGGAGAGAAAAAGAAAGAAAAAAATCCCATAATCTCTAACCCAAAGCTTGTTCCCCCTCTAACTCTCATTATAAACATTGTTTTTTATTTTGGTAACTGGAGGTTTAAAGTTTTGCATTCCATTCTTAAATTTAGAAAAATAATTTGAATTACCATTCTCATTGCAATTAGTAAGTAATTTTAAACATTTACGCATTTAATCTTTTAAAAATAATCATAGAATTTTATATTTGATGTTAGTTTAGGCTGTATAGGTTTACGGGCGTTTTCGTTTGAGGATATTAGACATTAACTTTTGACGTCACATTCTTTTGGACGCCTAGTCTGTACAAACCTCGTGGGGCTTGCAATTTGCTGGTGGATATTTTAGGTAAGCATAAACCATTCAAGAAAGGCTTTACATAATTTTAAATACATTTTATAACAATTTGTGTATCTAAAAATCTCTAGATGGTTAGATTTTGCCTAAAAAAGTCATCCAAATGATATATTTTAAGCGTCATTGGTGTGGTCACGTGTGTCTCTAGCCTTTTTCGTTAAAAGGGAGAAGAGTGAACAGGACGGCAAATCTTTGCTTCGTGAAATCGTTTTGTTGAAAACAACGCACAAAAGTAGTAAGAATATATAAAAGTTTGTTATTAAAAGAAAAAAATAGCAATCGATCTTCAAGTAGATGTCTTTATCATAATTTAACTTTTATTTTTAATGCTATTTTATTTGGTTTTTAATCCAAAAATAACTTGCTCGACCATCTTACCTACCCCAAAGCTTACCCACCTTTCTGTTTAAGTTGAGCATTACAATATGGACTCTGTCTCGCTTTTCTCTTGATTTATTTATTAATCCTTTTGAATTTTTTTTTTTACTATTCTTTATTATAATCTTATGAATATTGACGATCGTTTTCTAATGTACAAGCTGACCTTGTGAGTCTATATTTTCTCTTTATAGTTTTAAGATATATCGTTGTCGAAATCACGATGAGTATTTTTACTCATTTACATGCTTCTCTTTTTTCTTCTGTATTAAGCAAAATTTTTTTCTTCGACTGTTCTTATATTTTTTCTTTTTATCACATATATATATATATGTTGAAAAAAAAATATCTTAATGCATGTTTATTTTTAATTTTTTCTCTCTTAACTTTCCATGTGAGACTTTATTTCGATGAACGTTCATTCAATCGCAAGCACTTTCAAATTTAACTTCTCAAATTTGATATTAAAAAAAAATATTTTGATACTTTTTTTTTTTTTTTTTAATTGACAAATTTGAATAAAATTGTAAATCTTCTCCGCAGTAGAATTTCTATTTAGAGTTAACAGCGATTAATTTTTTTAAAGACATTTAACAAATTAATCGTTAATTTAAAAAATGATTTAAATTGACATTATTCCATTGTAGGTCATTAAATAAAATTGTTTCGCTTTATTTAACTTTTGTTCACTTATAATAATTATAGATTTTATTGATCTTTTTATAAATATTATCTTATCGATTTGAGATTTTTAACTTGATTTAAACGTGAAAGTTTTCAACTTGTTAAATGCGTCGTTCTTCTCGCTTTTATTTTACCTGTGGAAAATCGTGTGATGTCCGTTTTATTAACCTTTTAGATTTCCTTTTTTGACATGCAGGTTCTTATTTCATGAAAGTTGTTCCCCCCACCCTAAAAAAATATCTTAGGTTTGGTCTTTCCCTTTTACTCCATGTGGCTCGTCTGCTTTGCCTTTTATAAACTCACTTCTATTAGGAGTAAGTAATACGTACCATGGAGTCTATTTTTTAATAATCTAAAAAAAATCCATATCATTGTTAATGTTTTAATTTTAATATAAAAATACTATTAGATTTTTTTCTCTTTAGCATTTGAGCCCTTATCGTCCATTTATTTTAAAGCTATTAAACTTGATCTTTAATTTCTAAAGTTAATCATATTACTATTTTGAGATTAATTACATTGGAAAGTAAGTTGAAAGGAAAAAGTATTTTCTTTTGTGAGGAATCCGTATTCAAATTTATATTTTTCTATGATCTAACTCGTTTCTAAACTTTATTTTTATAAGTTATTATCAAATTGTATTTTTACTTTGGTATTCCATCAGTTTATTTTTTTAATTAATCTGATTGTAAGTATATTTTGTTATAAATGTTTTATAAAAATGTATAAAATTTACAAACGGAAATAGGACGCACATGGTCTTAGTCCGGGGGGGGGGTGGTTGGACATTCTCTCTGAATTTTGGATTGTTAAAACCAAATGTACAATCAAATGAGCCATTCTTTTTTTTTTCTTTTTAACTATTTTATTGTGTATTGTTTTCAGGATCACTGTAGTTTGTAATGGAGTGCTTGTCCCCAGACTTAATTGTCGCATCTACTAGTGAATATAAGGTTTCACTTATTTTTCATCCTGGTAAAAACTTGTTAGAAAATTAGACTTATGTCCATACTTGTAGTATTAGATTTTTTTTTTTTTTTCAGTTAAAGGATATTTATTCCAGATCTTAAAAAAAAAAAAAAATTCAGTCAAGCTGTTTATTCGTTTTTTGTTGTTCTAATGTTTTATCAACAAAAGTTTAATGTAAATTTCGATGGATTAAATTTTCAAGAATGCATCGTTAATATTGTTTCAGTTTTTACGAGATACATACCTTCAAGATTCATTAGATTATATTTCTTGATGTGAGATGAACTAAAAATGACCGAAAGAAAATGACAATTGATTTTGACACTTTTTCTATAGATTGGAATTAACTTTTAAAATGTCAAAGAATGGCTGGTATTTTTTTTTTTTTTTTTTTTTTTTGCCTGAGCTATTTAAATTTTGAGAATTCTCAATTAGAATTATGTTGAGTGGGCAATTTTCTATACGCAGTGGAATATAGTTTTTTTTTTCTTTTTTTTATATATTGTAAATGTTCTTGGTGACAGTATTTAAAGTTTCTTTGCAGGTATAATTAAATTCCAATAAGCATATAGAACTTTAATTATTTAGGATTGTCCTACTTTCAGATATAATAATAATGTACCTTAAAATAAGACTATTTTTTTTCTTGTGTACTTATGCTTTTATAGTCTAAATATTTTGGTGTTAGAAGTTGAATGTTTTTGTCAGGTCTATGTCTAGTTAGCCTTCAGTTCCATAAAACAAAAAAACAGATTTAGAAATTTAATCTAAGACTATATTTACGAAGTGATTTGTAATGAAAAGGCTTAAAGCTTTTGTTTAAAATGTGGTGACTGCTGCTGTTTTTTTCTGATTTGTCTGCACCTTATTACACTTGTTGAAGGACTAATCAATGGTTCTCTCTGTAAATTGAACTTGTAGCTGTTTAACCATGAATATTCTAAACTTAGTCACAAAGGCAGTTTAGTATTTGTTTCCATATGGCCAGCTGTTTAAATAAAAATCATAAAAAGAAAGACTTGAATTTTAATTTTATGTTTGAAATGAAGATATGGTTTTATTACTTAAAACTTAATACTAATTCACTCAGAAAATATCTTCCTTAGTTTTTCTTGGATTGTTTCTTACCTAGTGCATTAGCACTATAAGCAACCACAGCAATTGGCATTTTAAAGTTTAAAATAGATTCTAATAAATGCGAGCCATTTTAATTACTATAGATATTGGTCTTTCAAAACTTTATAAGTGGTAGTTGATGACAGCTGAAGATGTTTCTCAATTCTACAACATTGCTGTGACCAAACTGACATGAAATTACAAATGTCAATAACAGATAATTATCAAAAAATGGCTTTGAACCAGTCAAGAGATATCTTAAGTCCTGTCACAAGCTATAAATATCCAGTTGGAAATGATTTAGTTAACACGCATAACATGACCTCCAATAAATGCTATTTTTCTTAAAAACTCTTGAATGATGATTATTATTCATAACTTTTTTGTTTACCAATTAAATATTTCAAACCTGATCAATTGCAGAGAGAATTTTAAAAACTCAATTTAGTTAATTTAGTTTTAAACTTTCTAATTTAGGGCATAATTTCAGTTCTAGCATTTTTCTTTTAATTTAAAGAAATTCTTTTTAAACACTTGAAAAATTATTCACATTTTAAGCAAAATATCAACATGTTTTACATTTTAGGCAGAAAATATTTCCTTTTCACAAAGTTTTAGTTTTTTAAATAGTTATTTCCATTGTTGTTCAAATTTTATTTCCATTGATTGTTTTTTCTTCCCATTGTTCAATTTTCTAACAATGGAAAAGTATCTTTGATAAGGATAATTTTAATAGAATTGTTATGTAATTTAAATGACGGTCTATTACATTTTAGACAGAAGTCAGTTTTGCAAACCAAAAAATTCTGTTGATACAACATTTATATGCTTATTTGTTGTTTTATTCTGCTATGTATTTGAACTTGATTGTATCCCTCTCTAAATTTGTTTTGCTCATTATTTGTTGTTTTGATTTTCAGAAACCTTCAAACATGAATGCTGAGAAACTTAAACAACTTCAAAATCAAGTAAAAGACATTCGTATTGGTGGTAAGGTAAGCAAGCGATATAAATACTTATTAATAAAAATGGAAAATTGAAAACATTTTATGTTTTGATTAATTACATGAATTTAAAAATCTATAAACTTAGTCATAGTATTTCATATGTATATGCCTACTTAAATTAAAAAGATGATACTTTGAAAGTAATATAACTGGCTCTTACATTTAAAGTTATGATTGTGTAGATATTTTTATTTGTCCAAAAATAAATTTAACAAGATTTTATGTACCATGTAAAAACTAATATTTAATTTCTGGAAGTTGGTTTTATAATTTATGATGAAATAAACTATTGATATTTAGATTAGAAAATTGTAACTTTGGTTTGCACACTACTTCTATTTTTATGAATTATTGAACTGAATTTTATTTCCAGGGAACTGCTAGGAGAAAAAAGAAGGTAGTCCACCGTACTGCCACCACTGATGACAAGAAGCTTCAGAGTTCCCTTAAAAAATTAACTGTGAGCAACATCTCTGGAATTGAAGAGGTTCGTGTTCTAAAACTTTTTTTTTTTTTCTTTTTTCTTTTTTAGTTTGATTTTATCAAAGTTTTAACTTCTATTTGAATTTAAAACAAAAGAATAAATGAAATTAAAGATTTTCATTTTATTTTCTGTTAATATTTTTAGTCTTTTTGAGTAATTTGTATTTTTAATCATAACTCCTATACCGCCTCATTCCGCCCGACTGGAAGTCACATTCATTTTCCTAATCCATACCAAATGATAGCTTTTGTTTAAATGTAATATTAAACATAATTAGAAGTCTTTAATTTAAAGGAAATAACAGGTAAATTTAAATGAAAAGGCCAATTTTAGCCATTTTAAAATTTTTTTTCAAAAGTCCTTATAAGAATGGGGCTCTGGACTTGGAAAATTTTTAACAGGATGTTAAGAGTTAAGCTTCAATTTGCTTGCTGGTTTTGACTTTTCCTTTTAATTTACTTCTGTTTTATAATTTTCATAAAAATTCTGATTTTTTTTTTTTTTTTTTTTTTGTCGCATTACATGCAAATATAAAACTAGTTATTTCTTTGCATGTGTAAGCAATTTCGATATTTTTTTTTTTTTTTTTTTTCAATGTTTTCATGTAGAAAGTTTTTTTCTCATTTATTCATTTTCTCACCAGTCCAAGCAAATTTAAAAAAAAAAAAAAATTATAGAATATTTCTTATATCACTATCAGATTTGAAACTCTTAAAAACAAAGTCAGCTTTTTATTTAATGACATTAGTTGATGATCTAAAAATGTTTTATAGTTGTTTATTTTCCCCCAATCTATTTTAACAGGTAAATATGATCAAAGAAGATGGCCAAGTCATTCACTTCAATAATCCTAAAGTTCAAGCTTCCTTGACAGCTAATACTTTTGCTATTACCGGCCACGCAGAAACAAAGCGTAAGTAACTCTTTATATTACTTGTTACCTTTTTATAGGTTTTAATGTATTGCACTTAAATTTTGAAGAATACTTTAAGTATAAGATAAATGTTCTTAATGAGTTATGGTTATTTTCCCTTTGATATTATATAAACATACAATTTTGGTTACTAGATGAGGTTTTTTTTTTTTTTTTTTTTTTTTTTTTTTTCTCTTTCTCTCCGTTTTATAAAATATCTTCAATTTAGTTGAAAATTTACTATTGAAATATTTAATGTAGATTTGTTTTACATTGTGTTTAAGAATTGATATAATTTCTTTTTACAGAAATAGCTGAGATGCTTCCCGGCATTTTAAATCAGCTTGGAGCTGAAAGTTTGAGTAGTTTGAAGAAACTAGCTAACAGTGTTGCTGGAGGTAAGTTTATAACCTCTTTGGGGACTCTTACTAAATTAGTGGGTTGTTTTATATATAAACAGAATAAACCTTGTGTAGCCTTTTATTAACTAGTGACAATGAGGATGTTCTGATAGAATATTAAATGCCATCTCTCTGGCTAATAATTATATTTGTATAAATTTTATTCATTTGGGAGTTTGAAATATTCTTTTCATGTTATACTTCATCTAAATTAACAAAGTTAAAACAAAATATAAATTCTGGATTGGACAGTCACATCCATTGAATCCTTGACTGGATTGGTTTAGTTGTCTATGGTAAACAGAAATTAATCTGTAACAAATGTGTGATTATAAAATTTTCTAAGTGAATTGTCGGATTAGAGCAAAGAAAAATTTAACAGATTGATTTCATCTTCCTTTTGATTTTTGTAAACCAATATAAATGAGGTGTTTTGAACTTGACATCTCGTCAACTTTTGTCAAAGCAGAAATGTTTTAAAAGTGTAATTAGTATCATCCAGGTTAAAAGTGTGGTAAGCCAAAGCCAAACTTTAAAAAAAAAATTATTTTTACCTTATTTTTCCAATGTAGATATTGAAGAATAAGAAGTTTTGGTGAATGAGCCAAAATATATTCATAACATAAATCCCCAAACTCAAAATAAAATTCTATTTTTTATTTTTATTTATTTTTTTTACTATAAATTTTTCTTGATGGTTGGCATAAAAATCCTGCCTGGTTATATTGAAATTGTTTAACAAAGTTTTGGATATGCTAAAATAATGCTTTTAGTACAATGTTTTAAGATTTAAAATGAAATTCTACTGGGATACTAGTTTCCTCAGTCGGAGTGAAAGTGTTAAATGCTATTAAAATTAACTTCATATGTTAATGGTGACTAAAGTTTAAAAATAGTTTTCATTTGAAAATTTTGAAAATAACTGAATAAATCTCAAAGAACAAGACAAATTGAATAGAACCTTTTTTTTTCTTTTTTTCTAATCTTCTATTTTTGCTAATTTCAGCTGGTGGAGATTCTGGTAAACCTTCAACAGAAGATATTGATGCAGATGATGATGAAGTTCCAGGTAATTTCTTCTCAAAATTATCATTCCTTGATTCTTTTTTTTCTTTTTCTTTCCCCCCCCCCCTCCCTCTGGAAGTCCTTTTTAGAAGAAGGAAGTTTAGAGACAGTTGTTTAACTATTCAAACGTTTTTATTCTTTATTTTTTTTCTAAAGAAATTGTGCTGCTAAAATCAACATTTGATTCTCTCAAATCTATTTTTACAAGATGCAAATAATATTTATTGGGGATTTAACTGATTTGTTGATAAAAACTTTGAATTATTTCTATCCACTTTCAGATTGGTTCTTAGTACCTTAATATAAAACTTATTGGTTGGATACTACAGTATTTTCTCACTCACAGGTGTGTTATTAATGTAGCATGTCTTGGGCAGGAATAGTCTAGTAGAGCCTTTCCCTCTCCAGGTCTACAACTAATTTGAATTTGGAGTTTTTCTTCTAATTCAATTGTCAGACCAAGGTTAAAGAGCCCAGTTTGGAAGGAGAATAGTTGGATTCATACCTTTCCTAAATGTATTGGTGTTATGGGAATTGCAAACAGCCTCGTTCAGGATTTGAGCTCTATTAACCAAGACCACTTCCTATGGCAATAACTGTTATGCTACATACACCTCCACTATAGTATTACAGTAATTAATGTGTTTAAATGAAACCTTTTTTTTGTTGTGACGATTCTGCAAATGGTCTGTTTGGTTCCAACCTTGGCATCATTGTCAGTGAAAACTTTAGTGTTAATTTGTTTTTTTTTTTTTTCTCTCTTAGTTGATACAATTTATTTAACATTTGTGATTTTAAAAAGATTTTTTATATTAAGCCCCATATCCTTTTTTATCTTTTACAGATCTTGTTGAAAACTTTGATGAACCATCCAGGGGTGAAGGTGTTTGAGTGACTTATTTTAAAAAGAAAAAAACAAAAATTAAAAAAAAAATAAATAAATAAAAACTGATAATAAATTTTTTGGGTTTTCACTTTTCTATTTTTTTTTTTTATTTTTTTTTATTTTATTGATATTTTTTTTTTTTTTTAATGGGTGGGTGGGAATATTTCATAGACTGTTTTTCACTCGGCATTTAATTTTTCTTTGGTATTAGAATAACTCTCCTCTCCCTTAAATTTTTTTCTTTTTTTTTTTAATACACGATAAACTCATTCTATGTTTCCTTTTTTTGTGATTTAACAGAATGGGTTTTTTAAGCATTACTTAAATTTATATTGCATTTTTTTTTTTTATGACCTACTCTCCTTAATTTTTTATTTTTTTTATTGCATTTTTTTTTGTTTACCTTTTTTTACCATCAAGTCTTCTAATTTAAAAAAAAAAAACAAAATCCAATTTCTACTTTTTTCTTTGAAATGTATATGTAAATACAACAAACATGAAAATAAACTGAACTCTTTTCAGAATTTGTTCTTTTGCTTTTGTTTTGACGTTCACTAAAAAAACAAAAAAAAAAACCCCAGAAAACTAATGACTTGTGGGTTAGTAAATTAGACTTGTGAAAGTAACTGAAAATAATTATTTAAACACTTTGTGCTCTGTTATATTTAGATTTTTTGACTGTTGTCCTCATCTTTTTAGATATAAAGGTTGAGTTAATAGAATTCTAAATGACAATCTGTAAGTTGCAGATTTAATCCTGGCTATGGGCAATAAAAGAATACTTAACATAGTTTTACATTTCTACCTGGACATGGTTAATGGAATGTTGTCCTGTTGGATTAAATAAAGGGCTCAGTTTGAAGTCTATGAAGGTTCCTAAGTTTGACAAGAAACACCTAAAAGCTGGAGGGCACATTGGCTGAAATGTCTGTATAACAATAGAAAAAAAAAAGAACGTTACTGAAATTGGTTTCTTTCAAATATCTGTTGAAAGGGTTTACTGAGATAATAGAAAGTTAACTTTTGACAACATAACCTGAGAAAATTTGTGAACTCATTGTATGGGGGAAGGTTGTGTATGTTTGTGATGACAAATAGAAAATCTGAAAATGTTTCAGAGTGGATTGTTAACCGTCTATTTCTTTGAATGTGATGAAACTTAAAAAGAAAAAAAATATTTATGGAACATTTTATTGCAGTTTACTCTTGAAATAAAACATTTTGTACTAATTCACATATCCCACTCGTTATTATCAAGTATTCATCTTGGGTGGTGAGGAGGGGGGGGATATCCAGTTTTATTGCAGATTAGCATTATAATTGGATGAAAACTTTTGGATTGGGAAATTAAAATAGAAATTTCTTTACATTTAAAGATTTTAAATTATTATAAAATCTGAGATGTACAAAACTTTTTCTTTAAGCAATTCCCTCTGAAACTAATTACCTATTTTATTTGAGTGCTAAATTTCTTCAATGGAAATAAAAAAAACTTCTCTATTTTATTACCAAAGGCAATCCTGTAATGCCTGAGTAGCATGTCTTAAAAATGGGCTTCAAATGAATCAAAATTTTTATACATGGCATCTGATGTTAAATTTGATTTTTGAGGGGAAAAATCATTTTTCTTTTAAAATATTTAAATCTTTTATAAAGATGTAAACACTTGCTGGTACCTTCTTTTTTTTTATTTTATGATTTCAGTGTGCCCAACATGCAAAGTACAACTTACAACCAAACATATCCTAAATTGTAACAGACTTAAACATATCCATGCCAATTACTATCAAGCAAGAAACCTGAAAGACATCTTTAAGAATACAAACCCTGAAAACATTTTAAATTTTTATAAAAAATAGCAACCTTTTCAACAAAATATAACAGAACATAACCAATTACCATAGAACCACTACTTTAAAGACTGAAATCCAAAATAACCTTTTTGGCATTAAATGACCCACAGAGCTTGATATGCCGTTAAACAAAACTCAAATTCAGTTTTAACACCTTGGAATCTCCCACAGGTAATTTATAAAGGGTAAAAAATATGTATAGGGGTATCTTTATTAGAAAAGCAGAACTGATATTATGGAAACTACCTGGAAAAGATTCCAATATGATGGTGAACAGGTGAAGACTTTAAAATCCTTAAAGAAACTCCTATAGAAATGAATACTTTGTAGATATTTTCTTGACTTCTGCCACCAGGGTCGATGGAGACCTTGTATATTCACAAATGTTATAAAACAATTTATTTAAAAAAAAAAATTTTAAGACTCACAAAAATGAAATTGTCTTTATCTGGCCCAGAAGATCTAATTTTATACTTCAATCCATCCTACACGTCTAAACAGGTTTGACACTCCTGTCTTCTAGCTGAAAGTTTTTTTGAACACCACCAGCCTTGTTGCTTTATTAATATACACCACTAGATATGTCTGCAAATCTCTTTATCAGCACTGGAAATAAACACAACAGATTTTTCTATATTTTCAAGACCTCCTAACTTTAGAAACGTATTAATAATGGAGATTCAGTCTTGATTTGTGTCACTGCTCACATCGCATTACCCAAAATCATCAATACATAGAATAAAGAGCAAACTTAGGTCCTTATTGTTTTTGAAAACCAGTTTCAATAAATACATGCCTTGTAATATACGTGGTGTTTGGGAGAAATTTGACAGTTTCCTAAGGAAAAAGATAGTTAAGCAGCGCTGCGCTTGTTCAATACTTAATTGGGTGATTTCAGCAACCTTGAGTCCTGGGTCTATCAAATTGACTTGATTTAGCATTAAATAACCTGAAAAGGGCTGATGTGTCATAAAACAAACCAAACTATCAGTCTAATATAAATGCGATTCCTTAACTAAAATAACCCAGGACTGGTTGATGTGCCCTTTATATCAATCAGTCATTTTAATTTCAATTGCTCTTCTCTCTGTTTTTGCTTTACATGTTTTTTTCATTATTCATCTTCTATGTATTAATACTGGTTTTCCTTAATCTTCTGACTGTTGTCATCTTGCAACACCCTCTGGTTAAAAATGAGACCATCCAAATCCTCCAAGAGGAAATGCAAAAAATGTAAATCCTGATTATCGCTTATCCGCTGAATTCTTATTTCTTATGAATGTCGTCACCTCAGCTAAATAATGGACCATTCCATTTTATTATAAAGGAAGAAAAGGGACATGTTACACAAAAAATATAAGATAGAAAGAAAGTTTAGGGGAAAGATTGAGAAAGGGGGTGAGCGTGTGGAAGCGATAACGTTAATTTGTTTCAGTTGAAGATGATGGAAAGAAAAAAAAAAGAGTGAGAGAGAGTTGATTACAGTACTTTTTACATATTGAACTATTTGGCAATAGCTCTTAAGTAAACATATCAAACGTCATAATAATTAAATTTATCATACTGTGGTTCTCGCGTTCATGTCAGGTTGCACAAAGCGCTATGGGTATTATGTAACCCTGTACTTCATGCTTCATAGTCAGATCATCGGCGACTAAACCGGTGCCCCCACGAAGCTTGCCTAATGAAGAGGATGGCTCGACACTCAGCAGGACGAAAATCAAAACCTGTGAACGGGCAAAGGAAGCTTCTCGCTCAATGGTCATCTAGCACATTAACGCGAGAACATAGAAATACCTGGGTTGGTATCCAGGTGCGTAATATTCTTTAAAAAAAACCCACTGCCTTGTGGGTATCCTCTGGATAGGAAAAGGCTGACAGAAATAGGCAGTTCAGTGTGTAAAATACTATCTGGCAACTCTTGCAACCAAACTGACGCTGAATGTATTGGTTCACCATTCCTTCGGATCACGCCAGTGAGGCAGAGAAGGGGGCTCTGTCAGTTGGGTAACCCAGGGCCTCCATACATCTTGCCCAGGCTCTTTTTTTTTTGTCACTCAGACTCCTGGGATATACCATCAGCTAATGCTGGTGTGAAAAACTAATAATAGTAATAATAATAATCACATCAGCGAGGCAGAGAAGAGCAACCCAGGGCCTCCATACATCTTGCCCAGGCTCTTTTTAAAAAAATTTTTTTTTTCATACTGTGGTATATTCACAGGTCCCGCTAGTTTCTTAGAACTCTAGTACTTGTGAATTTCTAAGTTTATTGAGATCAAACTAAACAAAGAGACATGAGTATATGAGATAAGATAAAGTATTGCTAGATAACACCAGTAAGAAGAGTGTGATGATTTTGTTATTAAAAACTAACCTGATATAACAGGTTTGGATTTGTTCAGTCAGACTTATCACATGGCATACTGGCTGGAGCTACATAGTCTTTAGAGTTCCTCCTATTTCTTGGTTGGCTGGTTGGTTGGATTTTACGGCATGTCAACCCTGCCAAAGATTATTGGAAATTCCATAGTTAATTATCTCCCCTGCCGCTAGGGGGCGAATCGCCATCATCGTATGTTGGCACCAATACCAAAAACTTTACTTATTACAGAGCACCCAATGAGGGTAGTCGCGTAAATAGCGGTCCCTACACTTCATTCATCACTTAGCCCAAAAACAGGGCTTTCTTATCGCATAGCAGTACTGGAGGAGAGATGTAAAAACACCAAGCTCTCATTACCAAGCCCAAAACAGGGCCCACTTATCACAGAACTCTACAACCAGCTCCCTTCTAAGGCATTGTATCAGCATACATTTAAAGGCGGGTACAATAGTACACTTACCGAAGGATGAGAAACTACCGAGACGAAGCGTCTTATCAACATTTCCTACCGACGAAAAGAGTACCCTGTTATCACCATTACTCCAAGAAAATTACTAACTCAGATAAGTATTGTAGCAAATACCATTAAAATTTGCAACAATTTTATGTAATTTTTGTCAATACATTTACTTTCGTGTTTGTTCCTTCTTTGTCTGACAATTTGCCTACAACTACGGAGAAATAAGAGCTCCTTCGAAATCCGTCAATACTCTTAAGATGTTTTGTTTTATTCATTCTTGATGGGTACTCAACTTTAAAAAAAAAAAAATATTTTTGGAACTCATTTTGTTCTTTTTAACCCATAGATGGGACTCTAATAGGTACTCCCACTCTGGGTCAGAGTGGACCCGGGAGTAATAGCGATGAAGGGGTACTCCATATTCCCTGAGCTCCAGAACTGGAACTTCACTATCAGATAGAGTTTAACATCATACTCAGGATAATATATATATTTACCAACCCCTCCACACGAGCAGGATGTGATACAAGGTCAATTTCTTAAGCGGAGTTTAACAGGTTTGAATTCAGAGTTTTCTTTCTCCTAGACTGGTTGCCTAACCAAGGTTAAAGAGCCCAGTTTGCCCTACTATTTACCCATAGCTGGAGGGAGAGTAGAATTCATACCTTCCCCAAGGGTATTAGCGCTAAGTGAAATGTAATTACAACGTCCAGGATTTGAACTCGGGGCGACGAGTCCATTTCCTATGACTTTAATCATTACACCACACGCTTCCTCCTCCTCAGGATAATAAGATCCTCAGCCACTGCCTTCTAGCACCCATATGATAAAAAGGGTTGGGGCTTGCCATAAGGACAACAGAGTTGGGACAATCATATAGGTGCTAGGGCTTGTCTAGCCTAAGTAAGGGCCAAAGTGGAGTGTTACATTCCTATTTCTTGTTTTAATGCATAACTGAAAAAAATTGTCAATCATATTCAATGTATATAACGTATGTGCTATAACACTTGAATATCAGATCTCTGACTATATCCAATGCATAGGGGCACCTCCCCAACCCAAACAAAAAGATGTGTGTCCTGGGTACGACACTAAACTGCATCTGATAGTGAGACTAGTTTTGGAGAGTGTGGAATACTCATTCACTGCCATTACTCCCAGGTCCACTCTGGCCCCGGAGTGATAGTACTTGTCAGGGTCCCATCTATGAATTAAATTTGTTTAAGAATTATTCATATTTGATAGGAATACACAATATCATATAAATGCAAAAATAATAATAATAATAATAATCTACACAAAAAATGCAAATTTTAATGTAAAATGTATACAATTCCCTAACGCTGACTGGTAGTTATAGTACCTGTTAGGCTTGTGGTGAGCTGGAAGTTAACGCTTTGAAAGCAGAAATAAAATGACGAAAATAAGAAGTCTGCGCATAGGATCAGTGCAGGTAGAAAGAAAAAGATAGAAATATTGAAAATGATAATTTTCAACCAATCAGAAGCATTCACTCCTAAAAAAGAAGTTTAAAAAAATACTGATTTTGATCCTAGGAAGTCCTATAAAAAAGCAAAGGTTTTCACAGAACAGTTCAGAAGAAAAACTTATGCCTAAATTTTCCATGTCGCTCGACTCTGAAATATTTGCCTACCGTTGAAGGTATTACAAGCTATATCGTTCTCTCTCTAAAAGTGACTTCACTGCTGATATATATTGAGCATTACCTTTTTTTTTTCATTTGGAGTTAACCCAACACTTTCTTTTTCTAATTAAATGAACTTTTAAAAATGCATATTTTACAGGACTTGGATCAGTATTTTTGACTACTGTAATCTATTTGTTTTAATACACAAATTACTTGTTGAATTTATGAGTTATTTGTTTTTCTGTCTTAGTATAAGTGACCTTAGGGTGTGTTTGTTGTAATTACCAATATATATATATATATATATATATATATATATATATATCCACTCATTTACAACCACTTTGGCTCCCATCTATGGGTCATACAGATATTTAAAGATATTTATGTTAAAAAGATATTTGTGCAAAAAAAAAAATCAGTTTAAAAGTTATTTGTATTTGACAGAACCGTGTGCAAAATAAAGTCCTCTTCAGAAACCACAACACAAAAAATGTAAATATGAACATATAATGAACACAATTCCCTGACCTCTAGGTATAAAATAACTCTAGACAGGTTGACCTATCTTTGCATTAGGAATGCTTCATATATAACTATGTACACAAAACTTAAGAAACTACATAAAAAATGTAAATGTAAAATGTACACAATTCTCTAACCGCTAGGCATAAAATAATCCCGGATGGTATGGCATGTCATTAATATCAATCAGTCAATCAATTGAATATCAGATTTAAAAATAATAACATTAGTATAATAAATCTGTTTGTAACCAAATTGTTGGGAAAAATATGATAGTTTAGTATAAACTTTTCTACAATAATGTAGCCCTTTAGGTTTTTCTGGTAGTGAAGGTGAAATTATTTTCAAGTTAGTTTGGCTACTGAGAGTCAAATTATGAGTATTTTTGTGGTATGCCAACTTAGAAAAATTTTCAGGTCTTATACAAACCACTACAATTATCTCCCTTGTGTTTCACTCTTTTGAAATCAAATCAAGACAGAAAAAGATTTTTGAAAAGCAACACACCTTGCAAAAAAAAAAAAATCCGCCTAGAATTGTAAAATGAAAAATCCATTAAAACTAAAAACGAGGGAGCTAGATCTGGACTATATATACTGGGTGTGGCATCAACAAATTTAATTAAGGAAACTTTATGTTTTAATTTTAGAAAATACTTTGTAGAAATATATTTCTTTATTTAATTTGCATGGGAAAGTATTTAAATTTACATTTTGTTCATTTAAAAAGTAGACAAAACTATTTTGATATAGATTTTTAATAAGATCTGCTTATAAGTAAAAAAAAAAAAATTAATTAATTAATTTAGAAATATATTATAAAACTTATTTCTCACTGTATAAGATATATCATAAAATTTATTTCTTACTATGATTAATATTATAATATAATATAAAAATAAATCATAAAATTTATTTTTTTACTGCATAAAATATATTCTAAAACTTATTTCTCACTGAATAGAATGTATTTTAAAACTTATTTCTTACTATATAAAATAAATTATGAAACATTTCTTTCTATAATTAATATTATAAAAATATATTATAAAACTTATTTTTTACTGTATGAAATATATAAAACTTATTTCTTACTATAATTGATATCATAAAAATATTATAAGACTTATTTCTTATTATTTCTCTGAATGTTTGAGATGAGGTTTGATGATTACAATCATTATTATATTATTTCTTATTGTATAACATATATGGTAATCTGAACATTAGCTACATAAATGAGAGTAACCTCCCCTTGTTTCTTTCATTTTTGTAAAAACACGGATTTTTTGATAAATTGGGTATACCTATGCTTTTCTAATATACAGGTACTCTCATAGAAATATTAACATATTTTTTAAAAAATCACCTGTGGGAGATTCTAAGCATATGTTGAAAAGGGATGGTGAACATGTGGAGACTGTTTGAAAATATATTAACGGTATTCCTATAAAGGTGTTAATATTTTTAAATTGATTTAAAAAAAGATGTTAATATTTCTATGAGAGTACCTGTATATTCTAAGTCCTGTGCACAAGGCAAGTGTATGTATATGTGTGTGGAATCAATAATGTGAGTTACAGTAAACTTGAAATGAGACGGTATGTGGAGGATATCTCTTGTAATTGGGGGGGGGGGACAAGATGATGATGATGACGATGATGATTATCACCACAACCACCATCATCAAGTTGTGTTGATAGTGTAGCGATTGTCTGCCCCTCCAACTTATGTAAGTGACATTCCTTCATGTACTCCGTACCACTTCTTTAGGACGCAAGCCCACGTCCTACCTTCTTTATAATACATTTATGTATCTTCTTTATACACCTCTAATACATTGTCTCATTATGTATCTCCTTTCTATACCTTTTAATTTTTATATGTATTCCTGTTTAAATGTATTTCTATGTGCTCACTATTAAAGTCTATGTTTGTTATATCTCATGACTTCTTTGTCGGAATATTACTTGTACTTATATGTACCCACGTTGGGAGGTCACTTTGAGCCTTCCAATGTTAATATAACTTCCTCACCTATTATAATAGCATGGATTCCCTTGATTCTCTCTCGCCATCTGTTCCCATTAGCCATCACTCAGGTCGTCCTCTATATTGGCATCCATTATGATGAATATATATATTTACCAACCCCTCTGCATGAGCAGGATGCGACATAAGGTCAATTTCTTAAGCAGAGTTTAGCAGGTTTGAATTCAGAGTTTTCCTTCTCCTAGACTGGTTACCTAGCCATGGTTAAAGAGTCCAGTCTGCCCTGCTATTTACCCATAGCTGGAGGGAGAATTGGATTCATACCTTTCCCAAGGGTATTAGCGCCATGTGAAATTCCAACAGCTTTGTCTAGGAATTGAACTCGCGTTGACGAGTCCATTTCCTACGACTCTAACCATTAGACCATGCGCCTCCATATTATGATGAATATAAGTTTTTGTATGTTGGCCAAAACTGGTGTGCCCATCTGTGTGAGTCCACAAGAGAATATCATTTATGAGGTCGTCCCTGCTTCTCCAGCAATGCCCAGCATATCTTGTTCATGGATAATTTATAAGGTGGGAAGCAAGCAGCTGATGTTTTGTGGTACAGCCATACAATAGCACTGACACAGCTACAGGCTGGAAGAATTCTCACTTTATCTTATTAAAGAGATAAAAATATAAATTCAACAATCAGTCCTCAAACAGTTATAAATATACAGAATATATTTCTACTTTATAAATATGAAAGTTAAACTTGAATTAAATAACCCATAAAAAGGTTGCAATGGCGTGAAATAAAAGACCAAACGTATTGTTAAAAAAATATCAAAAAATGATGAAAAAATTATTTAGTGGTGAAATGTATTTATTACACAGGGTGTCCAAAAAGTCTGGGTACATGGGTGGATTAATAAATGATTTTAAAAGAAAACAATTTTATTTAATTATAATGTTATATAATTAAATAAAATTGTTTTCTTTTAAAATTATGTTAATCCACCCATGTACCCAGACTTTGTGGACACCCTGTATAATAAATAGAGGGTGTCCACAAAGTCTGGGTACATCCACCCATAATTTTATTTAATATTTAATTATAATGTTATATATTATATCTAATTGCTTATTTTATGATTTTATTTACTGCTAAATTATCATATCTGTCAACTCGGAAAAATAACATAAATAAATACAATAGTGAAATCTCTATGTACCCAAACTTTGTGGACAGCGTGTAGAATAGAATAAAATCAACATACTTTAATATAAAAGATAAGAGTTATCTCCCTTGCATTGTCTCTTCACTTATCCTTTTGTCGGACTTCTCGTTAAAGAAATGGATTGACCGATTGATTGATTTTGGTACTTCATACGTCCCAGATCTCTACTACCGAGCATCCCCATCAGATGTAGTTTAGTGCCATAGCCAGGACACCTCATTTTAATTAATTCGTTCCAGTCCCCCCCTCAACCAAAATACCCCAATTTTTTTTTTCGTTTTTTATTTATTTTTTTATTTTTTTAAAATAAGAAATATAGCACTGTAATGTATTGTTGAGAATTTTAAGATATAGTTATTTACTAAGCTTAGCTTAGATGTGGCACAAGGCCAGAAATATGGGGCGCCCAGTGAGAATCGAACTCACTAACAATGGTTTACGAAGCGAGCTTGCTAACCATTACACCACGTGAGGTGCCCAGAATTTTAAGATATAGTTATTTACTAAGCTTAGCTTAGATATGGCACAAGGCCAGAAGTATGGGGCGCCCAGTGAGAATCGAACTCACTAACAATGGTCTGCTAATATAGCTTGCTAACCATTACACCACATGAGATGCCCTATTTACTAAGCTTAGCTCAGATGCGGTACAAGGCCAGAAGTATGGGGCACCCAGTGAGGATCGAACTCACTAACAATGGTCTGCTAATCTAGATTGCTTACCATTACACCACGTGAGATGCCCAGAATTTTAAGATATAAGGTGTGTGTTAAATGCCGCTCCTACTTATAGACTAGGCCAGAATCATGTGATCTAACTCTTGGCCAATCACTGGCAGTACTCTGAGGTTGATACAATACTTAACTCCGACCCTACTGGACATAATTACACTGACATTCATGGACGATGGACATAGGATTAAATCACTGGACCTTTACCAATACGCAGGATAGGACTTATACGCTTACCAAAGGATTCCATAACACAGGACTTTCTTTAAGCCCTTTTTAACTGACCAACGATGGCATTTAAAAACTTTACATGTATAAAAACAATAAAATAGAATGTAATGAATTATACGTTGTAATCTTTTTCTTTGGCATTATAAATTTGGAAACTTAAATGTTTTTAGTGAACTTCGAGTTAGCTCAGTCAGTAGAGCGTTCGGCTAGAAACCACAAGGTTCCTAGTTCGATACCGGCCCTCGCCAACTCAGCATGTGAGTAGCACAGGGATCTGTGCAGTAAAGTAAGGAGCTGTTGGTAGGTGTGGCGCTCCACTAAAGATGCAAAAACAATCTCCTTGGTCTAGCGCTAGTGAAAAGGGGATAGACTCTTTTGCTGATTGGCTGATACCGACTTTAGACCACCCAACGACTTTACTTACTTTTTCTTAACATAAGCGTATCTGAAGCTCGCTCGTACTTCAAATTTTAGCTCATGACACATAAGAAATAAAAAAATTGACTGAGTGACAACTTGTAGCTCCGAAAATTTGTAAGTTGGGAAAATTGTAAATCAAGGTACGACTATATTTCACTATTACATGTCACTATTAATGTCATTATTACAAGTTTGCCACAAAAGAGATACAAGAGCAATATTACAATACTAGCAGGACCTGTAAATATACCACAGTATTATAATCTAATTATTACATTTGATATGTTTACTAAAGAGCTATTACAAATAGTTCAATATGTAAAAAGTATAAGTAAAGACGTCGGGTCGGCTTAAAGTCGGTATAAGCCAATCAGCGAAGGAGTCTATCCCCTTTTCACTTGCACTAAACCAAGGAGATTATTCAAGCATCTAAGGTGGAGCGCCACACCTACCATCAGCTCCTTACTTTACCGCACAGATCCCTGTGCTACTCATACGCTGAGTTAGCGAGAGGCTGGTATCGAACTAGGAACCTTGTGGTTTCTAGCCGAACGCTCTATCGACTGAGCTAACCCGGACCGAAGTATAGTAATCTTGATTTAACTCTCTCTCTCTCTCTCTCACTTTTTTTCTTTTTTTCATCTTTTCATTATGTTTGATTGAAACAGATTAGCCTTATCCCTTCCACGAGCTCACCCCTCTCTCTCTTCTCTCTCTCTCTCTCTCTCTCTCTCTCTCTCTCTCTCTCTCTTTCCCCATCTCTCTTTCTTTCTTCTTATATTTTTTCTGTGCAGCATGTCCTTTTTCTTCTCTTTCTTTATTTCTAATAAAAATGGAATGGTGTATTATTTAGCTAAGGTGACGACACTCGTGATAAATAAGAATTTGGCGGATAAGCAACACCAGATAATCAGGATTTACATTTTTGCATTTCATCATGGACGATTTGGACGGTCTTCCATTTTTAACCAGAGGGTGTTCGTTGCAAGATGATAACGGTTGGAAGATTAAGGAACAAGAGTATTATATTACAATATTTATCTTTGAAAGAATTGTTGAAGAGAATATTTTTTTTGTTTTTTTTGAGAAAAATTCAAAACACACAAAGCAACATTTCAGTTTTTACCAAACATGGAACTGGTAAGAAAAATGGGAATGGTATATTTAAACAGGTTCATTGAAAAAGGATGAAATTGTTAGAAAAATATATAATGAAATTTATTGTGTACAGTGCTCAGGTGCACCACAACTCATCAAAGTCTCATGTCAAGTACACAGAATAATGTAGTGTCAGGAACATGAACAGTTTACAGTAGTAATATGCATGTATGTGTGTGCGTGTGTGCATATGTATGTGAAGAGTGGCATCAGGTATAGTGTTGGCGGACCACAGGAAGCATGGAGGCTTTGAAAGACTCAGTGCTTAGGCAGCCTACAACAGATGCGGGCAGTTTATTCCATGTCTCCACAATTCTGAGCGTGAAAAAATGTTTCCGAAAGTCATGTGAGCAATGCTGTTTTCTGACTTTGTAGGTATGCCTAGTGGACATCTCACAAGAAAGTTGTTCATTTAAGATACAAAAAAGGTTTGCTATGAAAACAAAACACTGATCAACAAGACAAATAATACATCCACTTTAAACATACACACACACATACACACACACACGCACACACACACACACACACACATACATTATATACATACACATTATATTATATATACTAGTACAAAATAAAAAAAACACCCTCCGGGCAATGTAAAAATAGATTTTTGAAACATATTGCCTGAGGGGTGGGAGTAAAAAATTCAATGTCAGCGAGTTTGTACCCTAAGTAAGTAAAATCGTCAAATTCATTAAAAAATAAAACAATTTGAAATGTAAACTTTAAATATGTATTAAAATAAAACAAACTAAATATAGATATATAATACCAGTCATGTATTTATTAAAAGTTGTTTTAAAAAACAATGAGGACTGTCTAATGTTGCATGTTCAAATTTTGAGTATATTTATTCTATGTTATGATGATTTTGGGTAATGTAACGTACGCAGTGACATAATTTTTGTTACAGACAAAAACCGGAAACCGAATCTCCATTATTAATAGACATTATATTTCATCATCATCATCATGTCGCGCAATTAGCACGGTTATCCATGACAATCTCTCGCCAACCTTCTCTATCATTCACTGTCCCAGGGAGGTCCTCTGCGCAGGATCCAGTATCCAAGCAGTTGGTCAATGTAGGTCCTTGCTGGGTGGCCCACATTAGCATGTCCATGTACTGGCTTCCACAGGAGGACGTCGTTTATGAGTTTGTCCTTGCTCCTCCAGCATGTCTTGTCCATCTCACTTGGATGGTCTGTGAGATAGGGGGCAGGTTGTCATACAGCTGCTTCCTTGTGGGGTGGTGTTTCCACGATTTGTTCAAGACCGCACACAGCATTCTTGTGCAGCTCCCATTTATCTTATTCTCAAGGCACCTTGTTAGGGTCCAAGTGGTGCAGCCATACAGTAGCACTGATACAACCACAGCTAATCCAATCTCACCGACAAGTTAAAAAAAAAATTATATTTATTTATTTATTTACCAATCCTTTCGCTAGAGAGCACATTGCATTTTTTAGGAGAGCTTTGCAATTTAAGCATAATTGGCAGCCGGCAGCAAATTTCCACTACAGAGAGTTCAACCTACCAGGAGTCATTCACAGACAGTTCTGTTTTGATTTATCATGTCTCCTCAATATATACACATATACACCCCCACATATACACACATGTATCCACACACACACACACACACACACACACACACACACACACATACACACACACGCACACACATAAACTTACCGTCCAAGGTAGATACATATGGCTTAGTCTACCTGATTTGTGTCCTCTCTTTTGATATCAAATATTTCAATTTTTTCACCCTTCCTTGTTATTGTTTTATTTCCAGCTCAGGTGGGTGTCTGTAGACATAGTTTATTCTGCTCCATTAAGAAAGTAAAAATCCCCTCTTGTGTGGGCAGGATCTGAAAATTTCAGATTTTGCATTCAGATATTTATTTGAAGAAGCCATAAAGCCATATATATATATATATATATATATGAGGAAAAATGAGTAAAGAAAAGAAATGTAGATGGATAAAATGAATTTAATTGATATCACATTAATCGATATCACTTACACATGTGTTTCGGTCAGTTCATGTGTGTGAAAATATTTCACACACATAGAAGAATCGACCTTCATCAAAGTGAACATTTATTTTGAATTTATTATTCAAAATAAATGTTCACTTTGATGAAGGTCGATTCTTCGATGTGTGTGAAATATTTTCACACACATGAACTGACCGAAACACATGTGTAAGTGATATCGATTAATGTGATATCGATTAAATTCATTTTATTCATCTACATTTCTTTTCTTTACTCATTTTTCCTCATATTGTCGGATTCAATTCCTTTTCCATTTTCACACATATATATATATATATATGTATATATATATATATATATATATATATATATATATATATGAGAAGTAGATACACAAGCGATGTATTTATGATATGGCTTATTTTATCCTACTTCTAAACAAAACGAAAGATCTAAGAAGGTCCGTTTGGTGTAGGGGTAAGATGCTCGCCTGTCAGCTTGACAGTCGGGTTTCGAATCACGCACAAGGCGGTCTTTCTATCTATAGCTCTGTTGATGAGGCCTAATAGGCCGAAATCTACATACAGAGATTGATTTTTCTCGATTTGTTTAGCCTTACATTTGAATAGGTATGCCCGCCTAATTAATTAATTAATCAATTATTAATTAATTAACTTTCAAAATTAGGTACAACTTCAATTAAGCACATATTCTCCCAAAAATATATATATATATATATATATAGTCATCCACAGACATGTGTTTCAACTTATCAAGTCTCTTCAGTGTGGCTAGACATTTTGTGAGCTACCTACAGCCGGGATAGAAACCCGATCGATTCAGCATCAGGTGGACAGCTTAACCACTCGGCTATCACCACCCTCAGAATGCGAAGGTGATTTTAACTGTTTTAATACACACATCTGTATGTATATAACAGCTGCCATAGAGTGCTCCATCCATTTTATAGGAGAGTGTTGCGAATATATACATAAGTTAGAGTAGTAAAGACATAAAGTCAACGGTGCTAGGTAACTGTCAGTTTCTCTCTTCGATTAAAAATTACATAGGTGAGAAACTAATAGGACTGTATGGAAAATAAAAGGAAGAATAAAAAAATTCCTTAAAAACAACAACACAAAAAAATGTAAATATAAACATATGTTGTATATTCAGTTCTTCTCAGACTGAATGTCGATCGTTCTTCTTTGCTGGGAAGAATAACAGAAAATCGTCTTTTGTATGAACACATTCCTTTATTTAACGTTTATTTGTAAAAGTTTCGATTAGGTTTTTAATAATTTTCAACTCCATATAAAACCACTTGTTTACTGTGAAATTATGCTGAAAACAGTAGTGTCTACAAGATCACGGAAGTTAAGCAATGATGAGGTGGCTCACTATTTAGATGGGTAATTGATATACATCAAGAACGTGTGTGTGGCATAATGGTTATCACCATAGGAAATGGAATTGGCAATGTGAGTTCAAATCCTGGATGAGGCTTTTTGTTTGGCTGTATTTTTCAGATGAGGCTTGATGTGAATAATTTTGATATATTTAATTAAAAATATTTCATGTTGAGTAAAGGTACTTACTGAGTTTTTCTAGATCTTTAAAAATAAATTATGGAGTTTTATTCAAATGAGCAAATGTTGACCCCCCCCCTTTAAGTGTAAAAGGTTTTCTTCTAAGCCATAGTTGTATCATTGCTACTGTATGACTGCACCACTTGGACACTAACATAGTGCCTAGAGAATAAGCTAGATGGGCACAAGAATGCAGTATGTAATTTTAAACAAGTTGTGGAAGCAACACCCCATGAGAAAGCAGTTGTATAGCCACTTGCCACTTATCACACAAACCATCCGAGTAAGATGAACAAGACATGCTGGACACTGCTGGAGGATCAAGGACAAACTTGTAAGTGACATTTTTCTATGGAAACCAGCACACAGGCACGCCAGTGTTCAATGTTCAGGCCACTGTATCCTCGGGTCGTTCAAGTGTTCCTTGTTTACCTTAGACTAAAGTCATCATCAGATAATAACCCTGAGTTCAAGCGTAGTTTCAGAGTTTTAATATCATTACCACTAATTCATATTGTGTTTCACTTTGTGCTTATGCTCTTGTGCTCTTCTTATGCTCTTCTCTCCCTCAACTATGATTGAAATAGTAGGGCAGACTGGGTTCTTTAGCCTTATTAAGGCAACCAATCTAGGAGAAGGATAAATCTAAATTGAGACCACTTGTAATTAAAGTAAAGTAAGCAGTGGCCTATTGTCAGTATCAGCTTAAGAGTGATGGAGTCTATCCCCTTTTCATTAGTGCCATACCAGGGATACTGTTTTTGCATCCGAAGTGGAGAGCCACACCTAGTATCAGTTTCCCAACGTACATGTCCAAGTTGTGCTACTCATGTACTGAGTTGGCGGATGGTCTTAAAAACTGACCTTGTGTCACATCCTGCTCATTTCAGAGGAGGTGAGTAAAAACATACATATATATCACCAATGTAAGTATATCACTTTTGTTTTATTATTTTCTTTTATCATGTTTGGTTGAAGGCCAGAAATAAAAAAATCAAACTTTAAAAAAAAACTCTGTAGCGATTGTCTGCCCCTGTTTGGTCTGGAAGAGTTATCTTCCCTTGTTTTCAGGTTCTGACCGCTAGGCGTTCCTGACTATTTAAGTGGGGAGTTTGAATTCTCTTTTCCCCGGGATAGCAAACAGGACACATGTGTTAGACATTTGCGTCTATACCTTTTATGTAGGGAACTTTGCCCCCCAGCCTATGTAAGTGACATTCCTTCATGCACTCTGTACCACTTCTTTAGGACAAAAGCCTACATCCTACTTTCTTTATGATACATTTATATATCTTCTTTATACACCTCTAGTACCTTGTCTCATTATATGTCCATTATATATCTATTTTGTGTATACCTTTTAATTTGTATATGTATTCCTGTTTAAATGTATTTCTATGTGCTCACTATTAAAGTCTATGTTTGTTACACCTCATAACTTCTTTGTTGGAATATTACTTGTACTTATATGTACCCATGTTGGAAGGTCACAAAACCTTCCAACGAATTATAGTACTGTAGGAATGGTTCAAAGTTATATACTTGATATACAAAACTCCAACGAAGGTTGACAGACAAAAACATTTAATATAGTACAGCACATGGATATGACGAGATACAAAGTACAAGGTAAAACAAGTTACATGTAGACAGATAAACACACATTCATGAATGGTACAAGAATACATATAAAAGCCACTAGGGATCAAAAGACTAGGGATAGTCCATGCTGTGTTAATTCACTTACAGTAATGTAAGGGGGGCAAAGCCCCAACGAGAAGGGTTAGACCAAAATCTACCCCATGTGTCTCGTGGTTACTGGAACAGGAAAAGAGGCAAAAGGGTTTGAACCCAGCACTTAAATACTCTAGTCCTTAGCGGGCACCAGCAAACTAAACCAGGCAGACAACTCTCCCAGGCAAATACGAAACTAACGCTACAGTACCTTTAAATCCCACAACTAAAAAAACTGAGGAATGTTGTTTGGGTGCACACACATTCTTCTACTATCGGCTCATCTGAAAAGTGTGACGCATCCTACACAAGCTTTGACTGATACAAACAAACCAGCTGTTGATTTATATATTTTAATGGCAAGTCAATCCATCTGGGGTTATTTTATGCCTAGAATAATAATAGATTGACTGAATCTTTTATTGGGCATGTAGTGTAGATTATTTAAAGAGAATTAAACCGAGCGGAATTGTTGCATCTAGTTGAGGTCAACTGAGTTTGATTGACAAGTGGTGACCTTTGGGGTCAGTTGAGAGCTTGGATCTCATTGGGTGATTTTAAAGTCATGTGACTATGAATTTGGAGGTTAGAATCAGCTTTTAACTTTTTAGTTTAGTGTAGTCTGAAGTAGCTGAGACTTCCAGTCCAGCAAAAATTCTCTGGTCGTATATTTTCCATCAATATTCATATCGTCGGTAATATAAAAGGCGTCTGCTAGTTGAATAAAAGAATATGTTCACACAAAAGAATTCTTCATGTTATTCTTCCCACCAAAGGAGAACAATCGACATTCGTCCGAGAAGAACAAACTAAACAACATATGTTTATACTTATGTTTTGTTTATGAAGTCGTTTCTTTGGAAGTTTTTTTGGGGAATACAGTCTTATCGAACATGAATAATTAAAAAATAAAAGATCTATTTGACTAATAGATGGGACCCTAACAGGTACTACCACTCTAGGTAAGAGGGGATCTGGGAGTAAAAGCACTCCCCAGATTTTCTAAAACTAGAGCCTCTCCATCAGATGTAGACTCTCCCCTTTTGTTGAGTCAGAGAGAACATCCAATGCCATTTGGTATTGAACAGTCAAAGTGTTGCAACCTAACCATGCAGTTACTAGGTCTATATTTTCCCGGTACCCCACTCGTACCAGGTCAGGCACAAAGGTCCTATTAACGTGGGATCCACCCACAAACCGAAGTTCATGGGATGGCGGGTAAAAAATTGTGTGCCATGCAGTTACTAGGTCTCTCCCAATGAACAAACTATAACAGATTAAATAATTACTGCCACTACTGCCAGGAAGAGTCCATTAAGCTGAAGAGGTGTTTGACTGTTCCACTGCCCAATAGTTAACAATCTGTGACAGTCATTTCCAGGCTGCAGGTTCAATCCTGGTCAAGGGTGAAAGTAACACAGAATAATAATTAATTAACAGGTATCATACCTAGGATTTGGTGGGGTTTTTGTTGAAAGGCAGTTTAATTATAGTGATGGAGTCTCTCCCCTTTTGTGTAAAACACAAAACAATATAAATTATCCCACAACTGGGTCTTGTCTGCTTCCAATTGTCGAAAGGTAGTTGAATGGCCGTCAATCTAATGGTGGATGATCGTCGTATATGTACTCTGTTGCCAACTAACCTTTTCCTCTTTTGCTAAAGAGTTCCTTTAAATGAAACAGTCCAAGGGAAATAACTCATAATCTACAGTTTTGACCCCTCTGCAAAGAATACAGTCAATGTGGCTATTTACCCAACCTATTTAGCATGGGTAGGATGTGACATAAGGATGCCAGTATGGGGCATCCAGTGAGGGTCAAACTTTCTATTCAATAGTAATAGATCTGTGAGACTAGACTGCTAACCATTACACCATGACAGGACACTCACAAGTGGGTATTTATCCAACCTATTCTACATGGGTAGGATGTGACACAAGGATGCAAGTATGGGGCATCCAGTGAGGATCAAACTCACTATTCAGTCATAACCAATCTGCAAGACTAGCTTGTTAACCATTACATCACAATAGGACCCCTAAAGAATATAGTGTAAACCCCACTGTCAGAGCAATTGCAATATCTTGAAACATTAGAAAATATGCTCATTAAATAACCCTAGATGGATTGAAATGCCGTTAAACCTAATCAGTAATATCATATCATTCTCATTTCAATCAGATATTCAATTTTGCATCAAAATATTTTGCAATATTTACTCATAAATATATATATATATATATATATATATATATATACATATAAGTAAAAAGTAAAGTCGTTGGGGCGGCCTAATGTCGGTATCAGCCAGTCAGCGAGGGAGTCTATCCCCCTTTCACTAGCGCTAGACCAAGGAGATTATTTTAGCGTCTGAAGTGGAGCGTCACACCTACCACCAGCTCCTCACTTTACCGTACAGATCTCTGTGCTACTCATACGCTGAGTTGGCGAGGGCCAGTATTGAAACAAGAACCTTGTGATTCCTAGCCGAACACTCTACCGACTGAGCTAAACCGGCCCTTAAATATATATATATATACATATATATATGTTGAAAAAAGAAATAAAGTAAAGAAAAGTATAGAATGGATAATATAGGATATTTTACTCAATTTTACTTACACGTGTTTTGGTCAGGAGTTTATCCATGGGTACATTATTCAAACTATTATTATCTTAAAAGTATTGTTAAAATATCCAATTTTATTCATTCTATACTTTCTTTCCTTTCTTTCTTTTTTCAACATACCGTCGGATTCACTTCCATTTTCACTTTACACACACACACACACACACACACACACACACATATATATATATATATATATATATATATATAAAGTCGTCGGGTGGCCTAAAGTCAGTATCAGCCAATCAGCAAGGGAATCTAATCCCTTTTCCCTAGCGCTAGATCACGGGGATTGTTTATTGCATTTGAGGTTGAGTGCCACACCTACCATCAGCTCCTGAATTACCACACAGATCCCTGTGCTACGTAATACGCTGAATTGGCGAGGGCTGGCATTGAACTAGGAACCTTGTGGTTTCTAGCTGAATACTCTACCGACTGAGCTAACGCGGCCTTACTGAATAGTAAAAGCAATAAAGAGTCTTGTAATCCTGCTCCCTTTTTATGCATCATGCTTGTCCGACCACTTTTAGACTTCTCTATCCACTCATACACACTTCTATGTAGTAGTGCACTGTTCCTGATATTCTGATAAAGGCATCCGATTAATTTCAACCCCTGACACGACTTCTGACCAGAGAAATCGGGTCACTGCTCTTTGGTCTTCCTTGGTGCATACTGTTAGTGGAGTGGCCATGTTTATACTGTAAAGACAGCAAGCAAAATGGTGTGATCAGGCTCAAATTTTGATCGCGTGACCACAACAGTGCCATCTATAAGCATGCATATGCAAAATGCAGTGTGATGATAATGATATGTTTATGGTGAAAGTGCAGATAATTTTTGACTCTCCTCGTAAATTGTTAATGAAGAGTAAGAAAAAGAAAACTTGGCAGCAACTGTCAAGTCACAAGGTGAACAGTAGACTTATATCTTTAACACTTTCTCCGCTCTTTATTTCCCAAGTAGCAAATGTAAACACATGCATCGAAAGAAATAGTCCGCAGTAGAGATATCATTGTGTGTCCATCTCCTTCGTTCGCTGACTAAGCTAATTCTGAATTTGTCACTCATTTTCACGATCAAACAGAGAACAGCTAAAAGGTCAGGTCAGTCAATGGTGACTGCCTGTCTATCATGTTACCGGTTATTTTCCATGACTCTTCTTTTAAAAGAATTATCAGTTAACTTTTGAATTCTACACTTCTTTGCCAGAATTGCAGAGTCAGAAGTTATAAGGTCTGACTCCAACTCAGACTCCAATTCCGATGCCTGACTCCGATTCCTTAACATAATTAGAATTAAGTTAGACTATCAACAAAAGCAACATAGCTAACTAAAATAATTTTACTAAAAAAAAAAATTATTTCATCATTGTCACTTGACATATGTTCTACACTACGATGTTAACCATGTTAATGGTGCACCATGTTTTATAAGATAAATTTGTAAAATTATGTATTTTGTTAAATTTATAAATCTGTAAAAAAATAAATGTAAATTTGTTTGATATTTAATGCAAATGTAAAAAAAAAATAAAAATAAAATCTTAGTTCACAATGAAATTATAATTAGTAAAGAACAAGGTTGCAGATTCAGAAGGTATAAGGTTTGACTCCGACTCCAACCGCTTGTATTTCAAGGATGCTGACTCCAACTCCATCCAAAACTTCTGACACCCTACGACTCCAACTCCCTCCAAAATCTCTGACTCCCTACAACTCCGACTCTGATTCCGTCCCACTCTGCAACCCTGCTTACCATACATAATTGACTATGTAACACACACACACACCTCCCCGTCCTGTCGTCTGGGGCGTTAGAATGCACCGAGTGCACCTCTGCAGAGGGGTAAGACTCCCCCAATGGGGCCACCTGTTGGCCGTGAGTGGTGACCCATGATGCTTAAGGATAGAACCAATACTCCACTTTGGCCCTTGATTGGGCTAGACGGGCAGTCGGAGAGGCCTCCTCCGATCAATCGGCTGGTCATGTCAAGCCCTAGCACCTATATGATTTTCTCAACCCTATTGCCCTTATGGCAAGCCCCAACCCCTTTTTATGATATGGGTGCTAGAAGGCGGTGGCTGCGGGTCTACATGTCCTGGGAATGATGTTAAACTCTATCTGATGGTGAGGTTCCAGTTTTGGAGGTTTGGGGAATGTGGAACACCCCTTCATCACCATTGCTCCCTGGTCCACTCTGACCCGGAGTGGTAGTACCTGTTAGGGTCCCATCTATAGGTTGAATAGAAAAACATGAGTTGATAAACAAAATTGTATTATGCATTAAGAATAAACTTATTTCTCAACTTTGTCGGCATTAAATAACCCACCGAGGTTGATATGCCGTAAAACAAAATAAACAAATTTAGATTTTGTTTGTTACTTTGTTGCATCTACATTTACTTAGAATCTTTAAAGGTTTCACATTATAAAACTTTTTTCTAATTGGACCCCCCCCCAAAAAAAAAGATAATTAATTCTCTTAAAAATTAATTGGCTTTCCTTTTTGCCTTCCAATTTCTCAGCATTGAGTCGTTAACTTTTCAGCATCCAATTTCTATTGTGCTACCAAATTTGCTGCCCTTAATAACCTTTTGCATAATCACCTAAATAGATTAAGGCCAATAAAATCTGCGATAAGAATTACTGGAATTGTAATTGATATTTTTTTTATTTATTGTTCTTTTATATTGGAATTAAAAATAATCAAATATCTTAGCAAATTAATAGGTGAGAAGAATTTCTGTTTATTGTCTACTTCAATAAAATAGAAAGAAGGAAGGAAGGAGGGGGAAAAAGAAATAAAGAAAGAGGTGGGATAAATAGATGAACAGAGAGAGAGAGAGAGAGAGAGAGAGAGAGAGAGAGAGAGGGGGGAAGCAGATTAACTATGTATCAGATGTTTATCGTCTGCTTCAATAAAATAGAAGAAAGGAAGGCAGGTAGGAAAAAGAGAAAGAAACATGTGGAATGGATAGAGAGAGAGAGAGAGAGAGAGAGAGAGAGTGAGAGGGAGGGAGAGAGAGGCACGCAGACAGACAGACAGACGAGTAAAAGAAAGAACTTCACCTCAGATGCAAAAACAATCTCCCTGGTCTAGCACTAGTGAAAAAGGGATAGACTCCCTTGCTGTCCGGCTGATACTGACTAGAAATTGGAATTTGGAAACTTAAATGTCTTTAGTGAACTAATTAATATAAGCATATCTGAAACTTGTTTGTATCTCTAATTGAATTCATATTATTCTTCAGACTGCTATATCAGCAAGTGCCATTTCTTGCTAAAAAAAAAAGTTTGGCTTTATCAGATTTTTCAGTTTCTTATCTCGAACAAATATATAACCAAGATTTGTTCTGACAATCTGAAATGTTTTTCCCAAATAAATAATCGAAATAGTTGCTGTAGTAATTGTCCAATATTTCAAACCATTATCTTTTGTTGAAGCAAACATCTATTAAAAATCTTTTAAAATATCAGCTGTATGACCGATCTAAAATTCTCACTCGTTACCTTTCACTACAACAGCCAATATCTCTATAAAACAAGTTGGGAAATAATCTTCCTTTGAGTAATAGCAACATTTACTGAGGAAACGGAAAAAAAATGCATCCGTCTCTCTTAATTCTGTTGGTTTTGTGCTGTTATTTTGGAGGTAAGTATACATTTATATTAAACATTCTCAAACTCTTTGTTTTGTTAACTGTTATATATATATTTACCAACCCCTCCAACGAGCAGGGTGAGACACAGGGTCAATTTCTTTTAAGTCTAGCTTAATAAGTTTGAATTCAGAGTTTTCCTTCTCCTAGGCAGGTTGCCTAAACATGGTTTGGTTTCTTTGTTTAATGGCACATCAACATTTGTGGGTTATCCAATACCAAAGCTATCCTTGTAGAAGAACAGTAAAAGCAAGGCGGAAAAAATAGGCGGAGTGGCTTATGCTCTTCTGACTGAGTTAAAGTAGTGATACTATCTAACCTATATCTGGACCAGGTAGATTGGTTTTGTGAAGGTGGAGCTCCACACGTACAGTCAGCTCCCAGATGCTTTACCACACAGATCAGATTAGCCAAACATATTTTTTTCTTCTAGACTGGTTGCTATACCAAGGTTAAAGAGCACAGTCTGGCCTACTATTTACCCATAGCTGGAGGGAGAATAGTTGGATGCTATACATATTGTCAGTTCCTAGATGCTGTACCATATAGATCACATTACCCAAACTGTGCTGCTCATGCGCTGAGTTGGCGAGGACCTGTATCGAACCCAGAACCTTGCAATTCCTCAGTAGATGAGCTAAACTGGAACATATATATAAAATCATATCTTTATGATATACATGATTTGGTTAAGGTGGAGCTCCACACATACTGTCAGCTCCCAGATGCTTTACCACACAGATCAGATAACCTAAACTGTGCTGCTCAGGCGCTGAGTTGGCGAGGGCCTGTATCGAACCCAGAACCTTGTGATTTGTAGGTAGATGCTCTACCGACTGAGCTAAACAGGAACATACATATAAAATCATATCTTTATGATATACATACTTACCAACCCCTCCACATGAGTGGGATGTGACACAAGGTCAATTTCTTGAGTTTGGACTTAACATGTTTAAATTCAATTATACTTCTCCTAAACTGGTTGTCTAACGAAGGTTAAAAAGCCCCGTAAATAGTTGGATGTATGACTTTTCCATTGTTTTATATTCAATATATAATAAACAAATAATAGAATAACTAACAGGACCTGTGGATATACCATATTATGTGAAATACAAACAGACTTCACAAGAATGCCAAGTCCATTTTCTACAATGATAACCATTACACCAGGCACCTCTTTGTTTTCTGTTGTCAATAAAAACAACTGACCAATCCAGGATCTCCTTGTATTGTATCATCATCATCATCATCATTAGCCCTTTAACAATTACTGCCATCTCATATCTCAGGTATGGTAGTTGTCATCATCATATGAACTCGCATATGAACTCACAGAGCCAATCCTTCTCCGTGCATGCAAATTACTCAAAAATTGAAAGTGAAATTTTCTTTATAATTCTCTGATGAAAAATCTTGAAATGTTTCTTTCTTTGTTTTATTTTTTTTTAGTTTATTTATTTATTCTTATTCTTCCTTAATATTCTAACTGTAATTATTCTATATTTAGAATATTCTTATTTTTCATTCTATTCCTTTATTCATTAATTGATGTGTTTATTTATTATTATTATTATTATTATTATTATTATTATTATTATTATTATTATTATTTACTCCTTTTGAGTTTTCACATCAGCATTAGCTGATGGTCTTTCACTGGAGTCTGAGTGATAGCAAGTCTCCTCAGGTCTCCAGGACTCTTCGGAGTATTCTGGCAGATTGCAGCAGTACAGTGTTCTGGATGGTTTCAATCCTTCCTCTGATTTCCAGACTTTCCAAACCATTTTCCAATCCTTTTGGGACCGTTCCAAGTGCACCAACTACAATTGGTATAACTTTGACTTTCATATTCCATAACTTTTTCAGTTCTCTGGCAAGGTAGGTATTTTTTCATCATCATCATCATTATTATTATTATTATGATTATGATTATTATTATTATTTTCACTCCTTTTGAGTTTTTCACATCAGTGTAAGCTGATGGTATTTCACTAGAGCCTGAGTGACAACAAGTCTCCTCAGGTGTCCAGGACTCTTCGGAGTATTCTGGCAGATTACAGCAGTGCAGTATTCTGGAGGTTTCAATTCTTCCTCTGATTTCCAGATTTTCCAGTCTTTTTTCCAAGCTTTTTGAGACTGTTCAAGTGCACCAACTACAATTGGTATCACTTTCACTATCATATTCCACAGCTTTTTCAATTCTCTGGCAAGGACCAGGTATTTATCCATCTTTTCATTTTCCTTCAGCTTCACCTGTGATCTGCTGGGACGCAAAGTCCACCAGTTGACACTTTTTTTTTTTTTGTTAATCAACACTAGTCTGGTCTCTTGGCTGGGATACGGTGATCCGTCTTTATCTCAAAGTCCCAGAGAATTTTATGCATTTCATTCTCAAGAACAGATTCTGGTTTATGCACATACCATTTTGTTGTATGGTCAAAATTTGATGTGAAAAACTCAAAAGTCGTGAAAATAATAATACGAGTGAGACATTGCTATTTTATAAAAGTCACAGTAAGAAAATAGAATGAAGACATGAAGATGCTGCAGTGTTATGAAAATAACAAATAAAGTATTTGAGTTTGTGGACTCCCCCGGAGTAAGTCGGAGGGTTATACAAGAAGCTAAATAATCAGGCAAGGTTAGGTAGATTTAAAACCATGGACTCCAATCCATAGAGACGAAACTGGTGAGTAAGACTTAAAGAGTGTCAGTTAAGCTCTGCATCACACTGACCAGTTTGGTTTTTCACCTTCTCAAACATGGCAAAATTGTGCCGAATTGTGCCACACATTACCAAATATTGCAAAACTTTTGACTCACCGTATAAGTTCATATGATAATATAAAATTCAGGCAGGCCTAAAACCATGGATTCAGAGGCTGTACTCCAAGCCATAGAGCAAATCCAGTGAATAAGACAAAATCATTCCTAGTTGCCAAATTGTGCCTCACATCACCAAAATATTGCAAAACATTTGACTCACCCTTATAAGTTCATATAATGATTCAGGTAGGCCTAAAACCATGGATTCAGAGGATGTACTCCAAGCCTTAGAGGCAAATCCAGTGAATAAGACAAAATCATTCCTAGCTGCTGAATTGTGCCACACATTACCAAAATATTGCAAAACTTTTGACTCACCCATATAAGTTCATATGATAATATAAAAATTTAATTTGTAAATCTCTTTTCTGTTATACGGATTTATCTTTTGTCCTCAAAGCCGTCTCCCTGTGAAAAGAAAGAATAATTTTTCAATATATTGAACTTCTCCTTTTGTGTTTATCGGCCAATGTTGATAAATACAATGACCTACGTCCAAATAGAAAAAAGGAATTATTACTGATCTACTTTCTTTGAAATCTTCCGGATAATGGACGCTTTTTGTGATGTAAGTAAAAATACACATCTGTTCTTTTGAGTCTTAAAAAAGCTTCTGGCCATTGTTAATGGCTAGAATAAATTTGATCGTCTCATGCCTTTGTTAGAAGAATAGACGGAATGTAGCAGAGGTCAATGTTCTTCTTAAGTGCTCATATAAGATATATATATATATATATATATAAAATAAAATATCTTCTTCAGGCATTTGAAACAACGTCACCTGAAGATTGTTTGCGCTTATGCATGCATGAAACCGAATGGTTGTGACTGTTCCTTTGTCATCAAATAAATAGATATGTAAAACCTTTATATATTTATTTTATTATATTATATAATAGCTCTATTTTTTATATTGAGCACTCTCCCAATAATACTGCATTTTGGCACACCATTCCAGTAAAAGCTGAAAGAGTGACAATCCCACACAATAGTATATATATATATATATATATATATATATATACATATATATATTCTTCTACTGCATCTTCGAAAAAGATATATATATATATATATATATATATATAGTCATCCGCAGACATGTGTTTCGACTTATCAAGTCTCTTCAGTGTGGCTAGACATTTGTAAGCTACCTACAGCCAGGATTGAAATCCGATATATATATATATATATATATATATGTATAAAAAGAAGGTCTGCAAAATGGATTATGTTTTTTTTTTTTTTAAATTATTTTACATTGGCGATACGTGTTTCAGATCTTCTGATATCTTCTTCAGGCATTAATTAACCTAATGCCTGAATGAGATATCAGAAATTTATATAACAAATTTGATCGTCTCATGAAGAATTGTTGAATAAAGTATATATTATTATTTATATTTTTGCTTGAAGGCAATTACAATGCATATATCGCAAAAAATTCGATAATTATAGAAGATAATAATGACAAGTGAATTTCGGTAAAGAATTATTTAGTGTGTAGAACATCGTACAGACTGTTTCAACGTTATTAAGTCTCATCAGCGATGTATACTAACAATGTAGCGATGTATTCAACAATGCTTCTAAAAAAATATGGTAGAGACATATCAGTATCATTGACATGTTAATTTCGCAAAGTGCTGTATTGTGGCCGAGGCTGTATGGTTTCTGACTATCCTGCTGAAGTCCCGGTTTCGATTTCTGTCGGAGGGAAATCATTAGTATACATCGCTGATGAGACTTAATAAAGTTGAAACAGCTGCTGTACGATATTCTACACACCAAATAATTCTTTACCGACATTCACTTGTCATTATTGTCTTCTATAATTATCGAATTTTATGCGATATACGCATTGTAATTGCCTTCAAGCAAAAATATAAATAATAATAATATATATATATATATAGTCATCCACAGACACGTGTTTCGACATCTCTTCAGTGTGGCTAGACATTTGTAAGCTACTTACAGCTGGGATTGAAATCCGATATATATATATATATATATATGTAGTATAAAAAAGAAGGTCCGCAAAATGGATTATGTTTTATTTAAAAACATTTTAAAAAAAATTATTTTACATTGGCGACACGTGTTTCAGATCTTCTGATATCTTCTTCAGGCATTAATTAACCTAATGCCTGAATGAGATATCAGAAGATCTGAAACACGTGTCGCTAATGTAAAATAATAATTTAAAAAACAAGAACAAAATCTATTTTGCAGACCTTCTTTTTTTATGAAATATTTAATTTTCTTCCATTGGACCCAGAACAACACTTTATATATATATATATATATATATATATATATATTTATATAAGGTGTGTCAGAAAAGTATGGAGATTTTTTGTAATTTTTGACACACCTTGTATTCTGAAAAGATTAATGTTCCATTCGTTGTTCATTTCTATCTTGTTAAATACAGCTTCAATCTTGATACTTTTATGACACACCTTATATATATACATATTATATATACTAAAGCTAAGTGAATCAATGATTGTTTGCTAAATGCTTTTTTCCTGTTTAGTTTAATGACAAAATTCATACTAAATTATTCAAATTCATATAAAAATTTGTTTTTATATATATATATATATATATATATATATATATATATATATATATATATATGTGTGTGTGTGTGTGTACATATATAAATATATACAAGATAAACTATTAATATATTATTGGACAAAAAACAAAACAACAGGCAATGAAAAAAGTGAACCATTTCTTATTATTGCCACAAATTTTAGTGAAACTTCTATGGCTTAGACACACATAGGAAGTGATTATTTTCCTTGTATAATCACTGTACTAAAACAAAATAAACTCACACTAGATATATATGTACCAATTCCTACGCACGAGCAGGATGTGACACAAGGTCAATTTTAACAAGTTTTTCAGAGTTTTCCTTCTCCTAGACTGGTTACCTAGCCAAGGTTAAAGAGCCCGATCTGCCCTACTATTTACCCATAGCTGGAGGGAGAGTAATTGAATGCATACCTTTCCCAAGGGTATTAGTGCTATGTTAAATTCAAACAGCCTTGTCCAGGATTTGAACTCTGGTCGACGAGTCCATTTCCTACGACTCTGGCCATTGCACCACTCGCCTTATATTTGTTGGATTTCAAAAGGTAATAAAGTTAATTATTAGTTGGTTGGCTTAGAGGCCTCCCAACATGGGTACACATATGAACAAACAATATTCCGACAAGGGTGTTAGAGATAATAATGGACTTTAATATATGAGCACATGGAGAAAATACATATAACAGGAATACAAAGAAGATATAATAAAGAACACATTCATGAATAGAGATACAATAAGAAAGTATACAAGAGATACATAAATGTACAATAGAGAAGTTATGGAGAGTCCATAAAGCAATGTCACTTACTAATGTTGTGTTGGGGGGAGCAAAGCCCCCTCACAAGAAGGGTGTAGACATAAATGTCTAACCCATGTGTGTTGGTGGAGTTCCAGAGACTAAAGAGGATTCCAAGTTGGCGCCTCCCTGCTTAAATAGTCGTGGACACCTAGCGGTGAAAACCTTAAACACAAGGGAAGATAACTCTTCCAGCCAAACAAGGGCGGATAATCCCTACACACTAAATATAAGTTATATAACTTGATAATATCAAACATTTACCATTAATGAAAAGGGGGAAGTTGGTAGAGCATCTGCCTAGAGATCACAAGGTTCTGGGTTCAATTCTGGCCATTGCCAACTCAGTGCATGAGGAGCACAGCTTAGATCTGTGAGGTAAAGTGGGGAACTGATGGTTGGTGTAGCACTCCACCTCAGATGCTAAAACAATCTCCCTGGTCTAGCAGTATATGTTTGTACTAAATAACCTAAATTTCTTTCTTACTTGAAGGTAAATTATGAAACTTTATTGAAACACATTTGATTTTTGTAAAACATTATTTTTCAGAGTTGTAGTGCTATGCCAATCACGGTACCTGAAAAGATAATTCAGACCCGTGACTACCACATGTATCTCCGGCTAGTTACTCTGTCGATGCTTTCTGGGCCTACATTGTGTACCTATGATCCGGAGAACTAAGATCAATGCTACTTAGTCGGAGTGTCTTTGTGACGGTTCTGAAGATCAGTAGAAAGGCGCTACCATAGTTATTAGCAACTTTAAGAACGAGACAATATACCATTAACAAGAACTAATTTTTTATTATTACATATAACAGAGAGGAATATGTTTTGCACACTAGTGAAAAAGGATAGACAATCTTGCTGTCTGGCTGATACCAGCCATAGGTAACTCCACATTTTTTCTTTACTTTTTACTGATATCCAGATAGATTTTATTGCAACAAATTATTTAGTTACAAATTTTTCAGTTGAAAATATTTTTGTTTAAAAATATCTTTAAAAAAAAGCAATGTTCTCAAATGGACTCCTACTCATGGTCACACCAGTGTTGGCTGATCACCAAAAACTTAAATTCCTAATCTCTGTGCAGACACTGGGTGCCATCTAGGGGACTTACTGTAATAAACAGGGTTAGTAGCAAGTGTATGGTGACGAGGAAAAACAAACACAGATTTTAAGTTTCAAAATTGTATTGGAAAAAGGAACATGAAAAGCGAGGAAAAGATAGAAATGAATTTAAAGGATATTTTGGTGATAGTTGTAAAGTGAATAATAAAGTCAGTGAAATGTCCGGTGGCCGAATCAGTTGTAGTGTAGGTGGTGACGTGGGCAGATGAGCCAGTGGTTGTAAGTTAGGTGTTGATTAGGTGGGCAGAGTCTGATGTTTTTAGTAGTCGATAGCAGGTTGGTATCAGTATCAGTCGGCGTTGTCTTGTTGTTGTAGGAGGTTGGTGATGTAGGCAGAATTTTGTGTTTTGGTATTCTGAAGTCGATAGCTGGTTGTATTGTGTATGATAGTTGGCATAAATTTGGTTTCACTGAACGATGTGGAATTGTTCGTGAGTATATCACATTATTGCGGTATGTGCGCGAATTGAATTGCTGAGTTAGTGAATCAGGAGATATCTATATTTGCTTGTGTAACATTACCAAGAGTGATGGTTGATAGGGATAAATGGTAAGAGAGTGTCAAGGGAATCCGTACTGTTGGCACATCTTGATGATGATGATGATGATGATGAAGCCCCTTGAAAAATTCAATTCAATTATTAGTGTCATAGAGTGCCTAAATAATGACAATGGAATTGTTTACTTTTCCTATAAATGATGTCTGATAAAACCTTGGAAGAGAGAAACAATGAGATCTCACGAGACTTTTAAATTCAACCAAGCAATTGCTAATTACTCTGTGCACTTTATATATATTTACCAACCCCTCCACACGAGCAGGATGTGACACAAGGTCAATTTCTTAAGCGAAGTTCAACAGGTTTGAATTCAGAGTTTTCCTTCTCCTAGACCAGTTGCCTAACTAAGGTTAAAGAGCCCAGTCTGCCCTATAGATTTATCTATTATCTATATTTATCTATTTATCTATAGCTGCAGGAGACTAGGATTCATACCTTTCCCAAGGGTATTAGGACTATGTGAAATGCAAACAGGCAGGATTTGAACTCAGGGCGACGAGTCCATTTCCCATGACTTTAACCATTACACCACATGCTTCCATTCACCTTATTCACCTTATATCTTTGCTTAGTAAACCTTTATCCCCATCTTTAACACTCATTATGTATCTTCCTGTTATTTCTTTTCATGAGTATTGTTAATTCAACCTAGCAATTGCTAATTTCTCTGTTCACCTTGTATCTTTGCTAAGTAAACCTTTTTCCCTATCCTTAATACTCATTATGTTTCTTCCAATTATTTCTCTGTTCGAGTTACAACAATTAGAAAAATCAAAGTTTTGCTCAATTATCGCTAGCATTTACCCACATAATCACCATACCTGGGTTGAGTAATCCCTACCCAGCCCAAACACAACACATTGTCTTATTGATGTTAAGAAAATTTACCCACAATGCAACAGTGAATTGGATAATCATTAAAGTCTTTATTTCACACATTACCATAAACAATAAATTGTGCACAGCTGGATAGAAAATATAATTCAACAAAATGTATGTCATGTCGTTAACCTATTTAACCTTAATTTCCCTGGAGTCGGTTAGTTCCAATTTATATGTAATACTACAACTTAATACACACACATGTAAATATATATAAACATAGGGGTAATTTTCACCTTTAGTTGTTAAAATTCCTAGCATAAAATTGTGTGTGCACATTATCTGAAATGAACTTAATTGTTATTAAGAACACATTTTATGATATTTTTGTGTTAAAGCATGCAGTTGTATTGTTTTCGAAAAATTTCTAAGATTTGTAATATAAAGATTTTGAAGGCAATTTACAATGCAATATGTGTTGAATTTATTTAACTTTTGTTTTTTTTTTCAAAACTAAATATTTTTGGAAGTAAAATTCCATCATCAGAGTTATTGAAAGTACTAGGTGTTTTTTTATAGTACTTATCCCACGGCGATATTGTAATCATCTGTTGTTTAAGAAGTTGAGGAATGCTGTATATTTGAAAATTTTTTCCGTGATTACGGAATTAGCCGATTTAACATCACGGAAAAAATTTTCAAATATACGGCGTTCCTCAACTTCTTAAACAACAGATGATTACAATATCGCCGTGGGATAAGTACTATAAAAAACATCTAGTACTTTCAATAACTCTGAAGATGGACTTTTACTTCCGAAAATATTTAGTTTTGAAAAAAAAAAAAAAAAGTTAAATAAATTCAACACATATTGCATTGTAAATTGCCTTCAAAATCTTTATATTACACATACACACAATGCTTCAAAGATACTATAAAGAAACAAACTTTATTTCTAAGATTTGTATATTTCGCACGAACACATTCAAAATGGCTACCGTCTTGTCTCAAAGTGAAAGTCAGTTGGCTAAATTCCTTGCATTGTGGCCAGTGTGGGCCGTCCAGCAAAGACGTACATAGACCAACTCTTCACGGATACTGGATGCCATGCAGAGGATCTCCCAGGAGCAATGAATGATAGAGAGGGTTGGCGATAGATTGTCATGGATATCCGTGCTGCCGGTGCGACATGATGATGATGATGATGACATAAAGAGGAGGTGCTCATGGTGTACCAGATATCATTGTAGAAAATGGAATTTCTAACCCATTTCTAGGCTAAATGTTGTGAAAACGAGGATTTTTTGGTTCATTTTAGTAGACAATCTTTGATGCTATTTCTTTAAACAAGGGTGCAAGAAAGAGATCTAGTTTTTGGTATCAGTATTCATTATACCAACGCACAACTTTTGATGTTTGAGAGAATTTGAAATTTTAAAAAAAGTGAAAAATCAACCTGCCCTACTGGCCAACCTCTTGAGGTTCATTTGTAAGGACAACAAACTTTTCAATAAAATCATTTACTTTTTTTTTTCTTCTTTCAGGGTCATCATGCGAAAGTGTAGAAACGATGGATAAAGCTCTGATTCGGGCAAGCAAGTATAAAAAGGTTCTTAACGCAGATCCAACGAGGGATAATGGTGCAGCAATTCTTTCCAGTAACCTTGTTGTGGATTTTCAGAATATGCAAGCGGAGGATTTCTTAAAACTTAAATCACATGAAAAGGTCAGAAATTGATTTGCATATATACCTATGATTTAATTTCTTTTTGTATGTATATTTGTATATATATTTTGGTAATTTATGAGGAACTGCGTCCCGGTCTCCTGCCTCAAAAATTGCTACCCGGTGACTATTAAAATAACGACCCAGCTCAGTCTATTCAAAACTATCCATCTATCTATCTATCGCAATTTGTTCATATTTATCTATATTACTTTAAATACTAAGATTTTTTTTTATTCATGTTTGTTTAATGTCTTGTTTTTAGTTTAAATAAACAAAAATTACGACAAAAAAAGATGCGACCCCCCCCCCCCAAATACATTTACTTGTCGAAAATATCTATTTCCATTTGTTCATATCTATCTATATTATTTTGTTTGTTTATCTATCTATCTATCTCAGTCTATTCAAAACTAAATATCCATCTTCATATCTAAACAAGAATTACGACAAATTACGATAAATAAACAAGAATTACGACGAGCTGGGGTTGTTATTTTGATAGTCGCCGGGTAGCAATTTTTGAGGCGGAGACCGGGATGCACTTCCTCATAAATTACCTATATTTTGTATGTATATTTGTATGTCGATTTGCATATATACCTATGATGTAATCTTTTTTGTATATATATTTTGTATGTATATTTGTATGTCGATTTGCATATATACCTATGATGTAATCTTTTTTGTATGTATATTTTGCATATATATTTTGTATGTATATTTGTATGTCGATTTGCATATATACCTATGACGTAATCTTTTTTGTATGTATATTTCTTTCTCATATAAAACTTATTTGAACAGAACCAAAATCAGCAGATGATATTTGTTTACTCTGAGGAAGATTAGAGACACATACTTAATACACATTTATTTTACATATGTTTTATAGATCTGTGGATCCATTAATCAAAACACTTAAGTGTCGGAACATTTTATCAAATATCAATAAATCATCCATATTTTTCTTATTTTTCACTCTTACTAATTTATCAACACACACACACACACACACACACACACACACACACACATATATATATATATATGGAGGCGCGTGGGCTAGTGGTTAAAGTCGTGGAAAATGGACTCGTCGATTATATATATATATATATATATATATATATTATAAAATGGGTACAAGAGATAACCTACTCGAGTTTCACCATGAGGATCTTCAGGGTTAAATCCACTGAATTAATCGAGACACCGATTAATAGCAGCCGATTTCACGTGTGTGTTCATTGCATTAAAATGTTTGTTGTGTGTCAAAAAAGACAACAAACATTCTAATGCAATGAACACACACGTGAAATCGGCTGCTATTAATCGGTGTCTTGATTAATTCAGTGGATTTAACCCTGAAGATCCTCATGGTGAAACACGAGTAGGTTATCTCTTGTACCCATTTTATAATAAATTTGCTCTACTTAGTATTGAGCACTTTGTATTTGTTATATCGCTGACTTACCCCCCTGAATTCCACACTTACCAACCATCGTGACCAAATTCACCAGTAAGTCAACTTTTCCTTTATATATATATATATATATATATATATATATATATATATAGAGAGAGAGAGAGAGAGAGAGAGAATAGTTTTCTATGTTATTTATAGAAAACTCTTATCTGAAGCAAGGGAGGTAACTTAGTCAATCAGAACAACTTTTTAACTCAATTTCCTCTTCTATCAAATTGATTTTATGTTGGAGAATAAAACAATAATATTCTTAAGATTAATATTCAATAACACCAAGTAATTATTTATTAAACCCACTTTTGTTAAAACCAGTTTGAAAATTAACATATCATATATTATGCAAAACGATATTTCTTAGTGAACATGATCTATGTATTACCGTGAACGTGATCTGGGTATTACTGACAGCAGTGATTTATGTTGTACGAAACACATCTCTAAAATTATCAAAAAGGCTGAGGGTATCCTGGCGTCACTCAGCAAGGCCTTTGTCAGCTGCTCACCGGCTATCTATTTAAAGCTGTATAAAGCTATGGTGCGGCCACACTTGGAATTTGCATCACCAGTCTGGAACCCCTATCTTGCTCAGAATATTAACCTCCTAGAAACTGTACAGAGACGTGCAACCAAACGAATACCCTCCATCAAGCATCTACCATACTCTGAACATCTTGCTGCTCTGGGGATGGATTCGTTGAAACTCCAGCGTCTGGCAACTGACCTGGTAAACGCTCATAAGGTCATTAATCATCTTAACAATAGCAACCTTGAGCAATTTTTTGATCTCCATGTTTCTAACACACATGGGTATGCCTACATAGTTAGAAAACAGCATAGCTCACATGACTTTTGGAAACATTTTTTCACGCTCAGAATTGCCGAGGCATGGAATAAGCTGCCTGCGTCCGTTGTGTGCTGCCAAAACACTGCATCTTTCAAAGCCTCCATGCTTCCTGTAGTTCGGCAACACTATACCTGATACTCCTCTCCACACACATATGTACACACATACATGTATATTATTACTGTAAACTGTTCATGTTCCTGAAACTAATACATTATTCTGTGTAATAGACATGAAACTTTGATGAGTTGTGGTGCACCTGAGCACTGTACACATTGTACATGTATATTATTACTGTACGCTATTCATGTTCCTGACACTAATACATTATTCTATGTACTAGGCATGAGACTTTGATGAGTTGTGTGCCCTGAGCACTGACTGCATTATTCTATGTACTAGACATGAGACTTTGATGAGTTGTGGTGCACCTGAGCACTGTACACAATAAATTTCATTATTATATTAGACACATTACAGGCAAATCTAACTCAGATTTTCATCGAGACACCATTAATAAATTCAGTTACAGACAGACAGTTAATGAATCTCTATTATAATATAATGTTTTTTCTTAATATTTTTTTAATCTGTTTTCTATTTTCTCATTATTGTTTTTTAAGGTGATGATTGCTGCCGTTCATTCCGTTCTGAATAAATCTGACACTTTGAATTATGACGAACTCATTGCTGTATTGAATAATGTGGTCCTTTTAAAGAAACCAATTGATAATGGATTTATAAGAGAGAAAGATTTTTGGCCTCCAGGAAAATTTTGGACAGTCAAGAAAGTAATCAATCCTAATAAGGTTGGTCTTTTGTTATTAATTCTTTTTTTAAACAAATAAATAGCCGGTGGCTGCTGAAAAAAAAACACCAGTTACGATTGAAGTCTGCAGCCGAAGCGGTGTCACTTGAAAACCCAACCTCAACCCCAACCCCAACCCCAACCCTAACCCTAACCCTAACCCTAAACCACAACCCTACCCCTACCCCTAAACCCCCCTAGTTAAAATTAACTGTTTTATTACAAAATTTGTGGGTTCTGTTTTTTCTGGGTCACCCTGTATACAAGGTGACCCAGAAAAAACAGAACCCACAACTAAACCCCAACCTCAACCTCAACCCCAACCCTAACCCTAATCCTAACCCTAGCCCTATTTTTTTTTCAAGTGACACCACTTCGGCTACGGACTTCAATCGTAGCTGGTGTTTTTTTTAAGCAGCCACTGCCTAGCGGTTTTTGAGGCAGGAGGCAGGAACGGAACTCTGCAAAGAGTACTGAAATAACTTTGCAGGTGGAGAAAGGGTTATTTTTGTAGTATATGGACTCAGTGAGCAAAGTTTAAATCCTGGGCATGGTTGGTGATTGATTGATTTTGTTGTAATTTGTGTATCTGAGTTACAGAAAATGTAGGAGGTTATTTCCTATAACTCCAACATAAACAAAGGGGAACCACTCTGGACTGAAAAATTATTTATTTATTTATTGATCTACTAGGAAAAAAGAAGACAGGGTTAGGGTTAGGGTTTAGGGTTTAGGGTTAGTTTAATGGGAAAATAAATAAATAATTTATCAGTCAAGAGTGGTTCCCCTTTGTTTATGTTGGAGTTATAGGAAATAACCCAGTAACTGATATGTTGCATTCACTAATCTGTGACAGTCTCCCTTGGTGGCTGAGGAGCAGTCCATGACAAGCAGCACTACACTTTGGCCCTTATTTGGGCTAATGGGAGGTCATATAGGGGCTAGCTGATTGATCATAGGGGGTATGATCAATCAGCTAGCCCCTATATGATTGTCCCAACCCTATGGCCCTTATGGCCAACCCTAACCCTTTTTATCATATATGTGCTAAAAGGCGGTGTCTGAGGGTCTTAGTGTCCTGGATATGATGTTAAACTCTATCTGATGGTGAAGTTCCAGTTCTGGAGGTTTGGGGAATGTGGAGCACCCCTTCGTCACCATTGCTCCCTGGTCCATTCTGACCCAGAGTGGTAGTACCTGTTAGGTTCCCATCTATGAGTTAAATAGAAAAACATGAGTTGATAAACAAAATTGTATTACGCATTAAGAATTAATTTATTTCACAACTTTGTTGGCATTAAATGACCCACTGAGGTTGATATGCCGTAAAACCAAACAAACCAAACCAAACCAAATCAACCTATCAGAGTTATTTTATGCCTAAGGGAATTGCATATATTGTTTGTTTTTTGCACAAAAATGCAACAAGCGTTCGGTAAAAATAAGCTCATATGAAGAGAAACAAAATGGTTATTTCCTATAAGTCTAACACAATCAAAAGGGAACCACTCTTGACTGATAAATTATTTATTTTCCCATTAAACTAACCCTAAACCCTAACCCTAACCCTAACCCTAACCCTAACCTTAACACTAAACCATAAACCCTAACCCTAACCCCATCTTTTTTCTTAGTAGATCAATAAATAAATAAATAATTATTTATAAAGCACATTATCAGTCAAGAGTGGTTCCCCTTTGTTTATGTTAGATTTATAGGAAATAACCAACACAATTATAGATAAACATACATTTCAGTGAATATTTCGCTGTAGCAGCATAAAACACATTAGTTTGGACTATAGATATAAACTTACTTTTAATATTTCTGTCCTGAATATGCTGAGACATGTGGCCAGAAAAGAAATTAATTCTTTAGTTACATATATAATAAGCGTTCCTTAAATTTTGGACGGAAAAATCTGGAAAACTAGTTTGTCTTATACACAAATAATGATGGTAATTTTAAAAAACTGGAATCTTTTTTTTTCTTTTTTCAGTTGGCAAGACTTTCCGAATGGTTTCGTTCCTTGTTAGATGACGTGAGTATTGTGAATGTAACAAGATTCATCAAGTCAAAATGTCTGAATCTTTATGAAATGTCCAAAGTTGTCGTTCCTTATCTTACAAAGGAATGTGAGAAAAAACCAAAAGGTATTGCAAGTCATGAAATCATTAACCTGACAGTCCTCCAATATCCGACCCTGGAAAATGCTCAGATTAAGGTCTATAATATTGAAGTGATCCTGCGAAAAGTCTGCTTCACCCAGGAGTTAACGTTACACGGCAAATATCAGTCTCGCCGATTTGAAGCCTGGAAGATGGTCATAAATATGATGAAGAAAGAGACAAGGATAAAAGTCAGGAAGGCAATGAAGGCTTGGGTAGAAGATGAAATAATCCGTCGTTTATTTGATGACGATTACTTCATAATTGAAAATTGGTATCACGGCTCAGATTACAGCGAGGAAGAATGAAATTAAAGAATTTGACTCAGCTAATAAATAAGCAATAAAAAAAAGAACAAGAATTTATTTTTGTTGTATTTTATTTTTTATTTCATTTTTATATCTATACTTATATTTTTATATCTATTCACAAATATTTTTAACCTTGAAAATTTATATACTATGTATTTACCCAACACTGCCACCATGAGCAGGATGTGACACATCCCATATGTTAACCCATAGATGAAGGGATAGGGTAGTGCATACCTTTCCCAAGAGTATTAGTCCAAAAGCTCGCTTACTACGATATTGCAGTCCAGCATGTAAACCCTTCCCAGTAATAATAAAATTTGTATTATAATGACTAGCAAAATAAAAAACACCCTCCGGGCGATGTAAAAATAGATTTTTGAAACATATTGCCTGACGGGTGGGATTAAAAAATTCAATGTCAGCGAGTTTGTACTCTAAGTAAGTAAAATCATCAAATTCATTAAAGAATTAAAAAATAAAACAATTTGAAATGTAAACTTTAAATATATATTAAAATAAAACAAACTATATATAGATATATAATACCAGTCATGTATTTATTAAAACTTGTTTTAAAAAAACAATGAAGACTGTCTAATGTTGCATGTTCGAATTTTGAGTGTATTTATTCTATGTTATGATGATTTTGGGTAATGTGATGTAAGCAGTGACGTAATTTTTGTTACAGACAAAAACCGGAAGCGAATCTCCATTATTAATAGATAAGTAATAATGAGAATGGTATCTTTGAGGAAGGCTTAAACTTGAATCTGATAGAAAAATACTTACCAGCTTACCAATTTAACTTAAAACTTAGCCTTGTTGGCGGGGGCTGTAGAATACACCAACTGCATCTCAGTAGAGAGGTAAGAACCCACTAATGGGACTACCTGTTAATCATGGGTGGTAACTCATGATGCTTAAGGACAGAATCTCTTCAGAGACGTAAGGACCCATCAATGGGACCACCTGTTGATTGTGGATGGCAACTCATGATGCTTAAGGACAGAATCCTGGTGGCTGAGCTGTTAATGACATGAAACACTCCATATGAAGTACAATAAAAATGTATTGGGACTGAAGCTTTATGTTTTTTAAATTTTAAATTTGAATTGAGATGTCTGCGCAACCAAGCAACTTAATAAAGTGATAGAGGTATATGGTGTAATGGTTACTGCCGTAAGAAATGGATATGACGAGTTCAAATCCTGGACAAGGCTGTTTGCATTTCACCTTCCAGCTATGGGTAAATATTAGAACACTAGACTTGGCTCTTTAATATTGGTTAGGACACCAGTCTAGGAGAAGGAAAACTCTGAATTCAAACATGTTGAACTCCACTTAAGAAATTGACCTTGTGCCACATCCTGCTCATGTGGAGGAGTTGGGTAAATATGTATATAATAAAGTAATGATGTCAATGCTAATTCTTGGTACTTTTTGACCAACAGTCTCAATACTTTCTGAACAGCATTTTTTTTGTTGCAAGACACAGGATTGTGCAAGTGCGGCACTTTCTATACACACTAGAGCCAATTTTGTGTGTCTTTTCCTTTCCTCATAAACCGTAATGGTTAATGTTGCAGGAAATAGACTCATCGACCCAAGTCCAAATTTCAGACCAATAGAAAAATCACCGGGATTGGTTGAATGTTAAGGGAACCAATTTGAAGAAAATTAATGTTTTATTCATTATTCACTTTTGTTTTGGGAAGTACAACTTCAATTTGACACATCTCGTATGATAGATATATATTTATAAAATGTTTTCCTAGAAGTAGGTATGGCCAAAATTTCACATGCTCTTTTTAACCCTCATTGAATTGAAATTAAAAAAAAAAACTTGGATAAAATGAATGAAACTTAACTCCTTTAAGGCAATGTTAGATAATCTATGTTAAGATTATAAATATTCTGTGGAATTAAGATGAATGTTTATAAGGAACAGCTGACAGGTCTCAGATCTAATATACTAGCTGAAAAAGATAATATTATTATTATCAAAAGTTTTGAAAGAAAGCATTGTAAGGGGAAGTAACTCAGTTTTTCTTTTGATTTCCGTATTGATATTAGTAAAGTCGTCGGGGCGGCCTAAAGTCGGTTCCACCCAGTCAGCGAGGGAGTCTATCCCCCTTTCAATAGCGCTAGACCAAGGAGATTGTTTTAGCGTCTGAGGTGGAGCGCCACACCTACCATCATCTCCTTACTTTACCGCAGATATCCCTGTACTACTCATATGCTGAGTTGGTGTGGGCCGGTATCGAACCTTGAACCTTGTGGTTTCTAGCCGAACGCTCTACCAACTGAGCTAACCCGGTCCCTGATATTAGTATTCTTATATATTTCGAATTGATTGTTTGTGTTAATAGACAGGTTAATCTTTTTCTACAACAAAAATCAGATTAACAAAAATCAATTGAAATCAAATAATCTTTATAGATTCATTTATTATTTTCGTTAGGAATGTACAAAAATATCTACCTTTTATTGGCAATGCTATGATTTATTACTGCCAAGCCAGGCCAATTTTCTTCTAAAGTATGGTGATCAAAAGCGTTATAATCCGTATTTTATGTTAATAAATTCTTAGAAAATGTTTATCTCTCTTTATATTGATTCTCTTGCGGGCCTCTGTAGAAAAAAATATTGTCTAATTAAACAAAAAATAAAGACTAAAAATGTTTTTATTCAGATAAAAATTAAAAAAAAAATCTAATTAGTAATATCTATTTATTCATTATTTTTACATGAATTAACCAAATCTCAGTCGGCTTAGTCTATGAATCTCAATTTTAAACATCTAAAAAAGTTTAACCTGAATACTTTTCTCTTACATACATTATTATATATCCTTAGAAAATTGAACTACGAAAACGAATAAAAGTTTGTTTGTTTATTTATTTATTGATTTTAACGGCATATCAACCCGTCTGGGGTTATGTCATGCCTAACGGTTAGGAAGTTATACATATCGTGTATTTATATTTATACTTTTTGGTAATTGGTTTTAAAAAGGTGTTAGCATTATTGGGGATTATGTTGTATGGTATTGATTTGTTTCATGTCTATATTCTATGATATAATTTTATTTCCCTAAAAAAAAAAAAAACAACAAAAAAACAAAAAGAAAAAGAGAATATCCTTCATGTTGACGTTTTCAAACAGATCTTTCATATTGTTTGCTTTAAAATAACGGTTTCTGATGTGAGTAAGAAACCTGCATTCCAGGAATAAGTGTTTAACTGTCAAAGGTGTTTGACATGTTCCACATTGTGGTTGTTGTTCTTGTTTGAGTATATTGGAGTGTGTTAGTCTTGTATGACCAATGCGTAATCGGGACACAATGACTTGTTCCTTTCTGGACTTCCTTAAAGTTGGTCTCCAGCCCCCAAAGAACAGCAATATTGTACCTTCTCTTTAAAAATGTGAAAATCATTCACCTGCACTTTTATTAAGTGAGTCAAATTAACAAAATGATCGAGGGTGGGAGGGTGTTGATGTATAACAAAACAATTAAAAAAAATCATGTCTTCAGAATTTTGAGGATAAATGTATTTTAAAAGAAAGTTCGTTTTTAATTGCTTTAATTACGAAAAGTTTTATTAAAGTCAATTATTTTTATTAAAGACATTTAAAAATATTTGAGTTCCAAAAAATTATTTATATGCAAAAAGACCCTCTTAAGAAACAACTATACATAAAATGTGAATATGAACATACAATGAACAGGATTCCCTAACCTCAAGGCATGAAATAATACTAGACTGGTTGGCATGCCGTTAGAATCAATCGATCAATCAACAAAGGGGAATAACTAAAAATATTGCATATTGATTATCTCCCTTGAATTGCGATTATAGCCGACATTATTAAAACAAATGATAAAATACCAAATTACTTTTAGATGCCTTTAAAGAATTGTAAATTAAAAGTTGTAATTCTATGTTGGTGCCGAATCATACAAATCGTCTTATAAGACATTAGCTACATAAATGAGAGTAACCTCCCCTTGTTTCTTTCACTTTGGGGAAGATGTATTTTGTTTTGTAAAAACACGGATTTTTCGACAAATTGGGTATACCTATATTTTTCTAATATACAGGTACTCTCATAGAAATATTAACATCTTTTTTAAAAATTGATTTAAAAACACAAACACCTTTATAGGAATAACTTCAATATATTTTCAAACAGTCTCCACATGTTCACCATCCCTGTCAACATATGCTTAGAATCTTCCACATCTGATTTAAAAAAATATGTTAATATTTCTATGAGAGTACCTGTATATTAGAAAAGTATAGGTATAACCAATTCGTCGAAAAATCCGTGTTTTTACAAAACAAAACACACGGCCTCCTCAAAGTGAAGGAAACATGGGGAGGTTACTCTCATTTATGTAGCTAATGTTCAGATTACCACGTTTTGTATGAACCATAATAAAAGTTGTAAGTCGTCGGGGCGGCCTAATATCGGTATCAGCCAATCAGCGAGGGAGTCTATCCCCTTTTCACTAGCGCCAGACCAAGGAGATTGTTTTTTTGCGTCTGAGGTGGAGCGCCACACCTACCATCAGCTGAAGAAAAAACTTCGATTCCAAGCAACAGCAAATTCTTCATGCAAAATCTAAGTGCCATTATTGTGTGAAAAGAAAAGTTTTAAATAGATAAATGTTGGAATAATTAGAATTAAATAAATATTGGATTTATTAAATAAATAATAAATAGATAAATTTTATAATGGAGATTCGGTGTCTGTCTGTAACCAAAACTACGTCACTGCTTACGTCACAATACCCTCAGGAATTTTGTAAGTTTATCAATGAGTATTTAATTCATAATCAAAATCATTAATACATAGAAAAAAGACTATGTCTTATCCATTAACGATGTCTCTATGAAAATCCGAGTTAGATTTGCTACAAACCAACCCATGTTATTAATGCGTTTAAAATCCTGCAATATGACTTATATATCGCTAAGAAATAAAGGTCTACATAATATATGGTGTGGTTAATTTGCATACTTGTTTTAACAAACCCGGGTTTAATAAATAATTACTTGGTGTTATTGATCTCTAATATTATTGTTTTATTCTCTAACATATTAAAACCAATCTTGTGAATGATTTTATATAGAGACCAATTAAAATAAGTATAATCTTTTTATATGCATTCTTATTTAATTTTGTTTGTCTTTCTAATTTAATTCATTACATTAAAATTTACTTGCGCCTGGAGGACGTATATTCTTGCCAGTAAATGATAATAAATTAATGAATAAGGGTTGAAGTTATTGAATAAATAAAAATAAATAATAAATAAACAAATATTACGGATATACTATTACTAATATTAGTCGTTGGTGTGTTGGGTTTCGATTATTAATTATAATAATGATGATGATGAAATTCATTGTGTACAGTGCTCAGGTGCACCATAACTCATCAAAGTCTCATGTCTAGTACACAGAATACATGTATTAGTATCAGGAATATGAATAACGTACAGTAATAATATACATGTATGTGTGCGCGTGTGTACACATGTGTGTGGAGAGGGGTATCAGGTATAGTGTTGGCGGATTACAGGAAACATGGAGGCTTTGAAAGATGCAGTGTTTCGGCAGCACACAACGAACGCAGGCAACTTATTCCATGCCTCGACAATTCTGAGCGTGAAAAAATGTTTCCGTAAGTCATGTGAGCTATGCTGTTTTCTGACTTTGTAGGCATGCCCACGTATGTTAAAAACATGGAGATCAAAAAGGTGCTCAAGGTTGCTGTTGTTAAGATGATTAATGACCTAATGACTTTAGATATCTTCCCTAACTCCAAGCAGCAATAATATCTGTAATCCTCACATGCAAAACATTAGCTACTGTGGTGGACCGGAAGTTATCACTACAAAGGATAAAAGTAAAATGACGAAATATAATGTTCTGCACAGGCGGATTGCGCAGCCTGTAAAAAGAAAAATTGAAATATTACAAATATTAAATTTTCGACCAATCAGAGACGTTCATGCCAAAAAAAGAAGTTTATCAAATAGACCCCTTTTTGGAGCCTACCAGAATCTTATAAATACAGAGGTTTTCGGATAACAAGTCAGAAAGATCTTACTTGCCTAAACGACTTTACGTCTCCCGTTTTAATAACATTTCGCACACATGCTGAAGGACGAACAAACTATATCTTTCTCTCTCTCTCTCTTTAAATACCCTGACTGATGATTTGACTTTAAACACACTACTCTTTCCTTCTCAGTTATCTTATTACATTGAACATTCAAAAAAGGAACTTTACAAGACTTTGCCCAGTATTCTCTACTACCATTGTAATTTTTGTGTCAATACATATTTTGTTTGTTATATGAATGAGTTCTTTGTCTTTTCTGCTATTTATTAATATATTATTATAGTGTGATGAGTACTTTATCTAAATACTTATTTATAACCGCCTCTCTCCCGTTATAAATTGGTGACTACCCTACAAGGCTTGGATACCATCCCACTATACTACAATTTGAGTTAATTCCCCACAACGTTTGTATACAGGAGATCATTAAATAAAATCAGTTGTTTATTTTTGTTTATAATTGTGGTGAACCGGAAATTCTCACTACGACGATTGAGAGTCGAATGATAAAATACGTCTAACGCGCATTGGATTCGCGCATCATTAAAAGAGAGAAAAAAAAAATTGAAATAAATATTTGTACATTTTCGACCAATCAGAGACGTTCGCACCTAAAAAGAAATTTACCAAATAGATTCGATTTGGAGCCTACCCGAGTTGTATAAAATAAAACCTTTTTCGGATATCAAGCAGAAAGAATTTACTTGTCTAAACGAATCCACGTTTTCCTGTGTAAGATTAAATCACATTCAATTTTAGAAGGTATGAACAATTGTATCTCTCTCTCTCTCTCACTCTCTAATCAGCCATTTACGAGATCAGCAATTTATCTACGCCTGACTTTTTTGTGACTTTGAAATCTTACCATTTCTTTCTCACTTCAAAAACTTATAACATCTCTTTTCTCACATGTTATAATGAACTTTAACAAAAATTTCCTTTTTGTACAAAGACTGATGAAAGAACTTTGCTCGGTATTCTGCATTACCTTTTTGTAAACTTCATATTAATACAAGTTGTTTGTTTTAATACTGAGTTTTGTTTTCTATACCATGTGCCTACATATTTAAAATGTTCTTATGGTGTGTTTTATGTTTTGAAGAATATTTCATGAATTTTAACTTTAAACTGGTGACCTCACAACTTACATCAAACAACCCTACCGTAACCACCATATAATAAAACAAACAGACAACGAACAAAAGTTGGTGGAATCAAGTTTATTTTGTAAGAATTGAAAAACGCTTGCTTCCATCTTGGAGATCGATAAAAGAGTGCAAAAAAGCCACGGGTGATCTGGTATCGATTAGAGATGTCGATCAGATGCCGATGGATAGAGTGACGCAAAGCATGCTGGTCTCCCGACAACAATATGGATTGTATTGCCTCAGTGACTGACATAGAACACAGCAGTCAACGAATATATTAGACACTTATCTTTGGTGGGTGAAAAATATCCCTGAAAAATAAAATGCATAATATTTTCTTGAAAGAATGAGATGAAAAACAAATTAATCAGTCAATAAATGTGTTTGATTTTTTTCTTTTCTTTTTTTTTTTTTTTCAATTGGTCGAAAACATTAGTGGATGCTTTTGTTTGATTTGAGACTTTCAGACCAAGCGATTTTTTGTTTTGTTTTTGAAACTGTATTGATAATTTTGTTGGTTTTATTCTCTCTCGTCTACACTCTCACACACGCACGCATACATACATGCATATAGATATACGTATAGATCGTATATATAAATATATGTATGTCATAGAAAATGAAAATTTTAATAATTATATCCAATTAATTTTTCATAAGCTTTTTTTTTTTCTCGTTTTTTTTTTTTTTTCTGAATTTTTTTTTCTCCATAATTTCTGTCAAGTAAATGCAGTGGCAGTCTCGTAATTTTTTTTTTTTTTTTGTCGAGTGGCTTTTTAAATTTTTTTTTAATGAGAATTATTTTCGTCATATTGATGCAACCATTTTGTAATAACTTTCTCATTTGTTTTCAACCATTGCACATTCGCTCTGAAAAAGAAAGAAAAATAGAATAAGGAAATTTATTGTGTACAGTGCTCAGGTGCTCCACAACTCATCAAAGGGTTATTTCCTATAACTCCAAAATAAACAAAGGGAAACCACTCTTGACTGATGAATTATTTATTTATTCATTGATCTACTAGGGAAAAAGAAGACGGGGTTAGGGTTAGGGTTTAGGGTTAGTTTAATGGGAAAATAAATAAATGATTTATCAGTCAAGAGTGGTCTCCCCTTGTTTATATTGGAGTTATAGGAAATAACCCATCAAAGGTTCATGTATAGTACATAGAATAATGAATAACGTACAGTACATAATATATATGGATGCATTTGTCTGCGTGCATGTATGTAGGGGGATATTAAGGGGGGGGGTGTTGAATTACAGGAAACATGGAGATTTTGAAAGATACCATGTTTGGGGAGCCAATATTCCATATTTCTAGAACTGGAGCCTCACAATCAGATGCAGTTTAGTGTCATACCCAGAAAACACTTTGTGTGTGTGTGGGGAGGGTCTTATTCTTCCGAAACGGGTACAATAATAATAATAATAATAATAATAATAATAATAATAATAATAATGAAATTTATTGTGTACAGTGCCCAGGTGCACCACAATTCATCAAAGTCTCATGTATAGTACATAGGATAATGTACTAATGTCAGGAACATGAATAGCGTACAGTAATAATATACATGTATCTGTGCGCGTGCGTGCATATGTGTGTGGATGGGGGTATGAGGTATTGTGTTGGCGGACTACAGGAAGCACGGAGGCTTTGAAAGATGCAGTGTTTCGGCAGCCTATAACGGACGCAGGCAGCTTATTCCATGCCTCGGCAACTCTGAGCGTGAAAAAATGTTTCCGAAAGTCATGTGAGCTATGCTGTTTTCTGACTTTGTAGGTATGCCGACGTGTGAAAGACTGAAAGGAAACGGCATATTAGAATAAAGAGCAAGAAGACAACTCAAAAAAAAAAAAAAAAAAGAAAAGAAAAGAAAAGATAAAAGCAAATGATAAAAATGATGTAAGGCAACAATAAGTAGTTGTCTCCCTTGTATAATGAGTATGTGGAATGAGCATGTTGATACGAGTTCAAATCCTGGACGAGGCTGTTTGCATTTCCATTTGAGCTAATACTCTTGAGAAAGGTATATATCCAACTATTATCCCTCCAGTTATGGTAAATAGTAGGGCAGACAGGGCTATTTAACCGTGTTTAGGCAACCATTCCAAGAGAAGGAAAACTCTGAATTCAAACCTGTTGAACACCGCTTAAGAAATTCACCTCGTGTCTCATCCTACTTGTGTGGAGGGGTTGGTAAATATGTAGAGTGGGCTCATGGAATATCAGATGACAATCCAGAAATCCATTCTCACTCTCTTTTTTCACTCTCTTTTTTCCTCTATTCTTTGAACAGTAAAGACGTCGTCATAGCCATTTGTACCTCTTTTACATACTGCTTGTCTATTTAATGCCAAAACTACCCTTGCAGAAGAACAGTGGTGGCACTATTTAATCCATAGCTGGGGGTGAGGTGTTCTTATCTTTCTCAAGGGTATGAGTCAGAAAGTGAACGTAATAGCACGACTGGAGTTCGAACTCACCCACTACAACGTCGCAGTCCAGCACGCTAGCCACTACGCCACGTGGTCTCCTCATATGACCTTTGGACAGAATAAGATAAAAAAATTTCGTCTGCTGTCCATGATTGTGATAGCAAGAAATCAAAGCCGGTGTCCATTTTTACGAAGTGTCACACGTTCTCTGTTCTATTGAGAATTCAAGGAGAAAATAAAGAGGCAGTGGGGTTAACTCGTGGCTTGTACGGTTTCGATCTCAAACATACGAATGATCAATCTTGTCTTAAAAGAATCCAAGTGGGTTTGAATCGTTCTGCAGGGGAAACTGCAGCTGCGATGAAAGTTCCGCATTTAACATAGGACGCACTCTTTTTCCAAAATTTTGGCTAAAGAATTGTCCTACGTCTTATACATTGTAGGTGAAGTTTTGAGACCCCCCGTAGGCCTCGTTTTATTATTTACTCCTTTTGAGTTTTCACATCAGTGTTAGCTGATGGTCTTTCACTGGAGTCTGAGTGACAGCATGTCTCCTCAGGTCTCCGGGACTCTTCTGAGTATTCTGGCAGATTGCAGCAGTGCAGTGTTCTGAATGGTTTCAATCCTTCCTCTGTTTTCCAAACTTTCCAAACCCTTTTCCAATCCTTTTGGGACTGTTCCAAGTGCACCAACCACAATTGGCATCACTTTCACTTTCATATTCCATAACTTTTTCAGTTCTCTGGCAAGGTCCAGATATTTGTCTATTTTTTCATTTTCCTTTAGCTTCACCCTGTGATCTGCTGGAACTGCAAAATCCACCAGTTGACAAGTTCTTTCATTTATGTTAATCAACACTAGGCCTGTTCTTCTTGCTGGGATAAGGTGATCCGTTTTTATTTCAAAGTTCCAGAGAATTTTATGTGTTTCGTTCTCAAATGGTCAAAATTAAATTTTTTGCATAATTCCCAGTGGATCACCTTCCCAACCCAGTGGTGTCTAGTTTTGTACTCTCGTTGTGCTAGTTTGCTACATTCGCATAGTACATGGTTTACAGTCTCATCTCTATTACCGCAAAGTATTATTATTATTATTATTATTATTATTATTATTATTATTATTAGTAGTAGTAGTACAAAATAAAAAAAACACCCCCGTGCGATGTAGAAATAGATTTTTGAAACATATTGCCTGAGGGGTGGGAGTAAAAAATTCAATGTCAGCGAGTTTGTACCCTAAGTAAAATCATCAAATTCATTAAAGTATTAAAAAATAAAACAATTTGAAATGCAAACTTTAAATATGTATTAAAATAAAACAAACTATATATAGATATATAATATCAGTCATGTATTTATTAAAACTTGTTTTAAAATACAATGAGGACTGTCTAATGTTGCATATTCAAATTTTGAGTGTATTTATTCTATGTTATGACCATTTTGGGTAATGTGACGTAAACAGTGACGTAATTTTTGTTAAATCTCCATTGTTAATAGAGATGTTTGTGGCTCAGTTTTTGTTTATGTCATAAAGTAACAATCGATGTAAATGCCAAACATTTTGTTTAATGTTTCAACTATTGAATCGAATTTGGCACGCAAAAGATAATATTAGATTACGTATAAAAGCATTACATTACATTTCACGGAAATTCCCCAAACCTTTGAGACGTTAGGGTTAGGGTAAGTGTTGGGGTTAGTGCCAGTGATAGGATTAGTGTTAACGTTAGGGTTAGGCTACTTCGGGAGTTTCCGTAATCCAATGCTATTTCTACGTAAAATGCGATTCTAATGATATCTCTTGCGTGCTTTACCTTTTTTTTTTCGAAATTGTTGATCCTATTTTAAAATTATGTTTGTGGTTCAGTTTTTGTTTATGTCATAAAGTAACAATCGATGTAAATGCCAAACGTTTTGTTTAATGTTTCGGTTATTGAATCGAATTTGGCTGAAATCGGAAATGAAACATAAATTAATGAAGATCTTACCTGAAATAGGAAATAAAGATCTTACCTTATAATCTCAATCGCGTTATCTATGGCGTTCTTTGATCCAAGTGGCGGTTTACTCCGGAACAAATGGGTCACCTAATAAAGCGAAGAAAATTAGGATTAATAATAATAATAAAATAAGAATTATATCGATAATTAATCAATATTAAACTAAGTAACTCTTTATTTGTTGTGTCTAGTTTTGTTTAACGGCATATCAACCATGTGGGTTATTTAATGCCATTTTTAGTAAATATGATTTGTATGGGAATAGTTTATAGATGAATAGTTTTTTTTAAAATGAATTGTTTGAGTGTAAGACAACAGTTGGTAATCGATTTTGTTTTGCAGGTGTATTTTTGTAGAAATCATTTTTTGATCTATTTAATCCATAGATGGGACTCTAACAGGTACTACCCTAACATGTACTACCACCCAAAGGAAAACATTAACAAGTAAGACAATTACTATAGGAAAAAAATACACTTTGTTGTTGTTTGAAATAAATTTTTAATTAAAAAAGATTTTAAAATCAACATTGTTTAGAACTGAGGTTTTTCTACTAGCTGAAAAGTTATTATTATTATTATTATTATTATTATTATTATTATTATTATTATTATTATTATTATTCCTTTTGAGTTTTCACATCAGCATTAGCTGATAGTCTTTCACTGGAGTCTGAGTGACAGCAAATCTCCTCAGGTCTCCAGGACTCTTCTGGCAGATTGCAGCAGTGCAGTGTTCTGAATGGTATTGTAGCGTTAGTTTCGTATTTGCCTGGGAGAGTTGTCTGCCCGTTTAGTTTGCTGTTGCCCGCTAGGGGGCCGTTTTATATTTAAGCGGCTGTTTTGAACGCTTCTCTCTTTTCCTGGTTCCTCGACCCACGAGACACATGGGGTAGACACGATCTACCCCTTCTCGTTGGGGCTTTTGGCCCCCCTTACATTACTGTAAGTCATTTATACAGCATGGACTATTCTTAGTCTCATGTCTGTACTTTTATGTATATCTTGTACCATTCTTGAATGTGTGTTTATCTCTCTACATGTAACTTTGTTATACCTATGTATTATGTATCTTGTTATATCCATGTGCTGTACCACATTAAATGTTTTGTCTGTCAACCTTCGTCGGAGTCTTGTATTCAAGTATATACAACTTTGAATCCTGTCCTTACAGTATCAATCCTTCCTCTGATGTGCAAACTTTCCAAACCCTTTTCCAATCATTTTGGGACCGTTCCAAGTGCACCAACTACAATTGGTATCACTTTGACTATTATTATTATTATTATTATTATTATTATTATTATTATTATTATACCTTTGATTCGTATTTTATTCGGTGTTTTAAAATCCTATTGTATCTTTATGATTAGAAACTTTTTTTCTGGCCTGTACAACTAAAAAACTATATGGTTCCCGGGGGCCATGTGGCCCCTGGTTGAGAACCACCTGGTAGGATTTTTGGCGTCTCGCCATGTCTGTGATCCATGTCTGGATCTCATAATCTGACATAGGTAATTCATTCAGCCATTCATTAATAAACTAGAATTGGTTACCCAGCATCACCTGAGTAGAGGTGGGTGGGGGAGAATAAAACCCTGGTGTATTGATTTTTTTTACATTTGAGATTTACAAATGTTGGACATTTTCAAGCAGAATTTTGATGCTATTTCTATGTATATTTTAATTTGTAAATATCTTCGACTATAAATTAAATCTTTATAATTTTTGCACAAAAAATAAGAACCGGTGATATTTATTGTGTATATATATTTACTTTGTCGTTAATTATTTTATTTTTATAGTTTCCCCCGGACATACATACATACATAGATACAACTGCCCTTTATTGTTGAAATTCACTTTAGTCAGTACAAATTGACACTAACAGACTCTAATAATAATAAGGGTCAGAAGTTATCTGCCCTAATCCATTTTTTGTACGGGTGAGTTACTTGCCCTTTGATCTATTAATTTCAGTCATTGTTTTTTAAATAAATTAAAACACCTCGTGTTATGAAAAGCAGTCGTAATGTGTTGCCTCGTTAATACAATGGAAGGTATCTCAATTGGAATATGTCTCAATGAATAACTGCGCTTGCCAAAGACAAAAAAGGTATGTATCTTTTTTCCTGTGGGATTAAGTTATTAAATTCCCAACATTTATATATGTATATAATGCGTATTTGAATTTAATTGGTTTAATAATTTACAATGCAGAGTCACAGATGATAGTAATCTTTATGGAAGAAAAGGCTAGAAATATATGGATTTATTATTTTTTTAAAATGATCGTGACGTTGCTCGCGATGCATTTCAGATGAATAGGCGTGCAATAACAATGACGTCATTATTCGAACGAGATCTTTAAAAGTTCTTCGACATATTGTTTGATCAACAATCAAACTATTCCAAATGATTTCCCAGCTTGGGTCATTGCTATGCTCGGATAGATAAAGGACACCTGAAGAAGGTCGGAGGATACAACGACCGAAACGTTGTGTTTTTACATACTACAATAAGGATGAAGACAACAGTACGAAAAAAAAGAACAAAACAGAATTATATATATCAAGCTTTATCTAAAAAAAAAAAAAAAAATCAGACAAATAATAGCAATTTAATTGGCTGAATAATTTATTATGTAATTTAATTGGGAAATGATTTATAATGCAATTTGATTGGTTGAATAATTTACAATGTAATTTGATTGGATTAATTTATAATGCAATTTGATTGGTTGAATAATTTACAATGCAATTTGATTGGTTGAATAATTTACAATGCAGTGACTAGACACAGTTGATAGTAATCTTTATAAAAAAGGGTTGGAAAATAACTTTGATAAAATCAAAGGGAGAAAGTAAATGATTGATTGCAAATTCCAAGAAATTACAACTGTCAATAAATTTTTGAAAATAATTGTCATTATTTCGAATAACAAATAATGAAAAAAAAACAAAAAACAAAAAACAAAAAATAACTCGATGAACAACCGAAAGATCTCTATTTATCAAAATTACAAACATGACTCAACTCTTTGCCTATTATAAGCCACTCACAGCGGTTCTCCCGCCACTGTGATCCTACCATAAGTCACTGGCAGCGGCTCTCGCACATTCATTATGATTGAGCAGAAGGGCTCAGATTACAGAAGTTTATTTGAATAGAATAAGTTCTGAGGTGAATAGATAGTGAATTTTGAAATATCCGATCATACAGGTAAAACAATACCAAGAAACTTTGTTACAGCCGTTGGGGAATTTGGTAGGCAAAGAGTTAAGACGTGTTGAATATTTCTGTGGAAATAAATCACATAATAAAACAGAAATGACAGGAGATATTTTCAACAACAAAATTAAAAAAAAACAAAAAACAAAAACATTTAAGACTGATTAGATAGTTGGATGAGTCAAAACTATTGCAATATTTTGGGGTAATTATGAACTTTTGTTTAGTAAATTAGGGTGTCCCAGAAAAAACGGAACCCACAAATTTTGTAATAAAACTGTTCATTTTAACTAGGCAGCTTAGGGTTGGGTTGGGGTTGGGGTTAAGGTTAGGATTCTGTTTTTTCCGGGTCACCCTGTACAGGGTGACCCAGTAAAAAACAGTACCCAAATTATTTATTTATTTTCCCATTAAACTAACCCTAAACCCTAAACCCCAACCCTAACCCTAACCCTAAACTCCCTAGTTAAAATTAACAGTTTTATTACAAAATTTGTGTGTTCTGTTTTTTCTGGGACACCCTAATTTACTAAACAAAAGTTCATAATTACCGATTTTGGTACGTGTGCGTATACCACGTGATTAAAGTAGTTCAAGTAGTGGGAGGTATTCAACTGTGGTTGGTAGTATCGTGCTAGTTGGTGCGCTGACACGTTTTGCGCTTACAGTCGAGTCACGTTGAACGTACCGGTTCCCGCTAGATCACCGAAGATAAGCAGTAACGAGCCTGTTCAATACTTAGCTGGGTGACCAGTTATGTAACAGCAGGTAATGTAAGAAAGCGAATATCAAAATTACTTGATTTGGTATTATTTGTATTATTCGGACTATTGTCATCATCTTCATTATTATCTGTACAACGTTTCGGCTGATGTGACCCCGGCCTTCTTCGGGTATTTCTTGTCGGACTCGGGAACCTTCTCGGACTCGGGAACCATCTTGGACTCGGGAACATTCTTTTCGAACTCGGGAGGCATCACGGAACCTTGAACCTAACCCTTTATTCAGTCCATGAGGATATCCTGTTCTCATTCCGCTAACCATAGCTAGGGTAGAAGCGTTAAGCTGTGTTAATTATTATTCTATGTTACTGATGCCCCTGACAAGGATTGAACCTGCAGTCTAGAGATAACTGTCACTTAGAACTGTCTTAACCTAATTCCTTTATCCACTAGGCCATGTGTCCAATGAAGATGAGGACAATAGTCCGAATAATACAAATAATACTAATTATCAAACCTAATCTCAAACATTCAGAGAAATTACTTGATTTGGCATTAAATGACCCCATAATGGTTGATATGCCGTAAAACAAAATACCAGACACGTTTAGCATTGCTTCATTCGGTGTGATTTGAAAGCCACATAGATAAACGTGCAATGTTGTCTAATTTGGGAACTCATTCTTTACTTGTTTGAACTGGGCCATAACGAGACAGGAACAACCAGAAAAAAAATCTGTGGCGCGAAAATTGTGGCGGGAAAAGTGAAGGCGGGAAAAGTGAAGGCGCATTTGACCACAGTACAATAACCAAATGGTTTGTTGGGCCAGTAAAATGGCAATTCCGGATGGACACGAGTCAAATAGGGTTATCTTCCTTTGCTGCAGTTGTTCGTCGATAGGTGGCTTGCGTATTTAGGCAGCAGCTCGGCAATTCTGAATTCTCTTTCTCTGGAACAGGCAAACACTTCACATGGTTTAGGCGTCTGACACCTCTGCCCCTTGAGTGGGGTGCTTTGACCCCCAACCAGCTACCAGTAAGTGACATTCCTTACGACGCAAGTCCTACACCTACTTTGTTTACGCATGTTTATATATTTGCCTTGAATGTATTTCTCCGTGTACTCACGGTATAAAATTTGTTATTATGTTATAACTTTGTCGGAATATTTCATGTACTTATATGTACCCACGTTGGAAGGTTATTCTGAGCCTTCTAACTTTAATATAAGAACTTTACATCTTATAGGTTCAAGAGATTTCGCACGGATTTCAAGAACCTCGACGATCATGCAAGGCCAGAAACTCTGGTTTCCGGTCAAGGGGCTTCGGCCTCTCGACCTCTAGAATTCAGTTAAAATAACCACGTATTCTCAGTGGGCCGACACCCCAGAAAAACACTTGTCCCTCGATTTAAAGGGGCAGGGCTGGGTTTATTGCCAGGGTCTTGAGGTGCCTAAAAGGGTAATGCCGACGGGGACCACGCACTTTTTGTACAAGCCATTGTATGAGTTTTGATTTGTGCCTGGCTTCACACATTAAACATACCTAGTATGGTGGGAGGTCAGGAAAATACCAGCCAAGGTCAGGTAGGCTTAAAACTGTGAATTATGAGGCCGAACTCCGCGTGATAGAAGCAATTCAAGCTCGGCATCTCACGGTGTGGTTCGTCACCTTCATGAGCAAAAGCATCCAGACTTACCGAATTGTGACTCACGTTACCCAAATATTGCGAAACTTTTGACTCGTCCGAGTATGTGTGTATGAAAATGTATAAATGGTTTGTATTAATTGTAAATCATACCTGGTCCAAGTGGAATGGGTTATTTATAAATTTTGTGAGATATTTTATGAGATTCGAGATTAGGAATACGTCTTGAGAAAACCTGAAAATGATAAATCATATTTCAGTTACAGAAATCAAAATTAATTTACATAGGAAAAAAAAAAAAAAAAATGGCGGTAAATACATATAGAAAAAAAATCAACAAAAAAACCCCAATAAGTAACTACGGGGTATGTTTAAAACTTTGTAAGTCACTTTGTAATATTCGTTTATATTTATACTAGAAGTGACTACCCGGCGTCGCCTGGGTAGAGAGGAGATTTAAAAAAAAAGTTAGTCTCACAGATCTATTATTACTTATCGTGAATTGGATCCTCGTTGGATGCACAATAAGAATCCCCACGTAAATAAGTATATAACAACATAGTAAGAAATTTCCATTCAATGATTTCCATTTAAAAAAAATAAGATATAAATGATGCAATTAATTCAATCAATCAATATTATATTTCAAAGTGAAAAAAAAACATGCAAAAAAAGGATAAACAAAATAACATGAAAATAACTTTCCCTTCTGTTACTTTTCAAATTTGAATTTTTAAATGTCTTCCCAAATATAGATAAAATCTTCATTATTTCTGCTCAAAAACCAATCCCTGGTAATATTTGATATGTATATATATATACTTTGTCGTTAATTGTTTTATTTTCGAAGTTTCCTCCGGACATACAGATACACACAACTGCCCTTTATATATCTATAGAAGATATAGATTATACAATATAGCCACAAACAAAACAATGTGTTTGCAACTGAAAATATCACAACTGTATTGATACAATATTCTTGAAAACTCCAAGTTGTTTCATGTGTTTCCTGTTATATTTTTACCTTAACTTCCAAATTTGTGGCCTAAATCACCACGTATAGTTGCCTCACTAGAAAACATTGTTCAAGCCTTGTAACTGCCGCTAAACCGACCAGTTAATTATGTCTTATTTTTATATAAATATTTTTCTTTATAAAAATTAACTACAACCAGAGTATTCAATTTAAGGTAGTTTAATGGGTTTAATATCATTTGGTGCCGACCACTAGTTTCTGTGGTCTATGAACCCGAACCGGAAAAGGGTAAGCGGAAGTTAGAGTTAAAGTTTTTCGTCAACTGGTCGGATGAGGCAATAACGGTAAGTTTCCATTTCTTTGAAGGATTTTCTATTTCTTTGGGGATTTTCGCATTTCTTAAAAGTATTTGCAGTATACGTCATTAAATGTTATTTGTTTTTTCCTTGTACAGTTTCACGGTGTTTATTAAATAAACTTAATGACACCAGTAAAGGAGCATCACGCCATTCCCTTTGTTCGAGACTAGTAGGCAGTTAAAAGCCTATCTTTCGATTAATTCTTTTTTCATTTCATTTCTGATTTTCGTCTCTGAAGATAAAGTTTTTTTTTAAATCGATAAGACAAAAAAACAACATCTTTTTGTTTTTATATTTTTATACGCATTGTAATAGCCTTCAAATTATTAATATATTATAACATACTTAACAATGCTTCACGCAAATTACCAATTATATATATATTATATATATATATATATATATATATATATATATATATCGAGACGGGGATGAAATATTTCTGTAAAAAAAGAAGTGATTTATTACTTACATTTGAAGGATTTGATCCCATTTGTTTACAAGCAACTGGATGGCCATTATTCTTCCCAAACTACTTTTCGTTAGATGTTTAGCAACCAGTTGAACATCTTGTGGCCGAATCTTGCGATTGTCAAAAATCCAATTTACATACCTAGAAGATAAATAAAATTGCATCTTCAACTGTTTTTATCTTAACTCTTTGCCTACTTTAAACTACTCACAGCGGCTTTCTCACCACTGCGATCTCAAGCATATTACACCCGAGCAAAGTAACTCCCTAAAAACTGATGATTAGTTCATTATAGTTGAGCAGAAGAACTCAGATTACAACAATAATAGGAATTTATTTAGAATGAGTTCTGAGGTGAATAAATTGGAACTTTGAAATATACCATTATACAGGTAAAAAAAAAAATAACGAAAATTTGATACAGCCGTGGGGAAAATTTGGTAGACAAAGAGTTGATGAATTTTATCAACATCTTTTCCTTAACTCTTGACTACTTAAACCGCTCACAGCGGCTCTCCCACCACATCCAAACAAAGTACAAAAACTGATGGTTAGTTCATTATAATTGAGCAGAAAGAGTCAGATTACAATAATAATAGGACTTTATTTGAATAGAATGAGTTCTGAGGTAAATAGATAGTGAACTTTGAAATATCCCATCATACGGGTAAAAAAAAAAAAAAAAAAAATACCAAGAAAATTTGATACAGCCGTGGGGAAATTTGGTAGGTTAAGAGTTGATCAATTTTTTCACCATCTTTTCCTTAACTCTTGACTACTTAAGCCGCTCAAAGCGGCTCTCCCACCACACCCAAACCAAGTACAAAAACTGATGGTTAGTTCATTATAATTGAGTAGAAGGACCCAGATTACAATATTAATAGGCCTTTATTTGAATAGAATGAGTTCTGAGGTTAATAGATAGTGAACCTTCAAGTATCTTATCACACAGGTAAAAAATACCAAGAAAATTTGGTAGGCAAAGAGTTAAGATAATCCAGAAAACATCTTTATACGTCACTTTTTAGAGCAACATTAAGATTTAAAGCAATATACATGCAGTGATTATAGCAATTAGTGTTACATATTATGTGGTGTCATGGGTTGTTGGCAAGACCCTGTAGTTAGTTTGAAATAGGTTCATTAGAGTTGAAAGCATAGGCGGGTAGATTTCCGTTGGATGACCCCAACTGACCCCCAGTGAGGCGCGATTCTCGCGCGCCATGAGAAAAACGTAACTAATTAGATTTAGTTTCAACCTGAGATCGACGTAGAGTAGACGTGCCACTGCGAGATTGATTCTCCCGCGCGGCGAATAAGAATGGGTTAAATAAATCTTGATCAAGAAAATAAGTCTTGTGAGTTGATTAATTGCATGACTAAAAAGTTAGCCCTTAAAAAGAAGCCTTTAGCAAGAAGACAGCTAGACGACAGGATGACAGCCAAAGAAGAAGAGGAGGAAACATGGTGACGTGAAGTAAAAAGGAAGAAATGAAGTAATAAGTAAGTCTCTACTCTGTATCTGTCTCTGTCTGTCTCTCTCTCTGTCATCCGAGGTCACTCTCTCGTTTATATACCCGACGATAGGCTATACAACATTAGGTACAGTTGTTGTATAGCCGCTTGACTACCGGCTAGTGGACTTCAATAAACAACAGATACGTATATACAAAAATAGGACCCGTCTTTATTTTCTTCGGTGAGTGAGTGTTGAGGGGCGACGAGTGTTCACGGAGGAAATGCCCGAGGGTTGTTTGCTGACGGGAGACGCGAGGTTGTCCTCTTGGATGCTGGCTGGGGTCTCTGCCTGTCGGCTCGAACCCTCTGGCCTTTATACCGATAAATACTCATACGCATCTTTATCTTTTGATCTGGTCTTTACATCCGCTAATACGCCTACGCATTCTTTATCTTTTGATCTGATAACAGACATTTGTTACATATTTCTTTATCTTCTCTCTGCTTCTTTGACCGCAAAATCTCTCTTCCGTTTTCCCCCTTTTTTTAAAATATATGTTTTTATATTTTCTCTTTGTCTTTTTGCCGGAAGCTTCCTCATCCGGGCAAGGACAATACAACACAGTGGAACGTTGATTTACGAGTGCTCCAAGGTAATAAAATCTTTTTCTTTTCACTTTCCACTGCATGTGATATGTTCAAGAAAATTCGGGAATTCTTTTCATTTTTCAATTTTTTTTTCATGTACAATAGTACCTTGACTTACGTGTGCCGCAACTTACGAGTTTTTCGAATTACACTTGATTTTTTGCTTTGGATTGAGAGCTAAAATTTAAGGTATCAATGAGCTTCAGATACGCTAATGTTTTTAAATTCACTAAAATCATTTAAGTTTCCAAATTTATTTACACTGAAGAAAAATACAATTTATAAAATATAAACATAAAAGCATATTTCAACAAATAATTAATTGAATTCAATCGTACTATGTTTTTATACAATACACTGCTATTTTTCTAATCTAAAAAAATAAAATAGGGATTTTTTTTTTAATATTCCGAGACATGTAAATATTGTAAATATTGGAAAAATGTGAATTTCATTCGAAATATAAGTCAAATTTCGGACTGTCGTTCTCACCTTTATTGATATATACACAACATTTCAGCCGATCTGCACTCCGGCCTTCTTCAAGTGTTTTTTGTCGAATTCGGGAGCCTTAATGTCATAATCGAGAGCCTTTACGGAACTTCGAACCAAATCTTTCATGTAATCCATTGGGTTAGATAGTTTTCAATCCGTTAACCATGATCGAGTAAAACAAGAATTCGACGAGAAATACCTGAATCGACCGAAACGTTGTGTATATAACAATAAAGATGAGGAAAACAGTCCGAAAAATAATAGGAAATAAATTGAAATCGAGTTTGACTTACCTCCATAAAAGCCATGGCACTTGTGTTTGTGCCAATGCTTCTAATAACATTTCTTTTTCTGATGCCACATGTGTATGTTCGGTTCGGTTCCACACATATTCCCATTCTTTTGCATTCCCTTCTCGTACACCAACAGAATAAATGATTGTTGCCAGATCAGGGGACAATCTGCACAAAAAAAAGACATTTTTTAAAAAAGAAATTCATTTGACATGCATTTTCATAGTAAGACAATTTCCAATATATTTTAAGTAAATTTATTAGCCATTTATTTTCATAGTAAGACAATTACCAATATATTTAATCTTATAAACATCGAACCAACATTTTATTTTTCATTAAATGCTTTTACAATCTAATCTAAGAAAATATGTTTTTTCAGTCAAAGCATTTAAAAAAATCAAAATAACTTGGAAAAGAGTATTCTTTCAGACTTCGACATTTTTTAGATCAGCTAGAATACTGAGTAAAGTTCTGGAGAGTTGAGAAGACTTGCTGTCACTCAGACTCCAGCGAGAAAAGAGTGTACCAGAAGAAGAAGAAAACTTATAGAAACTAAGCGGTAGAAATCTCGTCAAGAGAATAAACACCCCCTCGTAAGATACTGTGTACCATTCTTAAAATGGACAAGAGAGGAACTCCGGCAGATGGACCAACGCACAAGGCATTACACCCAAGAGACGGCATGGCCAGACTATACGTGTCAAGAAAAGAAGGAGAAAGAGGTTTCATCAACACTAAAGATTATGTAGATACGACAATTCAAGCACTCGAAGAATACTTTAAAAAAGTGAAGAAAAAAATTGCAGAAGCCAGAAACTGCAATTGCAACATACGGACAAGCAGAGGTATGACAAAAACTAGAAAACATAAATGGGCAGAAAAACAACTATATGGATACTTCAAGCGACAAACTGGAGAGATCACACATAAGAAGACTTGGGTATGGATAAGAAGGGGAAACCTCAAGAGAGAAAATGAATCACTCATAATTGCACCATAAAAATATCATAAGAACAAACTACATCAAAGCCAAAATAGATAAGACACAACAGAATAGCTAGTGGAGAATGTGTGGAGAAAAAGACGAAACGGTTCATCATATAATAAGCGAATGCACCAAACTAGCACAGAGGAAGTACAAGACTTGACATGACTGGGTGGGAAATGTGATCCACTGGGAATTGTGATAGAAATTCAATTTTCACCATGCTCATAATGGTATATGCACAAGCCTGAATCTGTCCAAGAGAATGAGACGCATAAAATTCTCTGGGACTTCGAGGTACAGACGGATCACCTAATTCCACCCAGGCGACCAGACCTAGTATTGATCGACAAGAAGGAGAGAATCTAACAGGTGTGAAAACTTCAGAATAATAATAATAATAATAATAATAATAATAATAATAATTTAGACTTTTCCAGAGAACTGAAAAACAAACAAACTGGAACATGTGGGTAAATGTGGTACCAATTGTAGTTGGTACCCTGGGTCGGTTTTTAAAGTTTTGGAAAAGAGAAAACTGGAACGGGAAGGTAACGACGATACAAACTGTAGTTGGTGTGTTTGGAACTGTACCCAAAAATTAGCAAAACTCTCGGCATAAAATTAATCCAGACGGGTTGACATGCCGTTAAAATCGATTAATCAATCAATCATCTAAAGGAAAAAAATTTGAAGGAATTAAAAAAAAATCAGCCAAGACGCACCTGTGTCCTTCATTCATCCATTTTTTGAACATCCCGTTGGCATAATTAACAGCAGTTGGTATTCCAAGATCACATGCAGCATTTAGTATCAACTTTTGCATCAATCTGAAAAGAAACAAACAAAACAAGTCAATTTCAATGGTTAAACGACAATAAGCGCCAATTGGAAAATTTATTGGTTTTATAATAATAATAATAATAATAATAATAATAATAATAATAATAATAATAATTCACAAATTCACTAACTCACAAGATAAGATAAACCACCTTATGTACATGGATGACATACAAATTTTTGCAAAAAATAAAAAAGAATTGGAGAGCCTAATACAAACTATTGGAATATATAGCCAGGATATAGGGATGGAATTTGGAATTGAAAAATGTGCTATGCTAGTAATAAAACGGGGTGAAAGAAAACTAATACATGGAATACAACTGCCAAATCAGGAAACTATAAAATCACTTGATGAAAATGAAAGCTACAAATACTTAGGAATTTTAGAAGCGGACAATATCATGCAAACAGAAATGAAAGGAAAAGTTAAAAAAGAATATCTCAGGAGAACTAGAAAACTTCTAGAAACCAAACTTAACAGCAGAAATCTGATCAAAGGAATTAATACCTGGGCTGTCCCCATTATAAGATACTCAGGACCATTCTTAAAATGGACAAAAGAAGAACTCAGACAGATTGACCAAAGAACGAGAAAGTTAATGACAATGCACAAGGCTCTCCACCCTAGAGATGATAGAGATAGATTATATGTGTCAAGAAAGGAATGGGGAAGAGGTCTTGCCAACATAGAGGACTGCGTAGAAACAACAATCCAACAACTTGAAGATTACACAAGAAAGAGCAAAGACAAACTACTTATGGCGGCCAACAATAGTAGAGGCGACCGATGGACAATCAGAAAAACAACAAAGGAAACCTCAAAAGAGAAACGGAATCACTTATAATTGCTGCACAAAATAATGCCATAAGGACAAACTACATCAAAGCGAAAAACGATAGGACCCAACAAAATAGTAAATGTAGACTTTGCGGGAATAGAGATGAGACTGTAAACCATATACTCTGCGAATATAAACTAGCACAACGAGAATACAAAGCTAGACACGACTGGGTTGGGAAGGTGATCCACTGGGAATTATGCAAAAAATAAATTTTAACCACACAACAAAATGGTATATGCATAAACCAGAATCTGTTCTTGAGAACGAAACGCATAAAATTCTTTGGGACTTTGAAATAAAAACGGATCACCTTATTCCAGCAAGAAGACCAGACCTAGTGTTGATAAACAAAAAAGAAAGAACTTGTCAACTGGTGGATTTTGCAGTGCCAGCAGATCACAGGGTGAAGCTAAAGGAAAATGAAAAAATAGACAAATATCTGAACCTTGCCAGAGAACTAAAAAAGTTATGGAATATGAAAGTGAAGGTGATACCAATTATAGTTGGTGCACTTGGAACAGTCCCAAAAGGATTGGAAAAGGGTCCGGAATGTTTGGAAATCAGAGGAAGGGTTAAAACCATTCAGAACACTGCACTGCTGCAATCTGCCACAATACTCAGAAGAGTCCCGGAGACCTGAGGAGACTTGCTGTCACTCAGACTCCAGTGAAAGACCATCAGCTAATACTGATGTGAAAACTCAAAAGGAGCAAATAATAATAATAATAATAATAATAATAATAATAATAATAATAATAATAATAGATCTTTATCGAATCGCGTGATCAGTATACAATTAAGGTGTGAGGAGCAAATGAAATTACTACAGCTAACAAATCTACGCGATTATAGTAATATGAAAAAAGTAATTTTTTTGTTGTGCCACACAACACGCGCGTATGAATGATGAATAAGTGTCATGTTTGATAGCAATCATCAGGAACAACCTGGGCGTGATCACGTGATTATCAAATCATAAGACAAGGTCAATTGGTTTGTACTACAAGAAGAACTAAAATGTTGGAATAAAACTTGGACAAACAAACCAAACAACATTTAAAAAAATTATTGCCAGAAATTTCAATGAAACCTTAGACACACAAAGGAACGCTAGATTCCTGAAGTTAAGCAGCGATGAGCCTGTTCAACGCTTACATGGGTGACCGTTTAAGCAACAGCAGATACGGTAAGCAAAATCACTTGATTCGGTATAACATTATCCGAAAAGGGTTGATATGCCGTAAAACAAAGCAACCAACTAATACATAGGAAGTTATTATTTTCCTTGATTTTTCTCATCAAAGTTCCCTTAGTTGTAGCGAAAAAAGAAAATTCTCAGACATACCCCACCAAAAAAAAAGTTTTGTAGGGTCGGTTTAGCTCAGCCGGTAGAGCGTTCGGCTAGAAACCACAAGGTTCCTAGTTCGATACCGGTCCCCGCCAACTCAGCATATGAGTAGCACAGGGATCTGTGCGGTAAAGTAAGGAGCTGATGGTAGGTGTGGCGCTCCACCTCAGACGCCAAAAACAATCTCCTTGGTCTAGCACAAGTGAAAAGGGGATAGACTCCCTCGCTGATTGGCTACCCCGACGACTGATTTTATACCTTAATTTGTGATTGGTCCTTTGCTAATGGTTAGTAAGCAATTGTCTCAGTTTGAAAAAAAAAGTCAAATTGTGTCATACAATGCTTGTGGATTGTTCAGAGATATTCGGGACCCTTAAAGTTTCCCGGTGGTAAGCAAGTAATTTCGGATGAAAGAAGACGCGAACAACAATTGAAAACAAAGAAACATATATATTGTATATTGGCGATTCGCCCCCTGGTGGCAGCGGGAGATAATTCAATTATATTTTTTCCGATATTGTCGAAGACTGTTCGACAACAGCATATACTCACCCGACCTTCGAGTCCATGTGTTCAGTGACTTCGGCCATTAGACCAGTAAGATATATGATACTAGTGTGAACACCTTCCCCCTCGATTTAAATGACAGAACTGGGTTTATTTCCCATTGCCTGAGACGCCTGGCTGTTTATAATAAATATCATTAATAATAATAATAATAATAATAATAATAATAATAATAATAATAATTATCTGGACCTTGCCAGAGAACTGAAAAAGTTATGGAATATGAAAGTGAAAGTTATACCAATTGTAGTTGGAGCACTTGGAACAGTCCCAAAAGGATTAGAAAAGGGCTTGGAAAGTTTGGATATCAGAGGAAGGATTGAAACCATTCAGAACACTGCACTGCTGCAATCTGCCAGAGTACCCAGAAGAGTCCTAGAGACCTGAGGAGACTTGCTGTCACTCAGACTCCAGTGAAAGACCATCAGCTAACACTGATGTGAAAACTCAAAAGGAGTAAATAATAATAATAATAGAAGTGAAAGAAAGCGATAAGCTTGCCAGATAAAAAAAAAAAAAAAAAAAAAAACAAACTGTGGAACGTGAAGGTAAAGGTCGTGCCAATTGTAATTGGTGCCCTTTGAAGAGTCACCAAGGGTTTGAAAAAAAGTCTGGGTGAATTGGAAATCAAAAGAAGAATCGACACCATCCAAACTACAGCATTGTTAAGATCGGCTAGAATACCCAGAAGAGTCCTGGATACCTGAGTAGATTTGCTGTTATTCAGCGTCCAGTGAATCACCGGCAAAGGTGGGTATGAAAAACTCGAATGAAATGAAATAATAATAATCAAAATGTTTAGAAAACAGATAAGATGAACTAGAAATCAGAAGAAGAATTGGGACCATCCAGACCACAGCATTGTTGAGATCGGCTAGAATACTCAGAAAAGTCCCAGAAACAGGAGGGGACTTGTTATCACTAAGACTCTAGTGAAAGACCATTAGCTTACGTTGGTATTGTAAGAGCAGTCTCCCTTGTCTGAGGGTTTTGGGTAATCTCCTGCGCCAGGAGACCCTTTTTTTGGCCACGTGACACAGGAACCCAAGAAGAGAACCCTCTTTTTCCAAAGCTATTGAAAAAGTGCGGACGTGCTTGTCACCTCTCTCCAGCAGACACCTATGGTGCATACCAGACAGTACAGACTCTACTTACAGTAAGTGGTTTCCACCTATTTTGCCTCTATTACACTACTATGTATGTTTGGACACTTGTGACATTATATAGCCTGGGGAACTTCATTCTCCTATATATGTTATAATAAAAGTTATATAAATGTAACTAACGCGTTTGTTGTTTTCCTAACTGAAGTATTCCGCATTGGGTACTTTTCCTTTAAGTAACCTAATGCTTTATAATGTTGTATAAGCAAAAGTCGAAATCTCCCGATTCACTAAATAAAAGACACATACACTCGCCAACAAAACAAACATAAGGCAGAGACCACAAAATCGGAAGTGTCCTCTCTCGTTACCTAAAACCGAATGACCATTTTAACACATATCTGCGCATGGGCTCCGATCGGAGTTCCGCTTTGATATTCAACTCCTGACATTAAATAAAAAAAAAATTGGTAAATAAAGTTCGCATTATCATCCAATGAAAGCGATTCCCGGGTGAAATGAAAATATCTTCATTTGATCCAACTTCGGCTACCAATCTCTATAAAACGAACAGCTTTGAAAGGCACCGGCAGTCAGAGCTTCAGACACCATCACGAACGCAGACCCGACGAGCGCTAGCGAACGAAATCAACATCACAGGCGGCGATTCACCTACACCACCCACTTACCCAAACCTGACCTCACCAGGCAGTCAAATCAACAAGCGAACATTTCTATATCATTCGACGATACAAAAAATATACTAGCTATCATAACACGATACGACCAGCGATCAACTTCAGAATAACCGAAACACAAGATTCTGCCTACAACAACTAACGACTCTAAAACACAAGACTCGACTCACCTACCAACACCCATCACTACTCACTGACTTTTATTCAAGACACAGCGCCTACCACCACATACGCAATATTTTACCTACATCACCACCCCACTACCACAGTCAAGCTGGACATTTTACGAACTTAATACTCACCCACAACTATCACCAAATTTATCCTGTAATTCTCATTTCTATCCTTTCACCGTTCTCATGTTGTTTTTCTTAATACAATTTTAAAACTTAAAATCTGTGTTTTGTTCATTTCCTCATCACCATACGCTTGCATGCAAATACGGTTCACAACAATAAGAACCAGAGTTAACACTCTGTGAACCTCTTATAGTATAAAAAACTCAAACATAATGTTCTATTTTATTTCCTCTGGTTTATTTTATGGTGGATGTAATGGCTGTTTGATATTTTTGTATTAAGGTCACCAGTTTGAGGTCAATAATCAATAAAATATTCACACATTTAAAGACACCATAAAACATTCAATTCCTGCAGGCACATGGCATAAATAAAAAGACTCAATATTAAAACAAACAACTTGTATTGAGAAATAGTTTACAAAAGGTAACGCATAATACCGAGCAAAGTTCTTTCAGTACTCTTGTGTACAAAATGTAATTTTGTTTTTTTAAAAGTTCATTATAACATGTAAGGAAATATTTTATAAGTTATGAATTGAGAAAGAAAGGGTAAGAGTTCAAAGTCACACGGCAGTCAGTAGCAAGTAATACCGATGATCTCGTAAAAGGTTGATAAAGAGAGATAGACAGATAGATATCAGTTCATACCTTCTTATAAGTGAATGTGCTTTGTCTTACTTTAAAGTGGCGTGGATTTGGTTAGAAGAATAATTTCTTTCTGGTTGGGATCCGAAAAGTTGTTTTTTATAGTCCGAGGGTAGGCTCCAAAAGGGGTCTATTTGATAGATTTCCTTTTTGGCGCGAACGTCTCTGATTGGTTGAAAATGTACAAATTTTTATTTTAATTTTCTTCTTTTACTAGGCAATCCCATGCGCAAACTATTATCTTTTGTTATTTGACTTTTGTTCGTCGTAGTAAGAACTTCCGGTCCGCGACAATTTAATGTAATAATAGTTGATTAATTGAGTTTTATATTTTGGTGACAAGACTTTCAGACAACCCTTCAGCCATGGATCGTATCAAATAAAAAAAGAAGCTTGCAAATCAAACAAAACGATCATTAGTTAATTAAACGAGACGAAGAGAAAAAAATGAAGATCGTTTGATACTTCATGTAAAAGATGATGAAGGATGTTGAAGAAAATATTCAAAGAAGAGGAAATGGTAAACATGAAAGGAACTGGACAAATGAAACAATAATAAGAATTGAAATAGGTGAATTGATGTAACCAAAAAGACATCTAAAGAAGACAAAGAACAAATAAATGAAATCAGATAAATACAACGATGGGAAAAGTAGATATTTACCCAACCCGTTTGCCGCCCTGTCGGCTGGGGCGTTAGAATGCACCGACTGCACCTCTGCAGAGGGGTAAGACTCCCCCAATGGGGCCACCTGTTGGCCGTGGGTAGCGACCCGTGATGCTTAAGAATAGAGCCCAGGTGGATGAGCAGTTCATGACATGCAATACTCCACTTTGGCCATATCTTGGGCTAGACGGGCGGTCGGAGAGGCCTCCTCCGATCAATCGGCTGGTCACGTCAAGCCCTAGCACCTATATGATTTTCCAAACCCTATTACCCTTATGGCAAGCCCCAAACCCTTTTTATCATATGGGTGATAGAAGGCGGTGGCTGCGGGTCTACATATCCTGGGAATGACGTTAAACTCTATCTGATGGTGAGGTTCCAGTTTTGGAGGTATGGGGAATGAGGAGCACCCCTTCATCACCATTGCTCCCTGGTCCACTCTGACCCGGAGTGGTAGTACCTGTTAGGGTCCCATCTATGGGTTAAATAGAAAAACATGTGTTAATAAACAAAATTGTATTATCCATTAAGAATTGATTTATTTCAAAACTTTATCGGCATTAAATGACCCACTGAGGTTGATATGCTGTAAAACAAAACAAACCAAACCAAACCGTTTGCCACGGATTGGATGTGGGGAAAAATAAAAGGTTGTAAGCATCCAGTGAGGCTCGAAGTGGCTATCCAGTAGTAATGTTATCTGCGAAACTAGAAACTTTGTTTTGGTTTGTTTTGTGGCATATCAACCTCGGTGGGTCATTTAATGCCGATAAATTTGTGAAATAAATTCATTCTTAATGCATAATACAATTTTGTTTATCAACTCATGTTGAAGTCAATATTTTCACCATAGATAAAGCTCTATTTAATCTATCTAAAAATGTAAGTTTAAAAAGGCGCGCAAATTCTAGGATCCTAATCAGCTTCTTTGTCTCTTTCCCGCTACACAGAAAGGAAAAATGACCTCTGACTTGAAGGTCATGCAAAAAAAAAAAAAAAAAAAAAAAAAAAGAAACTAAAACGTCGAAGAATCAATAAAAATCAAGCAAGCTAATTAACTAAAAAAGGGACAAGATAATTAATGAATAAAAATATTGAGATTGAAATATAAATGTAATTTCTAATTAGCTTTCAAAAATTAAAATGATATTGAGAATTCTGGGGTATGGGTGTTATCGTCCTTTGTCCGCGAGCCTCTGTTTCAAACCAACCAATCATGAGCCAGCATACTTTGGCGGCAAAGCCGAATAAGCAAACTCATGCCTTCTTCTGATTCAGCTAGCACTGAGGACAGACCTAAATAAGGGTCGCTCCTATTCTTCAACAGACAACTACGGAGTCGGACGCAAAGCAGAAGTCCATCATATCCGAACGGAACAGAGGGCCGTAGCAAGGCCTCCGTTAATACCCCATATCTCAGGATACACCAGATAAGTGACAAATTATATTTGCGCAAACGAACTAAAGTTTGCAATCCTTTTGTTATTCTGTAACACACGTCTTTTATTCATATTTCTAGTTGGTTGGTTATTTCTTTAACTCTCAACCTGTCTGCCACATTCGTGATTAACTCCATTACAAACCTTGGAGTACTGCTGTTAGTGCCTTCTTTTCTTTATGATAATGCAGAAGGAAAATGGCAAATTAAAAGATATATATATATATATATATATATATATATATATATATGAAGTGGTCAAACGATGTGTTTGAAATGGCGAAGGCCGACAATTTTTAGGGAGATAGTCACCCAAAAAGTGCGATATACATATCAGTTTAAAATAAACGAGAGATTCTGGGGAAGCCAGCTAGTGTAGTGGTTAGAATGTCCGCCTGTCAGCCTGACAGGTAGGGTTCGAATCGCGCACAAAGCACTGCCCTGTCTCTAGCTCTGCTGATGAGGCCTAATGGGCTGAAATGTACATACAGAGATCAACTTTTTCTCGATTTGTTTACGCTTTACGTTTAAACAGATATGCACGCCTAATTCATTTAATTATAATTAATTAATTAAAAAATTAGGTATGACTTTAATTAAGCACATACTCTCCCTATATATATATATATATATATATATATATATGTGTGTGTGTGTGTGTGTTGAAAGGAAAAATAAATAAAGGACAGAAAATGTTGAATGGATAAAATACATTTTATATGAGTTACCAACACGTGTTTCGGTCGGTAGTTTGTTCATGTACACACGTATTCTATTTATTATCATTTTAAATATAAAATAAGATAATGATATATTTAAAATAATAATAAATAGAATACATGTGTACATGAACAAACTCCTGACCGAAACACGTGTTAGTAACTCATATCAAATTTATTTTATCCATTCAACATTTTCTTTCCTTTATTTATTTTTCCTTTCAACCTATCGTCGGATTCATTTCCATTTTCAAATTTGTGTGTATATATATATATATATATATATATATATACATAATAGTTCAATTCCTAGACGAGACTGTTGGCATTTCACATAGCGCTAATACCCTTGGGAAAGGTATGAATCCATATATTCTCCCTCTAGCTATGGGTTAAATAGTAGGGCAGACTGGGCCCTTCAGCCTTGGGTAGGTAACCAGTCTAGGAGAAGGATAACTCTGAATTCAAAATTCCTGAGGTCGGTCGTTGATTGGGTTTGTGGCAACCCTTTATGCACCAATTCTTTCCTATCGACTGTGCCAAAAAGTGTGGATGGTCCAACACAAGCCTTCACCACTATAAACAAATCACTGTGTGGGTGTTCATTGTGTGTGTGAACCCTCATGCGTCGAAAATCGACGAGAGAGTCCATAATAATAATAATATATATATATATATATATATATATATATATATATATATATATAGTTGGGTCATGTACGTCGGATGGATGATGGACGAATCCCGAAAAGACATCCTGTATGGAGAGCTAACATCTGGTAAAAGACAGATTGGTCGCCCCCTACTGCGATTCAAGGATGTCTGCAAAAATGATCTCAGGTGCTTTGGCATTGTCCCTTCCAGCTGGGAAAATTTGGCTCAAGACCGCCCTCGGTGGCGGCAGAATCTCCATAGAGGCCTGTACATGTCAGAATTCACCCTGATACAACATCATGAAGCTAAGAGGTCCATAAGAAAACAACGGCAACAAAGCATCGGAACATCAACATCTACAGGGACAACCTACAAATGCAAAATCTGTGGTCGAGAATGTTTCTCGAACATAGGACTTCATAGTCACAGGAGGCGCTGCAACCTCAGGGGCACATCTCTCTCTTTT
>CM042142.1:129431973-129441868 GCA_023376005.1 Doryteuthis pealeii | reverse complement strand
CATTCGTGATGTTCTGAAGCTTCTGACTGCCGTGCTTTCAAGAGCTGTTCGTTTTATAAGATTGGTAGCCGAATTGGATCAAATGAAGATATTTCATTTCACCGGGAATCGCTTTCATTGGGATGATAATCGGAACTTTATTTACCAATTTCTTATTTATGTTCAGGAGTGAATATCAAAGCGGACCGATCGGAGCCATGCGCAGATATGGTTAAAATGTCATTCGGTCTTTAGGTAATCGAGAGAGACACTTCCATTCTTGTTGGTCTCTGCCTATTTTGTTTTGTTGACGGAGTGTATGTGTCTTTTATTTAGTGAATCGGAAGTTTCGACTTTTGCTTTATACAACATTATAAAGCATTAGGTTACTTAAAGGGAAATCCCAATGCGGAATACTTCAGTAGGAAAACAACAAACGCGTAGTACATTTATATAACTTTATATAACATAGTATAGGAAACGAAGTCCCCAGGCTATATAATGTCACAAGTGTCCAAACATAATGTAGTGTAATAGAGCAAAAAATAGGTGGAAAACCACTTTCTGTAAGGTAGAGTCGTGGCGTCTGGCATGCCACCCTAGTTGTCTGCTGGAGAGAGGTGACCAAGACGTCCACACTTGTTTCAATAGCTTCGGAAAAAGAGGGTTCTCTCTTGTGTTCCTGTGTCACGTGGCCAAAAAAAAGGGTCTCCTGGCGCAAGAGATTACCCAAAACCCTCAGGACAGGAGACTGTTCTCTACAATACCAACGTAAGCTAATGGTCTTCACTAGAGTCGTTAGTGATAACAAGTCTCCTCCTGTCTAGGACTTGTCTGATATCTAGCGATCTCAAACAAGTGCTGTTGTCTGGATGTCCCAATTCTTCTTCTGATTCTAGTTCATCTTATCTGTTTCTAAAACATTTTGATTATTATTATTCATTATTCGAGTTTTTCATTACCCACTTTGCGGTGATACTGGATCGCTGAACAGCAATCTACTCAGGTACCAGGACTCGTCTGGTATTCATAGCCGATCGTAACAATGCTGTAGTTTGGATGGTGTCGATTCTTCTTTTGATTCCAATTTTCACCCAGGACTTTTTTTCAACCCCTTGTGAACTCTTCAAAGGGCACCAATTTTATAATTTGCACGACCTTTACCTTCACGTTCCACAGTTTTGTTTGTTTTTTTTTTTTTATCTGGCAAACTTATCGCTTTCTTTCACTTCTTTATTATTGATATTTATCTCCTGTTGAGTTTTCACATCAGTGTTAGCTGATCGTCTTTCATGGAGCCTGAGTGACACAAGTTCTCCTAGCGTCTCCAGGACTCTTCTGAGTATTCTGGCAGATTGCAGCAGGCAGTGTTCTGAATGGTTTCAATCCTTCTCTGTAACCAAACTCTTCCAAGCCTTTTCTAATCCTTTTGGGACTGTCCAAGTGCCCAACTAACAATTGTTACTTTCACTTTCAATTCCATTAAACTTTTTAGTCTCTGGCAAGGTCCAGATAATGTTTATTATTATTATTATATAATAATGATATTTATTATAAATAACCAGGCGTCTCGACAATGGGAAATAAACCAGTTCTGTCCCTTTAAATCGAGGGGGAGGTTTCACCCACCTTCGAGCCCATATGTTCAGTGACTTCGGCCATTAGACCAGTAAGATATATGATACTAGCGTGAACACCTCCCTCGATTAAAGGACAGAACTGGGTTTTATTCCCATTGTCTGAGACGCCTGTTATTATAATAAATATCATTATAATAAAATAATAATAATAATAATAATTATCTGGACCTGCCAGAGAACTAAAAAGTTATGGAATATGAAAGTGAAAGTTATACCAATTGTAGTTGGAGCACTTGGAACAGTCCCAAAAAGGATTAGAAAAGGGCTTGGAAAGTTTGGTTATCAGAGGAAGGATTGAAACCATTCAGAACACTGCACTGCTGCAATCTGCCAGAATATCAGAAGAGTCCTGGAGACCTGAGGAGACTTGCTGTCACTCAGGCTCCAGTGAAAGACCATCAGCTAACACTGATGTGAAAACTCAAAAGGAGAAAATATAAATAATAGAAGTGAAAGAAAGCGATAAGCTTGCCAGATAAAAAAAAAAAACAAACAAACTGTGGAACGTGAAGGTAAAGGTCGTGCCAATTATAATTGGTGCCCTTTGAAGAGTCACCAAGGGTTTTGAAAAAAAGTCTGGTGAATTGAAATCAAAAGAAGAATCGACACATCCAAACTACAGCATTGTTAAGATCGGCTAGAATACCCAGAAGAGTCCTGGATACCTGAGTAGATTTGCTGTTATTCAGCGTCCAGTGAATCACCGGCAAAGGTGGGTATGAAAAACTCGAATGAAATGAAATAATAATAATCAAAATGTTTAGAAAACAGATAAGATGAACTAGAAATCAGAAGAAGAATTGGGACCATCCAGACAACAGCATTGTTGAGATCGGCTAGAATACTCAGAAAAGTCCTAGACAGGAGGAGACTTGTTATCACTAAGACTCTAGTGAAAGACCATTAGCTTACGTTGGTATTGTAAGAGCAGTCTCCCTTGTCTGAGGGTTTTGGGTAATCTCTTGCGCCAGGAGACCCTTTTTTTGGCCACGTGACACAGGAACCCAAGAAGAGAACCCTCTTTTTCCGAAGCTATTGAACAAGTGTGGACGTGCTTGTCACCTCTCTCCAGCAGACAACTATGGTGCATGCCAGACGCCACAGACTCTACTTACAGAAAGTGGTTTCCACCTATTTTGCCTCTATTACACTACTATATATGTTTGGACACTTGTGACATTATATAGCCTGGGGAACTTCGTTTCCCTATATATGTTATAATAAAAGTTATATAAATGTAACTAACGCGTTTGTTGTTTTCCTAACTGAAGTATTCCGCATTGGGTACTTTTCCTTTAAGTAACCTAATGCTTTATAATGTTGTATAAGCAAAAGTCGAAATCTCCCGATTCACTAAATAAAAGACACATACACTCGCCAACAAAACAAACATAAGGCAGAGACACAAAAATCGGAAGTGTCCTCTCTCGTTACCTAAAACCGAATGACCATTTAACACATATCTGCGCATGGGCTCCGATCGGAGTTCCGCTTTGATATTCAACTCCTGACATTAAATAAAAAAGAAATTGGTAAATAAAGTTCGCATTATCATCCAATGAAAGCGATTCCCGGGTGAAATGAAAATATCTTCATTTGATCCAACTTCGGCTACCAATCTCTATAAACGAACAGCTTTGAAAGGCACCGGCAGTCAGAGCTTCAGACACCATCACGAACGCAGACCCGACGAGCGCTAGCGAACGAAATCAACATCACAGGCGGCGATTCACCTACACCACCCACTTACCCAAACCTGACCTCACCAGGCAGTCAAATCAACAAAGCGAACATTTCTATATCATTCGACGATACAAAAAATATACTAGCTATCATAACACGATACGACCAGCGATCGACTTCAGAATAATCGAAACACAAGATTCTGCCTACAACAGCTAACGACTCTAAAACACAAGACTCGACTCACCTACCAACACCCATCACTACTCACTGACTTTTATTCAAGACACAGCGCCTACCACCACATACGCAATATTCTGCCTACATCACCACCCCACTACCACAGTCAAGCTGGACATTTTACGAACTTAATACTCACCCACAACTATCACCAAATTTATCCTGTAATTCTCATTTCTATCCTTTCACCGTTCTCATGTTGTTTTTCTTAATACAATTTTAAAACTTAAAATCTGTGTTTTGTTCATTTCCTCATCACCATACGCTTGCATGCTAATACGGTTCACAACAATAAGAACCAGAGTTAACACTCTGTGAACCTCTTATAGTATAAAAAACTCTAACATAATGATATAATTTTTCTATTTCATTTCCTCTGGTTTATTTTATGGTGGATGTAATGGCTGTTTGATATTTTTGTATTAAGGTCACCAGTTTGAGGTCAATAATCAATAAAATATTCAAACATCTAAAGACACCATAAAACATTCAATTCCTGCAGGCACATGGCATAGATAACAAGACTCAATATTAAAACAAACAACTTATATTGAGATATTATAATAGTTTACAAAAGGTAACACATAATACCGAGCAAAGTTCTTTCAGTACTCTTGTGTACAAAATGTAATTTTGTTTTTTTAAAGGTTCATTATAACATATAAGGAAATATGTTATAAGTTATGAAGTGAGAAAGAAAGGGTAAGAGTTCAAAGTCACACGGCAGTCAGTAGCAAGTAATACCGATGATCTCGTAAAAGGTTGATAAAGAGAGATAGACAGACAGATAATATTAGTTCATACCTTCTTATAAGTGAATGTGCTTTGTCTTACTTAAAGTGACGTGGATTTGGTTAGAAGAAAATTTCTTTCTGGTTGGATCCGAAAAGTTGTTTTTTTATAGTCCGAGGGTAGGCTCCAAAAGGGGTCTATTTGATAGATTTCCTTTTTGGCGCGAACGTCTCTGATTGGTTGAAAATGTACACATTTTTATTTTAATTTTCTTCTTTTACTAGGGTGCGCAATCCCATGCGCAAACTATTATCTTTTGTTATTTGACTTTTGTTCGTCGTAGTAAGAACTTCCGGTCCGCGACAATTTAATGTAATAATAGTTGATTAATTGAGTTTTATATTTTGGTGACAAGACTTTCAGACAACCCTTCAGCCACGGATTGTATCAAATAAAAAAAGAAGCTTGCAAATCAAACAAAACGATCATTAGTTAATTAAACGAAACGAAGAGAAAAAAAAATGAAGAACGTTTGATACTTCATGTAAAAGATGATGAAGGATGTTGAAGAAAATATTCAAAGAAGCGGAAATGGTAAACATAAAAGGAACTGGACAAATGAAACAATAATAAGAATTGAAATAGGTGAATTGATGTAACCAAAAAGACATCTAAAGAAGACAAAGAACAAATAAATGAAATCAGATAAATACAATGAGGGGAAAAAGTAGGTATTTACCCAACCCGTTTGCTGCCCTGTCGGTGGGGCGTTAGAATGCACTGACTGCACCTCTGCAGAGGGGTAAGACTCCCCCAATGGGGCCACCTGTTGGCCGTGGGTGGCGACCCGTGATGCTTAAGGATAGAGCCCAGGTGGATGAGCAGTTCATGACATGCAATACTCCACTTTGGCTCTATCTTGGGCTAGACGGGCGGTCAGAGAGGCCCCCTCCGATCAATCGGCTGGTCACGTCAAGCCCTAGCAGCTATATGATTTTCCCAACCCTATTGCCCTTATGGCAAGCCCCAACCTCTTTTTATCATATGGGTGCTAGAAGGCGGTGGCTGCGGGTCTACATGTCATGGAAATGACGTTAAACTCTATCTGATGGTGAGGTTCCAGTTTTGGAGGTTTGGGGAATGTGGAGCACCCCTTCATCACCATTGCTCCCTGGTCCACTTTGATCTGGAGTGGTAGTACCTGTTAGGGTCCCATCTATGGGTTAAATAGAAAAAATGTATTTATAAAAAAATTGTATTATCCATTAAGAATTGATTTATTTCAAAACTGTATCGGTATTAAATGACCCACTGAGGTTGATATGCCGTAAAACAAAACAAACCAAACCAAACCAACCCGTTTGCTACGGATTGGATGTGGGAAAAATAAAAGGTCGTAAGCATTCAGTGAGGCTCGAAGTGGCTATCCTGTAGTAATGTTTGGTTTGGTTTGTTTTGTGGCATATCAACCTCGGTGGGTCATTTAATGCCGATAAAGTTGTGAAATAAATTCACTCTTAATGCATAATACAATTTTGTTTATGAACTCATGTTTTTCTATTTAACCCATAGATGGGACCCTAACAGGTACTACCACTCCGGGTCAGAGTGGACCAGGGAGTAATGGTGATGAAGGGGTGCTCCACAGTCCCCAAACCTCCAAAACTGGAACCTCACCATCAGATAGAGTTTAACGTCATTCCCAGGACATGTAGACCCTCAGTCATTGCCTTCTAGCACCCATATGGTTAGAAGCATTGGGGTTGCCATAAGGGCAATAAGGTTGGGGCAATCATATAGGTCCTATGGCTTGACGTGGCCGTCTAGCCCAAGAAAAGCCTAAAGTGGAATATTGCAAGTCATGAAGTGCTCATCCACCTGGGTTCTATCCTTAAGCATCACGGGTCGCCACCCACGGCCAACAGGTGGCCCCATTGGGGGAGTCTTACCCCTCTGCAGAGGTGCAGTCGGTGCATTCTAACACCTCAGCCGATAGAAACTTTGAAGAATCCAGCGAGGATCGAACTCGATATTCAGTAGTAAGGGATGTGCGCGTCTAGCTTACTAACTATTATACCACGATGAGTTTCCTTCTTTATCTAACCCATTCACCATGAGTAGGATGGGGTACAAGGTCTCAAGTATGGGGTATCCAGCGAGCATCGAACTCGCTATTCAGTAGTAATGTGAGACTAGCTTGCAAACCATTACTCCACAATGGGAAGTTACAATGAGATGCACAAGTATATATTTATCCGTGCTGCTGTATGGCTGCACCACTTGGACCCTAACGAAGCGTCTTGAGAATAAGCTAGATGGGGGCTGCACAAGAATGCTGCGTGCAGTCTTGAACAAGTCGTAGAAACAGCACCCCACAAGGAAGTAGCTGTACAGCCACCTGCCCCCTATCTCACAAACCATCCGAGTAAGACGGGCTAGGCATGCAGGACACTGACGGAGAAGCAAGGACGAGCTCATAAGCGACGTTCTCCCGTGGAAGCCAACACATGGACATGCAAACATAGGGCGCCCACCAAGGACCTACATTGACCAAATATGCGAGGATGCTGGTTGCTGTGCAGAAGACCTCACAGGGTCAATGAAAGATAGGGAAGGTTCGCGAGAGATTGTCATGGATATCAGTGCTGCTTGCGCGACATGATGATGATGATATTTATCCAACTCCTCCTCCACGAGCAGAATGTGACACAAGGTGATTTTTAAGCGGAGTACAGCTGGTTTCAGCCTGTCTTGTTCGTCTCACTGGGATTGTTTGTATGGTAGGAGGCAAATGGCGGTAAAGCTGCTTTCTTGTGGGGTGCTTTTTCACGATTTGTTTAAAATCACACGCGGAATTCTTGTGCAACTCCCATCTACCTAATTCTCTAGGCGCTTCCTTAGGGACCAAGTATACTGGACACTGACAGAGAAGCAAGGACAAATAAGTGAAATTCTCCTCTGGAAACCTAAACATGGACACGCCTGTGTGGACCGTCCAGCAAATACCTACATTAACCAGCCCTGTGCAGAAACTGTATGCTGTGCAGAAGACCTCCCGAGAGCAAGAAATTTTAGGGGCGGTTGGCGAGATATTGTCATAGATATCCGTGCTAATAGTACGACACGATGATGATGATGACAGCTTGTTTGAATGCAGAGTTTTCCTTCTCCTTCATTTGTTACCTTACAAAGCTAGAAACTTTATATGCCCTACTATTTACTCAGAAGACAGGAGTAAGCTAAAGCCCTGTCGTCAGAGCTTAGAATACACTGTGTTCCCAGCAGAGGGATAAATTCCCACTTCCCCCAAAAGGGGTGTTTTAGGCATGGCATAAAACTGTGTATATTGGTGAGACTTCATTTCTGGAGCTCTAGGGAATGTGGAGTCGCCCATCTATTGCCATTACTCCGAGGTTCATTCTGAACCGGAGTGGTAATACCTATTTAGGTCCCGTCTGTGGGTTAAATAGATCTGTTTAAAAATTATTCGTATACGATAAGACTGTGCGCCCCCCCCCCCAAAAAAAAAAACCCAAAGAAATATCTTCATAAATGTAAATAAGAACGCACAATGTACGTGATTTCCTAACTTCTAATCAGAAATTAACCCCGGACAGGTTGACATGCCGTTAAAAATCAATCAGTCATCATCATAATCAGAAGTAATTATTTATTGACATCCCACCGTGTCAGTTGAACACAAAGTTCAATTAACGTAGGGGGGGGGGAGCCACGTACAAACCGAAGCTCAAGCGGTGGCCAGTGTTAAAAATTAGGCATTTCTCTTTTGAGGCGCCTCAGGCCCTGGGCAATAAACCCAGCCCTTCCCCTTTAAATCGGGGGGGGGGCACGTGCTGCCTGGGAATTGGCCCCAGGATCACGCTTATATCATATATCTTAATATATCTAGAAGGAAGCGCGTGGTGCGATGGTTAAAGTCATGGGAAATGGACTCGTCGCCCCGAGTTCAAATCCTGGATGTGATAATTGCATTTCACTTTGCGCTAATACCCTTGGGAAAGGTATGAATCCTACTCTCCCTCCAGCTATGGATAAATAGTAGGGCAGACTGAGCTCTTTAACCTTGGTTAGGCAACCAGTCTAGGAGAAGGAAAACTCTGAATTCAAACCTGTTGAATTCCGCTTAAGAAATTGACCTTGTGTCACATCCTGCTCGTGCGGAGGTGTTGGTAAATATATATATCATATATCTTACAGACACAGGAGCCGAAGTTCTTATGTGCAGAGAAGTCATAATCAGATGCAAGTTACTCCATTAAAAACTGTAGGGTTAAATAAACTGAATAAAGCGGTTAAAATATTGGAAATATTATTTGAGAAACTCTAAATAAATTGCAAAACCTGAGTAAAAAGATGGGCGATGGGCCCAAAATGAAGTCTTTCAGTGACTTCGACCTTCACTGAGTGCCCTCTTGTATCGGGCGGTCTGTGAATATACCCATGCCAAATTGTAACAGAAATGTTATATACCCGTTCATCTATTGGGTATATAATAGCGAGAGAAGAGAGAAGAGGAGAGGAGAGAAGAGGAGAGGAGATGGGTTCTTACTAGTTTAGCATCGTCAATGGCCATTTTCTTCTTCTGGGCTGATTCTTCTGTGCTTATTTCTTGTTGTTATTTCGCGGTGAGAAGCTGGTATCTTAGGAGCAAAGGTCCCACGCGTCTGCTCCTTTCTGCTAACAGCCAAAATCTAACTAACTAAACTTAATTTCCATTCTCACGCTTTCATTGGCGGAAATAACTAAAGGTCATTACCTATTAATAATATAACCCCCTTGGATTTTGAATTTCAACGAATTTTAATTCACAATATAACTACGCTTACAGACATAATTTGTAGGCTACCCACGAATTGTGTTACAGAAGTTGTGTATTTGGTTGGATGGTTGGTTGATTGGATTTTACAGCATGTCAACCCTTGTTGGGTTATTTTATGCCGAAGACATTTTGTCTGATTAATTCTTGATGGGTATTAAATTTTTTTTTTTAAACTCAATTAAAAAAAAAATCACCGAAAATAATCTCAGTAATTAAAACTTAGTAATCCAAAATTTCAGGATTGCGGGTCCGGATATTTATCTCAAATCAGCATATAAGTATTTTCTTTGATTAAATTGGCTTATTTTTATTCACTTAAAAATTCTACAATGAATTTTAATCATCTGGAAGCAGCCATGTTGAAGTCAATATTTTCACCATAGATTAAAGCTCTATTTAATCTATCTAAAAATGTAAGTTTAAAAAGGCGCGCAAATTCTAGGATCCTAATCAGCTTCTTGTCTCTTTCGCGCCCACACAGAAAGGAAAAATGACTTATGACTTGCAGGTCACGCAAAAAAAAAAAAAAAAAGAAGAAACTAAAACGTCGAAGAATAAATAAAAATCAAGCAAACTAATTAACTAAAAAAGGGACAAGATAATTAATGAATAAAAATATTGAGGTTGAAATATAAATGTAATTTCTAATTAGCTTTCAAAAATTAAAATAATATTGAGAATTCTGGGGTATGGGGGTTATCGTCCTTTGTCTGCGAGCCTCTGTTTCAAACCAACCAATCACGAGCCAGCATACTTTGGCGGCAAAGCCGAATAAGCAAAC
>CM042142.1:129379473-129429473 GCA_023376005.1 Doryteuthis pealeii | reverse complement strand
TAAGTTCACTAAAAACACTTAAGTTTCCAAATTTATTACGCAAAAAAAAAAATATTATATAGTAAATATTAAAAAAGATTACAGCACATAATGCATTACATTCTATTTTATTATGATTTTATACACTACAGAGCTATTTTTATTTAAAAAAACTAACAAAAAATTAGAGTGTTTTTTGGACTGGAACGGATTAATGGCATTTTGGTTTATTCTAATAGGGAACATTGATTTGATATACGAGGGAATTGAGCTACGAAAGGAACAAATTAAACTCGTAAGTCAAGATACCACTATATAAAATATCCTGAATTTCTTTAGTATGTTACATCTAATGGAAAGGGAAGAATATAAAAAAAAAAAAAAAGAAAAAAAAAAAGGAATATTTTATTACCTTGAAGTAGCCGTACGATTCTGTTGTGTCTAACATTCCATTGATGAATTCAAGTGCATTCATAAACGCTTGCCAAGGGACATAATCCTTTTCTTTCTTAAGGTAAGTTGTCACGTTGAGTGCAATTGGAAAGCTGAGCAAACTGGCTCTAAAAAGAACAACGCAATACATTTATAATTTACTTTATAACATGACTATATGTTGCATAGCGCCTTCTTCACTGACAATAAATAATTATAATGTTAAATATCTCTTTCTTTCTTTATATCCGGTCGTATTTTCTTTGCCGGCTTTGCTTCTGATTGTCTTTGGTATTTCTTCTATCATCTTGACTGGGTCTGGAATCTTCTAAGGTCTCTTTCTTTTGCTATGTTCTTGCTGGCTGGTCGTCCTGGATTCATTCTTAGTCTTGTTACCAAGACATTCATCAACCACAAGAACATATTAATTATACAAACTTTTATTTCCTTAACTATACACTTCATGTAACTAAATATCTGACTAACATAGCGCGCGTGAGTTCCAGTTTTAGGCAGGACCTAAAATGGCCGACTTCTCTGCCTGACGTCCAACTGAAAAACTGGCGACCGAACAGGTCCCACGTGACTTCACGTATTTTGGCGGGCTTCTGTAATTTTCCATTGAAGGACCCGGCCATGGTATGAAAAGGGTCATCCCCTCAGAATTACAGGGGATTGACAATAATATTATGCAACCGCATAGATTATGTAACATATATACAGACTAACCTCTCATCTACGGACCCCCAATCAACGGACTTTGGATGCAACGGACAATATATATATATATATATATATATATATATATATATATATATATGAGGAAAAATGAGTAAAGAAAAGAAAAGTAAATGGATAAAATGAATTTAATCGATATCACATTAATCGATATCACTTACACATGTGTTTCGGTCAGTTTATGTGTGTGAAAATATTTCGCACACATATAAGAATCGACCTTCATCAGAGTGAACATTTATTTTTAAATATATATATATATATATATATATATATATATATGAAATTTAACATTTGGAAAAAACATATGATGTTTGTTATGTAATTGCTGACAGATCTGTTTCGACCAAATCGATAAGTTGGTCTTCATCATCGAGCGACATAGACGGGAAGAAAGATATCCGTTAAAAAAGACTGTTTACAAAACGAACGCTGAATTCAACCGCTGAAATTTTGAAAAATGCATGTTCTGTTTTCAAAATGTTAAATTTCATACTGTTTCCATCTATTTTCATTATATATATATATATATATATATATATATATATATATATATATATAGAGAGAGAGAGAGAGAGAGAGAGAGAGAGAGGGGAGGGAGAGCGTTATTGATGAAATGATGAGCTCAGAGAAGACGACATAGGAAATGAGAGCTATATTGTTAGAGTATTATATTTAAATAAATACGACATTATACTATTATATGTAATCAGATGCATTATTTTAAGGTGAAAACATGAGTTTAGACATTTTTGTCTAAGAAATACTATATGGGATATATATATAATATATATATATATATATATAGATATATATATATATATATATATAGATAGATATATATATCTATTTATGTCATATAGACACATTTTTATATCATTACATTATGATCATAAATATTAATATTTACTATTGGTTTTATGACACAAAAATAATCCCTTCTCATCTACGGACTTTAACGGTCCACCCTTCCCCATATCAGTCCGTTGATGAGAGGTTTGTCTTCAATTGTATTCGGAATGTTTGAAGATACTGAAGATAATCTATTTTCCAGTTTAGTGAAAATATCGAACATTTCTATTTCATCCGCGGATAATCCAAAAAGTAACGTCTCTAAATCGGTGTGTAGCTACTGACAACACTGTTGTGTTTGTTGTGCATGTACCTGCTTCTACCTCTGTTCACACCTGGCTGCAACGCTGAGTCTTGGCTTGACAGTCGTTTCTGATCGAGCTCCCGATTGACACTACTGCCAAGTGTGAAATTTGTGCGGCTATTCGGTTTTTGAGCACAAAATCATTAAACTGCTTGAAATACATCGCAATTAACGGAAGTGTATAGCGAGTCGTACATGGATGTCAGAAACGTCTGCAAGTGGTGTAGAGAGTTTGCAGCGACGATAATGTTCAATGCCCCCTCAATGGCATAACGACGGCTGGTAAAACATGGTCATACAAAAACTTGCCCAGGCGCCTACAAAAACTGCATCGACCGAAATGGCGATTATGTAGAAAAACTGATAATGCTTAAACTTTAAAATTATGTTTTTAGCATAAAAGCTTTTTCTCTGATTAAAAAAAATACAAACCTTGCTAAATTGAGAGCGTCGTCAATAAGTCCTGCTCGGTTGGCCGGAAGTAAAACCTGCAGCAAATAAAACGGAAATATCATTCACATCATTTACAATTCGGATTTAAATTAATAAAATTATACACTGCATATTCTTTTATATCGTTTAACGCTGTATTTTTCTTCATATATAATTAATTAGCTCCGAACCTACACTCAAAACCAATTTCCCTGGTCTAGTGCTAGTGAAAAGGGGATAGACTCCCTCGGTCTCCCGCTGATACCGACAATAGGCTACTCCGTCTACTTTACTATTTCATATATACGGGTTCATATGGAGGATGAGCTGTTGCCCATGCAGCAAATCGCCCCTCTCTACACTGCCGCTGTGATCCAAAGCAAAGGTAATGGACCAATGCAGTTTGGCAACGGTAGTGTCGCAGGAGTTGATGGGTAGCACTGGATTTCAGTATCACACCACCTTAGGGACTTCGGCTCCTGATTTGGTTTCGGGGTTTACTCCCCTAGCCTTTCCTTGAAAGGCAGTAGAGGAGGTTTTGTTTCAGGTTTTTTCTTGACTTAGATGGGTTGCCGACCAAGGCTAAGGAGCCCCTTCAAACCTATTTGGGGATTTATGTGAGTAGTAAGTACCCCAATCCTACTACTTTCGGTGTTCCTGAAAAATGCACCCTTATGAGTGGGTGAAATTTAAAAAAAAACACACATGTAATATATATATATATATATATATATATATTATATATATACTCAAAATATGAAAAGGCCTAAAAGGCTGTAAATATTGTAAGAAACATATTCACATATATTTTTTTTTAATGCCAAAGGCAAATATAAACTACATAAAAACTCAAAATTGATCACTGCATTTAGGTATTGCATTAATATCTAAGCTTACCTTTTAAAAATTAAACGATAATTGTTCTGTTGTCACTCAATTTAAAGACAATTTGATGTACGTAGTTCCTTACTCCCCTTCACCACGTCTCATTCATACGTCCAATCAAATCATGCCATGTGTCTATGCCGAATCATCATTTAAACTTTTCCGTTCTCTTCTAAGGTACAAACAATTAATTCTATTTCATGGGTGACTTTTGCTGAATTTCGAAATTTATTTCAATTATTCCCAAATTTATTTCCTTGTTATAAAAATTGTTAACTTACAAATAAATTCATTGAAAAAAAAAAAAAAAAATCACGTAAAAAATCACCGAAAATAATCATCGTAATTAAAACTTGGGAATCCCAAATTTCAGGATTGCGGGTTCGAATTCGGCTCGGGGTGTTTTCAGTTTGCTCACGGAGTCGGCCTGATTTCAAAATGACATGATATGTTGGGCTACGACCTCAAGGAGTAAGATTGAAAAAATGCGACGCACTGTCATTCTCATTTATTATTTGAGATATCACTGTTACGGGTCCCGTAAACTCATTTAGTCGCGAGGATGTTACTCATGTAGCGTGTCTTGGGCGGAGCTCATCCCTCTCCAGGTTTACAACCGGTTTAAATTCAATGTTTTCATTATCCACCGTTAAAGAGCCCAGTCTGCTATACTATTTACCCATGGCTGGAGGGAGAATAGTTAGATTCATACCTTTCCTAAGGGTATCATAACTATGTGAACAGCCTCGTTCAGTATTTGAACTCGGTTAACTGAGTCTACATTCTACGACAATAACCGTTACGCGATGAGCGAAACCTATAATTGTAATGTTACCCTTTCGTTAAGAAATGTCTAAATTTTTCATTTTTATCTATCTTTATTCAAATACTTACAATGTTATGCAAGGCCCATACATAAATATGTTCAGATTTATCTCCCTTTATTTCAATAAATGGACCATATGACCTTTAGGCACCCCTTTTGCAATCTCGTTTCATAAGGACATTTTTTTCATTTACACCGTCAAAATCCGGTTGTTGTTAGGGATTAGGCTTAGGGGTTAGTTTTATAATTAAAAAAAAAAACCCTCTAAAAATCGTCTGTTAACAAATTTTGACGGTGTAAATGAAAAAAAAAAAAGTCCTTATGAATCGAGATCGTAAAAGGGGTGCCTAAAGGTCATATGGTCCCAATAAATTATTTGGAAATATTATTTACCGCGGCTAGATTGTCATCATTCCGCTAACCTTTACCAGGTACACGTATTAAGCTATGTTAGATATTCTATATTATTTTCGTCCGTAGCCAGGACTGAACCTGCGACCTACAGATGATTGTCTCTTAGTACTGTATTAACTCAACCCTTATATCCGTTGCGCCATGTTTTCAAGTTATTAGATACTATTTATTACCAAACTGAACAGCATTGAAACTCTGTGACCAAAAATATGAAAACATAGCAGTTCCATAATGAGTCTACAATGTCCGTCTTTTGAGGAATGTGTTTATGGGGGAGTGGTTTCGTTCGTTCGTATTTGTATCTCATTCCCCAATAAAGCTGGTTCTTCCTTCTTGTCGGTTGGTAAGCTGAAATGGAATTTAGTGAAAGAAGCGAAGGAACAGAGACGAGGATGACTTTAGAGTAAGACCTTTATTAGTGGGTTCACACTATTTCTTTGAGAGAAAATATTTCCCGCGCAAGTCAATAGGTGTGTTGGGATTATCTTCTCTTTGCCTGGAAGAGTTATCTTCCCGCTGGGGTTTCCGTGCCGACCACCAGGAGTCTGGTATTTAAACGCGAGGTTCAAACTCTTCTGCCTCTTTTGTGTTTCGTCACGAACGAACTCACATGGGCTAGACACTGTCTACCCCTTTCTCGGTGGGGGCTTCTGCTCCCCCCATCACTAGTAAGTTAGTTATACTGCATGGACTATCCATTAACTCCTATATTTTATATGTTCATTTAGGTATCTTTTTATACCAAACATTGTGTAGCGTTGGTTTCGTATTTGTCTGGTGGAGTTGTCTGCCCGATTTAGTTTGCTGGTGCCCGCTAGGGGGCTATAGTATTTAAGCGCCAGGTTCAAACCCTTTCGCTCTCTCTTTTCCTGTTTCAGTAACTACGAGCCACATGGGGTAGATTTTATCTAACCCCTCTCGTTGGGGCTCCGCCCCCTTACATTACTGTAAGTTCTTTACAGCATGGACTATCTCTAGTCTCATGTCTGTACTTTTATATGTTATCTTGTACCATTCATGAATGTGTCTTTATCTTTATATATGTAACTCTTTTACTATGTACGTTGTATCTTCATATCCATGTGCTGTATATATTAAATGTTTTGTCTGTTAACCTTCGTCGGAGTTATTCGTATTCCAAGTATATATAACTTTAAACCTTCCTTACAATTGTATTTCCATTCTTGAATGTGTCCTTTTATTATATCTTATTTTTATCTCGTATTCCTATTTTATGTTTCGTTACCATGTTCATGTATTGCCGTTATATATTGTTCCACGTACCTGTAATAAAGTCCATCTTGTTATATGTTTAACACCCTTGTCGGAGTTTGTTTCGTTTCAACAAGTTATAACATTATTATAACCTTGAACCTTACATTTTTCTCTAGAAAGTCTTGGAGTAAAAAGGGGTATGAGACCTTTTTGGTGCCAAGAATTCGGGTTTTTTTTGCGCATGCTTAGTGGGATCTTCTGGTCTGAAGCCTTCTGGGAGATTGTTACTTTTTGTGTCATTTATTTATTTTAATTTAATTTAATTTTTGTTTTATTTATTTTCATTTGGTTTAATTTTATTTTTATTAATCCACACATGTTTATTTTATTTTTCTCTTATGAAGCCCATGGATTATTATCTAAAAAAGTTGTAGAGTATGGAATTGTATATTTCTGGGGGTCGAAAAATATACGTCCATTCAGTGGGTTTGACAAAGACCAAAGAGATCTTTTTTTTTGGGGGGGGGGGCGAAAATAAAACTCTCAGAGGAAATGGAATTGTGTAATACTTAACTTACGAGTGTTCCAGCTTACGAATTTTCTGAATTACGAGCTGTCACTCAGTCGATGTTTTTGTTTCATGTTGTGAGCAAAAATTTTGAAAAAACGTGCGAGCTTCAGATACGCTTATGGTGATAAGTCCTCTAAAACATTTTTAATTCTATTATGTCAAAGAAAAATATCTTTTATAAAAAAAAAACATTAAAACATCACAGCGCATTATTCATTACATTCGATTTTTTAATGTTTTTATACAATACATTTCTATTTCTAACTTTAAAAAATGTAAAAAATTAGGATATTTTTGGGGGGATAGTGGTAGAACGGATTAATGGCATTTCAGTTTATTTCAATGGGGAAAATTTAATTGATATACGAGGAAATTGAGTAAAGAGCAAATCGAATTAAACTCGTAAGTCAAGACACCCCTTTATTTTATTTTATTTTTGTATTTTATTTTTTGTTTTATTTGTTGTATTTAATCTTTATTAATTCATTAATTCCCACAACGCTACTAATGCCGCGCAATTTTGTTAGCGTTCTCGATATGAAATTCATTAAAAAAAAAAACTTGGCCTCTGTTCAAATAGTCGGCAAAGACAGAAGAAAACTTTAACCTTTAAGCCAATTGAAACAAAACATATAGAAATGTTTCTCACCGTGTGGTTCCGGTGTAGCTGGTCAGTCAGTTGTTTCCACATATCCAGTTCGTAGTTCACACGGTAGTAACCAATGTGGTCGACATTTCCAAGGATCCAAGCCATTTCCAGATCGTTTTATCTGATCTAAAAAAGAGAAAGAGTTATACAGATATCAATGAAGCTTTCTTTTATTTAAAGTTCATCTTATTTAATCAGAAAATGATGACAGTCTTTTCTGATCTACACTTCCGGTCAGTCTCTTCTTGTCCCAACTTCTGGTCAGCCTCTTGTTGTCTCAACTTCTATCAATTTTTAAAATAAAGTTAATTTTTATTAATATCTAGTGAAATTTTAAAGAATAAAAACGGATATTATTAGGCATCATTAATTACCGAACTCTACAGAATCAAAACTAAGAAAAAAAATCAAGTATATTTACTATATATCTTGCATTTACCCAACCCCTCCGCGTGAGCCGGATGCGTCACTACTTACGTCACAATACCATCAGGAATTGCATAAGTTTATCAATGGGCATTTAATTTATTCTCAAGATCATTAATACATGAAATAAATCTTATTCATCAACAATGTCTCTACGAAAATCTGAGTTAGATTTGCCACAATTGAGCCCATGTTATTAGTGTGTTTAAAATCCTGCAATGTATCACTAAGAAATAAAGGTTTACATAATAAATGGTGTGGTTAATTTGCATACTGGTTTTAACAAAACCGGATTTAATAAATGATTACTTGGTGTTATTAATATCTAATATTATTGTTTTATTCTCCAACATATTAAAATCAATCATATGAATGATTTTGAAAAGAAACCAATTAAGATATTATTAAAATAAGTGTAATCTTTTTATATGCGTTCTTATTTAATTTCGTTAGTTTTTTCTAATTCAATGTATTTCATTACATTAAAACTTAAATATTTACGCCCGGAGAGTGCATATTTTTGCTCGTATGACTAATTATCCCAACTTTTATAAAAGTGACTCTACATTCTTTATTTTTTATAATGACCATCTTAAAACCCGTATTTAATATGGGTGAAAACTACTAGCTTGATTCCTATAGATACAACTACCGTAAATCCTCGAGTATAATCCGCACTTTTCCCCAAAAAAATTCAAAGGTCAAAATCACTAGTGCGTACTATATATGAGGTTAAAAATGAAAAATATTTTCTAAGTAATATTCGAGTTTCTATTTGCTGTTCGGCAATGTTTATTCAGACGCATTTTTTTTCAGAGGTACAGCCCCTAAAAGATCCCCTGTGTATTATACTCAAGGGCGGACTATACTCGAGGATTTACGGTAATTATCCTAAACTTAATAACAGTGATTTTACATCTTTTATTTTTTTAAAATAATGACAATCTTACAACCTGTATGTAATGTTGGTTAATATCACTAATACTTTTGTAATGGTTAATAAAATGGCAGTTGGCGATTCTATTAAAAAGGGGGAGTAAGAATCCAAAAAATGCAGTAACGGAAAAACAACAAACGCTGAATTCAAAATCAAGCGCCAAAAAAGGAAAAGCGGGAATTTTTCAGTAGTTCAAGAATGAAAAGACGAGTGGTCACGCAACAAATCAGCTCCAGTATCAGCAAAGAAAAACAAGATAAAATATGAACTATTAATACCACAATATAAAAGAAAGGACTATGCCCGGTATGCTATTATACATGTCTGTAATTCTATTTTAATACAGATTGTTATTTTAATACAATTCCGTTGATTTCTTTCATTGTGTTGAGTTTTGTTTAAAAGTTAGTAAGTTGTGTAAACCTATATAAAATATTACTATACCCAGCTTGCTACACTTTAATATTTTTTACTGGTTTATTTATACGAGACATCATGTCTTAAACGAGACGGCCATCATGGAAAATATAATGTTGATACACTTAGATGAAAATTACAACAAACAAATTCTCACCTGAGTCAGTATTTAACCAATGTAAATGCGTATTCTGTGGGTTTGACTGGAAACAGTAGACAAAAGGAATATGCCATTTGTACCTGAAAATATAGAATTTACACGAATTCCAATAGACAAGTTGTATTCATTGATGATATTGACAAAAAATTTGTTATTGTGTTGGAATTATACACATTTTGTCCCAGAAATAACGTATATGCATTGCATATAAAAGGTGTTTAAAAAACTTGATTTTTTTTTAGATGAATAATTCTTATTTTTCTCAACATTAAACCTATTTAATCTAAGAATAAGTTGGTTCCTAAATCTTCTGTCCGTTATCATCCTGCAACACCCTCTGGTTAAAAATGACACCGTCCAAATTGTCAAGATGCAATGTAAAAATGTGGATACAGATAATCTGGTGTTGCTTAATCGCAAATTTATTGTTTGTTCCATTTTATTTCATCCAATTTTAAAAATGAAACATTCCAAATGGTCTTGCGTCATTTAAATTGCCTTAAAATTAAAATTGATTAAAAAAAAGAAGTTACGTGTTTATTCTATTTGTAATATCGAAATTGTGAATTACGGAAGGTATTTCGGTAATTTTGGTAGGATTTATATGTAATGAAATTACAAATTATCGTTTCTGGTTTTGATTTTTGTTTCGTTTCGTAGAAATTCCACGGGTTCCCTCTTGTAATATATTATTATTATTAGTTACGAGCGGAATGAAGTTAACTCTGAAATCAAGGTACCACTGTATATAAAACTGAATTATTTCTACTGTTCATTTCTGTTCATCTAAATACTGTTCATCTACATTGATCTTTCTACGTTTGATATTTCCACATTTCAACATTTGATCTTGGAGTGAAATCTGTATTATTTATTGCAAAGACAACAGTAGGATTTAATTTGTAATGAAATTGCAAATCATCGTTTCTGGCTTAAATAGCTTCTCTTGATTTTTGTTTCGTTTCATGGAAATTCTACGGGTTCCGCTAGCTATATATTATTATGATATTATATATTATTATAATATTAATATAAGTATTATATCGATTGTTATTATATATTTTTATATTATTTATTGCAAAGACAACAGTAGGATTTATTTGTAATGAAATTGCAAATCATCGTTTCTAGCTTAAATAGCTCCTCTTGATTTTTGTTTCGTTTCGTGGAAATTCGTTTAATCTAATTTACCGAGACTATGTTGCTACATCTCAATGATATCAATTTTTTAAAAACACCCTATACATCTGATAATACACTTGGGTCTCAGCATGAAAGTGCTACACTCTTATCCTAAATATTGTGGAGTAAACACTTTGCTCATTGGTAGAACACACAGACACTACACTCTGATCATTGCATAAAAACACTTTTTTCCCATGAGATTTAATGAATTTTCTTTAAAGCTTTTATTTGTTGTATTATCAAGGAACACATCCTGATGGTACCCCTGATCACATCACCAGTGATGTAATCCTAAAATCATTAGACATTTCGGGTCTTGCAACATCATACACCTTCACCTGGTTGACCCAGCTAGTGTTGATCAGCCACCAGGTGAGAGGAACGAGATATCAGCAGCATAGATTCTATTCACAAATTGGTTATTGTGTTGGAATATGTTGGCAGTCAACTCGTGTTCGAGTAAGACCATTTCCTGTTTTGTTTTATCTCTTTCATAGTTGGGTGCCAGTAGCATTTGACACTGTATCCTTGTGTTTTCTCAATTGACTTACCTGGCCAGCCCTGGAGAGACAATAGCCTAAAATTGGAACTTCTCCACTTTGAATGTTGCTGGGCTGAAAAAATATTGTTGGAATATATGCCTGTATATACAGGGTATTTAAAAAAATGTGATATCATTTGGAGATGAATAAATCTTATTTATCTGAATTTTTCAGATGTGCCTTGATAATATCTATTATTATTTTTTTTCTGGCTGTTTTCCTCATCTTTATTGTAAAATACACATACGCAACGTTTCAGTCGATGTGCCTCCCCGGCGTTCTTCAAGTGTTTCAATCTACCCCAATGGATTACAAGAAACACCTGAAGAAGGCCAGAGTGTACATCGACCGAAACGTTGCGTATGTGTATTTCTCAATAAAGATGAGGACAACAGACTGAAAAAAAATTAATAATGAATGAATTTTATTTTGCTCATCATTAAGCCTCTTTAGTTCAGGGGCCGGGTTAGCTCAGTCGGTAGAGCGTTCGGCTAGAAACCCCAAGGTTCCTAGTTCGATACCGGTCCTCGCCAACTCAGCCTATGTGCGGTAAAGTAAGGAGCTGATGGTAGGTGTGGCGCTCCACCTCAGACGCCAAAAACAATCTCCTTGGTCTAGCGCAAGTGAAAAGGGGATAGACCCCTTCGCTGATTGGCTGATACCGACTTTAGGCCGCTCCGACGACTTTACTTACTTAGTTTAGTAGTACTCTAATACAGTGCTTCTCAACCTTTTTCGGCTTATGGACCATTTTTTATTCAAAAAATTCCTATGGACCAATCCTACTTTTAAGTTGTTCCATTTTCACACTAAAATACTTAATGAAAAGACAAAATACTCTATTTAACCTTTAACATTTATTTCAGTCCATTCAGCTAATCAAATTTATTATCAAACAATATTGTGTAATGACCTATTAGCATAGGAATATTTTTGTTGGTCCTTGTGGCAGATATATGTGCAGAGTCTTTGCTATTTTCTTGAATGTTGCTGCGAGCGGCTAGCACACGTGTTAAAGTAAGACAAGACAATTCCTTTTCCGCTTATCATCGACGTGCTCTTAAATAGAGATTTTCAACTGCAGAGGGTCATTATAAGAAGCGCTAAATTAGTTAAATTTTTGTGAATGGCTAAAACATTTTTGTGGCTTCGAACTATCTGTGGACCACTAGAAATGTTCTGTGGACCACAGATGGCCCAGATGGACCACGTTGAGAATCACTGCTATAATACATTGGTTCTCAACCTTATTTACCAGTGGCCCCCTTTGATTTCTATTTTACTATGGTGCACCCCTCCCCCATAGACATTTGATGTTTAAAAGTCCTATTGTATCTTTATGATTAAATATTGTTTGCTTGTCTGAACCCCAAAAGCGTTATATGGTCCTCGGTGTGTGTGTGTGTGTGTGTGTGTGTGTGTGTGTGTGTGTGCCCCTCCGCCAATTGAGAACCACAGCTTTAATAGATATTGTGACTTCGGGTTAGAGTAGACCTGGGAGAAATGGCAACAAAATAGGTGACTCCATATTCCCTAGAGCCACACCACCGGATGCAATTCATTGTTACCCCCTCCCAGAGCAGTCAGAATATTTGAAGCCTCACCCACAAGATGAAAGGTGGGGGTAACATTAAAGTTTATTATTTTCTAATCAATCATCCTTAAACATCTTTTTATCAACCTTGAAATTTTAAAACTAGTTCTTATACCTCGGTAGCAATATCTCATCTACTGCATGCGATGTCAACATAAGCAGAGGTAAAGCACGGACTACTGTTGACAGTTCCATATGGAATAAAACCAGAATTATTCCCAGCTGTAGATGTGTCAGTACTACTGTATGGCTGCACCACATGTGCTCTAATGAAATGGTTGAAAAAAAAGAAAAAAAAAAGAAGCTAGGATGCTGCGTGCTTTTCAAAACAAATCCCTCCCAAAAATAAGCAAACCCCAAAGCAACAATAAAATAATGGTGTCAGAAGACATAAAAAGTATAAATGACATACTGGAATGGAGATTCGGACGCATTGTAGGTATCACCTGGAATAAGTAAGAAACGTGATTGGGTAATTTCGTAATGGTCGCCTTCAGTGGTAACATTGATCACTGGATAACCCATCTGGAGAGACCAGGTGTCCATGATATCCTTGATTTTTAGCGGCCCGTTGACTGTCTGTAAATAGAACAAAGAATATATATATAATATGTGTTGTTACGTAACATCAACAAACGGTTTCTGCAAGCGCGTAATGACATCAACGGCCGAGAGTAAACGCGTTTTTAAAAAATCCCAAACTGCGCTGATAACGAAGCTCCTACGATGAACGGATGTTATAAATTTCTTCTCTGCCTTTTTTTAATACCCTGTCCGGTGGCAAAAGCTGCTTGGTAGCTGTGGGAGTGGCAGTACCACCTTGAGCTACCTAAACTGTGCTATCACTCCTAGTTGGCAGATTGATGAGGGCAGGTTATCACATGTGCTATCACACGTTGTATGATGAATATATATATATATATATATATATATATATATATATATATATATATGAAGAAAAGCAAGTGAATCCGACGGTATGTAGTATATTAAGAAATTTAAAAAAACACAGGTTTAAATGAGTTAAGTGGTGAATTTATTGGCCGACGCTGCAGTGTTTCGATCTATTAATTAGATCATCTTCAGGGCATTTGTTGGTATATGGACGGTAATAAGAAATTAAGAAGGGTAGTTTTAATGCAGAGGCATCTCGCTATTCTGTGATAAAAAATTTCTTATTACCTTCCATATACCAACAAATGCCCTGAAGATGATCTAATTAATAGATCGAAACACTGCAGCGTCGGCCAATAAACTCACCACTTAACTCATTTAAACCTGTGTTTTTTTCAATCTTTCTTAATTACTATATATATATATATATATATATATATAATATATATATATATATATAATATAATGGAAATAAATCTGACAGTTTAAGGTAAAGATAAATAAAAAACAATAGTATAAATTGTGCTAACAAGCGCCTGTTTCGACTTTATTATGTAATCCAAATTGTTTTCAAAATAAGATAAAAGCAATGGTGCTCTGATAAATACGAATGTTTATACAATGCCTTCTACCATTATTTTTAGGTGGGACCTTAACAGGTACTACCAATCCCGGCCAGAGTTGACCTGGGAGTAATGGCAATGAAGGGGTACTACACACTCCCCAAAGCTCCAGAATTGGACTGTGTGCCAGATTGGAAAAAAAGCTCAGTAAATAGCAATGGTGTCTGTTTTCTTTTTTTTTGCTTGTGTAGGCAAACAAGAATGTTTTCTACTAAAACATTTAATGGACGCAGCCATAGGCAAAAATCTACCAAAACATATGGAAGATTAAGTCACCTTTGAACCCGCACGTGAATTGTTTTATAACATTATTTAAGAGCACACACACACACACACACACACACACACAACACACACATAATATATATATATATATATATATTATATATATATATTCTATAAAACCCAGGCCGATGATATTGGAGTATAAGACAAAACGTCTGTGCCAATCATATACAATGTTATTTTCTTTTCACAATATTATGGCAACATAAAACGTTCCGATTTCAGTTGTGTTCTGTCTGAAGATATTTGGGGTAGTTTTAATGCAGAGGCATCTGCACTGGCAGACCAATCTTCATTGTTTATTACAGAACATTTCACCGAATTATAGTTTCCATTGAGAACGAATACAAAATGGCGTCCATTTTACTGCAATCACCACCAGTACCATCACCATCACCACCAACAGCAACAATAACAACGGCAACAACTTTTACTCTCCCAACTGGGAAAGTATTTTACTGCAGTCGAAAGCACCTATTTAATATCATTGAAAGTACAGAAATGATTGATCGATTTTAAAGGCATGATAACCCATCAAGGGTTATTTTATTTCATTTTGTTAGGTAATTGCGTACATTGTACGTTTATATTTACATATTTTGTGTAGTTCGTTAAGTTTTTTTTTTGCATATGTTTATATATTATTAGTGGATTTTATGGCATGTCAACTCTTGGGTTATTTTATGCCGAAACGATTTTTGTTTCATTTATTCTTGCCAAGTATTCAACTTTTTATAAAAACTCATTTTTGATCAATTCAACCCCAAGATAGGACCCTAACAGGTACTACACCTCCGTAATATATATATAATATATATATATATAATATATATATATATATATATATAGAGAGAGAGATAGATAGATAGATAGATAAAAGGATATGAAAACAACACAATATGCTGTTAAAGTGAAAAGATTTTATATCATATTCACTTCATATTTTCACTTAACAGCATATTGTGTTGTTTTCATATCCTTTTATTTATACTCATGCCGTCGGATTCATTTCCTTTCTCTTAACTTATATATATAGAGAGAGAGAAAGAGAGAGAGAGGTGTGTGTACAGAAATAACCTACTCGAGTCTCACCATAAGGATCTCAAGGGTTAAATCCACTGAATTAATCAAGATATTGATTAATTACAGCTAACTACAGGAGTTCATGTTGTAGTTATTGTAGTTATGTAGTTATTCAGTGGTTTAACCCTGAAGATCCATATGGTGAAACACGAGTAGGTTATTCTGTGCACACTATATAATAAATCCGCTCTACTTACGTATTGAGCACTTAATATTAGTTATAACGCTGACTTATCCAGGTAAAACTTGTACCAACCAAATATTGAGACCAATCCAATATTTTCACCGGTAAGTCATTCCTTCATATATATATATATATATATATATATGTATATATATATACCAACTCCTCCTCACGAGCAGGATGTGACACAAAGTCATTTTTTTAAGCGGAGTTTAACAGGTTTGAATTCAGAGTTTTCCTTCTCCTAAACTGGTCACTTATCCAATATTAGATAGTCCAGTCTGCCCTACTATTTATCCATAGTTGGAAGGAGAATAGTTGGATGCATACCTTTCCCAAGGGTATTAGCGCTATGTAAAATGCAAACAGCCTCGTGCAGGATTTGAACTCGGGTCGACGAGCAAACATTATTTTTTTATCCCGCGTCTCCATGAGTAAAGAATATAACACGACATAATGTATGTAACGAGTATATATATATATATATATATTTACTTACTTCAGTGTAAACCTGCCACAGTTCATCCATTTTGGCATTGTCGAATTGGTATTTCTTGATGTAATTCTGAAAAAAAAAAAGAAAAAAGAAAAAAGAAAAATATTTGTATGAATGAATAGCGTAAACACAATACAGAATAGATTTTACTGGCAGGACCTGTGGATATACCACGATATGATAATTTAATTATTACAACATTTGATATGTTTACTTAAGAGCTATTGCGTAATACTTCATTACTAGTGAGACCTGTGGATATACCACAGTATGATAATTTAATTATTACAACATTTGATATGTTTACTTAAGAGCTATTGCTTAATACTTCAATACTAGTGAGACCTGTGGATATACCACAGTATGATAATTTAATTATTACAACATTTGATATGTTTACTTAAGAGCTAATGCTTAATACTTCAATACTAGTGAGACTGTGGATATACCACAGTATGATAATTTAATTATACAACATTTGATATGTTTACTTAAGAGCTATTGCAACATAGTTCAATATGTAAAAAGTAAAATAATCTTGATTTAACTCTCTCTGATACTTTCATAAAGTGGGGTGTAAAATATTTATATACATTTGCTGATACAAATCTGTGGGGAGGCGTTTAAAATATCTACATTAATTTGCCGACAAAAACACGACTCAGAAAATATCTAAGTTGGACCGGAAATTCTCCCGACATGGCTCGCTAAAACATAGCGTAAATTTGGGCAGGAGGCCGGGACGTCATAAGATCAAAATTACCAAAATATATTCCGTAATAAATAAAACTACAAAAATAAAACAATTATCCACAGTGTAAATATATATACACAAGCGGTACCCGTGGAATTTCCACGAAACGAGACCCCCCCAAAAAAAAACAAAACAAACAACAAAAAAACCCCAAAAAACAAGAGGAGCTATTTAAGCCAGAAACGACCTTTTGCAACTCCAATATTACAAATAAAACAAACATGTAACTTTTTTTTTGTCCAATTCATTTTAATTTTATGTTGGGCATTTAAGCGACGAAAGACCATTTATAATGTTTCATTTTTAAAATGGGTGAAATGAAATTGGAAAATAAGAAATCTGCGATTAAGCGACACCAGATAATCTGGATTTATATGGTTTTTGTAGAATTTCAGGTGTGTTTTTGACATTAATGTGAATTTAAACAAACAAATGAATGCTAAATAATTAACCTGTAGAGATTGGCGAAATCCTTCCCATCCGAGGAAACCCTTAAGCATTCGTAGAATGGCCAAACCCTAGAAAAAATAAGAGAAAATATTTCACGTTCCACATAAAGGGTCATATTTTACGTTTTGCAATGTAAAATATACAATATCAATTTTACAAAATTTAACATCACAATTTAATTAGAAAATTAGAAAAGCGTTTATTTCAATTCATGTTTTCTATTTTATAATTTTTATTTATTTATAAGAAATCGATATTTTCATTTTTAACCGATGATCATTTGCCCTGTGAAATATTTATTGTAACTCTCTCTCTCTCTCTCTCTCTCTCTCTATATATATATATATATATATTATATATATATATATATATATATATCCTTTTGAAAGTCAGCGTTCTTTCGCAACGCACATTTTAATGCAATGACCACACACGTGAAATCGACTGCTATTAATCGGTGTCTCGATTAATCCAGTGGATTTAACCCTGAAGATCCTTATGGTGAAACTCGAGTAGGTTATCTCTTGGACCCATTTTATAATAAATTTTCTATACTTAGTATTGAGCACTTTGTATTTGTTATATCGCTGACTTATCCACCGGAATTCCACACTTACTAACCATCGTGACTTAATTCACCGGTAAGTCGACTTTTTCCTTTATATATATATATATATATATATATATATATATATATATATATATATATGTGTGTGTGTGTGTGTGTGTTGCTCTTGATGAAGAATGCTCTATTAAAACGGTCGAAACAGATTCTGTAAGCAAACTATTAACATCATTTGTTTTTTCAAAAAAAATGTTAAATTCATATCTCTCTCCCTCTCTCTCTATATATATGGTGGACTCTCCTATCGTGACCGATAGGTGAGGGTCAGCAGTGAGTGATCTGTTTGCTCCTATGTTGTGCATGCTATCAAGAAGACATTTTGTGTTTCCTCGAGTGTGATAGCAGCCCAGCCTTGCTGCGAGCTATGAAGCCATACTGACAGATGGAATTTCCTAAAGCGGGAGTCAGATGTTTCTGTTTTAAAGTTAGATGGAGCTGATCTCGATGTTTCAGTCTATTTTCTTCAAAGCTCTTTAATATATATATATATATATATATTATTATATATAATATATATATATATATATATATATAGTTAGATATCACAGAAACGTTTATTGTTTATTGTCAACGATGTTTACATCATTTTTAATTTTCAACATATTTTTCAACATAATCACTATTTCGGTTGATGCATTTTTGTAGGTGTTACGAACTCCTTACACCATTTGCAGACGTTTTTGCCATCCATGCACGACTCACTATACACTTCCGTTAATTGTCGATGAATGTCAATCGATTTAATGCTTTTTGCATTCAAAAATCGAATAACTATGATAACTTCACACTTGACGGTAGCATCAATTGGGAGCACTATCAGAAATGACTGCCAAGTCAAGACTGAGTGTGGTAGCGGAGCAGGCAAAGGCGCATGCACAACAAACGCAACAGTGTTGCCAATAGTCGCACGGACAGTTTCCCTGCGCTCCCAGTGCTTTGGAGACCTTACTTTTGGGATTATCCTCGTACACACACACAACACACACACACACACACACACACACATTTCTAAACTTTTCTTACCCAGGGCGAATTTTAAAAAAAAAAATACTTTGGCGTACCTTTTATGTAAATTGAGAAGTGTATTTAAAAACCTTCATAATATACAGTTGCGTATCATACACGAGTGCGTCTAATACAGAGTGCGTATAATATACTAGTGTGTATTATACACGAATAATTACGTTATATTCGTTATTATTAATGAACGGTACTATATATATATATATATATATATATATATATATATAGATAGATACTGTTGGTAAGGTAAAGTCTTTGTAAATGCTTTTTCGGACCATATGACCTTTAGGCACCCCTTTTTGATCTCGATTAAGAAAGGACGTTTTTCATTTACACCGTCAATATCCGGTTGTTTGTTAGGCGTTAGGGTTGGGGCTTATCGTTAGGGATTGGGGGTTATTGCTTGGAGTTAAGGTTAGGGTTAGGGGTTAGGATTAGGGGTTAGTTTTATAATTAAAAAAAACTAAAACTAGTCTGTTAAAACAACCGTATATTGACGGTGTAAATGAAAAACATGTCCTTTCTTAATCGAAATCAAAAAGGGGTGCCTAAAGGTCATATGGTCCGTTTTTCCTTCAAGAATATCAATAGGTAATAGTCTCGTCTTCATTTAATTTAGAATCAATTATAAGAATAATAAAAAGGATAAAATGTAAATGCATCATTCGTACCTTTTTGTAAGCGATATCATCAAACTTCTCCATGATTTCATGATTACTGTTGATGGTTGAAGAGACTGGATGGGATGTTAGTAGTGCATCTATCTCCATGACCGGCATGATTTCGAAAACGACTAGTAATGAAAACTGCAAGAAAAGAAACCATATATATATATATATATATATATATATATATATATATATATATATATATGTGTGTGTGTGTGTGTGTGTGTGTGTAAGTAAGAAAAATGGAAATGTATTCGACACATATGTTGAAAAGATGATTGGAAGAAAAAAAATATATATGTTTTGGTATGGATGAAATTTATCATTGTTGTTTTTCAACACGTGTTTCGATCAGATTTCACTGAAACGCACAGAATATTCCATTTAAAATTATTTTACATTTAAAAACAAAATAAGATTTAAAAAATAGAGACAAAATATCAGACATGCAAACTTGTCCCGAAGATTACAGTTTGGATGACTGATATTGGTTTAAATGGTTTCTTTAATAATACCAAATACACACAATTGTTTACATATTATTTACTTTCTAGTCACTGTTCCTTTAATATTATGTCTAGCCATTGTCATTTAAAAAATTATTTTCTAGTCACTGTCCTTTTAAAAACTATAATATAGCGACCGTCCCTTTTAAAAACTATAATATAGCCACTGTCCCTTTTAAAACTATATTCTAGCCACTGCCACGTTTAAAACTGTATTCTAGCCACTGTCCCTTTTAAAACTATATTCTAGCCACTGTCATGTTTAAAACTATATTCTAGCCACTGTCCCCTTTAAAACTATATTCTAGCCACTGTCCCTTTTTAAAACTATATTCTTGCCACTGTTCCTTTTTAAAGCTATATTCTAGCCACTGTCCCTTTTAAAACTATATTCTTGCCACTGTTCCTTTTTAAAGCTATATTCTAGCCACTGTCTCCTTTAAAACTATATTCTAGCCACTGTCCCGTTTAAAACTATATTCTAGCCACTGTCCCGTTTAAAGCTATATTCTAGTCATTGTCTCCTTTAAAACTATATTCTAGCCACTGTCCTTTTTAAAAGTATATTTGGGCCACTGCCCCGTTTAAAATTATATTCTAGTCACTGTCCATTTAAAACTATATTCTAGCCACTGTCCCGTTTAAAGCTATATTCTAGTCATTGTCTCCTTTAAAACTATATTCTAGCCACTGTCCTTTTTAAAACTATAGTTGGGCCACTGCCCCGTTTAAAATATATTCTAGCCACTGTCCATTTAAAAACTATATTCTAGCCACTGTCCCTTTTAAAACTATATTCTAGCCACTGTCCTTTTAAAACTATATTCTAGCCACTGTCACGTTTAAAACTATATTTGGGCCACTGACCCGTTTAAAATTATATTCTAGCCACTGTCACGTTTAAAACTATATTCTAGCGACTGTCCCTTTTAAAACTATATTCTAGCCACTGTCCCTTTTAAAACTATATTCTAGCCACTGATCATATAAAAACTATATTCTAGCCACTGTCCATTTAAAAATTATATTCCAGAAACTGCCCGTTTAAAAATTCTATTCTAGCCACTGTTACGTTTAAAACTATATTCTAGCTATTGTCTCCTTTAAAACTATATTCTAGCCACTGTCCTTTTTAAAAGTATATTTGGGCCACTGCCCCGTTTAAAATTATATTCTAGTCACTGTCCATTTAAAACTATATTCTAGCCACTGTCCCGTTTAAAGCTATATTCTAGTCATTGTCTCCTTTAAAACTATATTCTAGCCACTGTCCTTTTTAAAACTATAGTTGGGCCACTGCCCCGTTTAAAATTATATTCTAGCCACTGTCCATTTAAAAACTATATTCTAGCCACTGTCCCTTTTAAAACTATATTCTAGCCACTGTCCCTTTTAAAACTATATTCTAGCCACTGTCACGTTTAAAACTATATTTGGGCCACTGCCCCGTTTAAAATTATATTCTAGCCACTGTCACGTTTAAAACTATATTCTAGCGACTGTCCCTTTTAAAACTATATTCTAGCCACTGATCATATAAAAACTATATTCTAGCCACTGTCCATTTAAAAATTATATTCCAGAAACTGCCCGTTTTAAAATTCTATTCTAGCCACTGTTACGTTTAAAACTATATTCTAGCCACTGTCCGTTTAAAAATTATATTCTAGGAACTGTCTTTTTATAAACTATTTTTGTAGTTTAGATCTTGATTGTATCTGTGTGGTTAATTTTTCATTTAACTTCCTTTGGATTTCAGTCATACACATGCGCATTCTGTCATATCTACACACTGATTTTCATCTGCTTGTGGTCACATGATGTCTCCTCTTTTCATCTTCAATACAAATGTTTCAGATTACCTTTTCAGCAGACGTTTTTATTTTTCCTTTCAGTCACGCGATTCTTTTTTTCTTTTTTGAGATCACCTTTTCAGTGCGAACTACTTCACCCAGTTCTTTCTCAAAGGAATAAAAATAAAAGAGAGAATACATTTGTAAACATTTCCCGTATTAATTCCAATAAGATTTTTACGGCAACAAGCAGAAAAAAAGAAGTCTTCAGCTTTTATCAAACGTCAATGACATTTTTATGTGATGAAGCCAATGTAAGGAAGAGAAAGTTCATGTTAATCTATATGAATAGATGCGAATTTCTGTACGAGTTTCCGCAATCCTGCTAGCATCAAAACGGCCTATGTTGTGTTAAGTAGAGGCGCGTGGTGTAGTGGTTTCCGTCGTTGGAAACGCACATGGCGAGACGAGTTCAATTCCTAGACGACGCTGCTTGCATTTCAAATAGTGTTAATACCCTTGGGGGAAAAGTATGCATACAACTATTCTCTTTCCGGCTATGGGTAAATAGTAGGGCAGACTGGGATCTTTAACCTTGGTTTGGCAACCAGTATAGAAGAAGGAAAACTCTGAATTCAAATCTGTTAAATTCCGCTTAAAGAATTGACCATGTGTCACATCCTCCTCGTGCGAATGAGTTGGTACTGCTGTGGTCACGTGATCAAAGTTCGCGCCATTTTTGCTTGCTGTCTTTACAGTGTAAACGTAGTCGTTCCAATAGCAATATGCACAAAGGAGGTGAGCCGATTTCAATGGTCGGAAGGATAGTCAGGGGTTGAAATTAATCGGAGGCTTTTAGCATAATACGGGGACAGTGCACTACCGCATGGAAGTGGATTGGGAAGTTTTAAAGTGGCCGGACAAATGTGAAAAGATAGTGATAACTATACATTAATGATATATATATATATATATATATATATATTATATATATATATATATATGTGTGTGTGTGTGGGGGGGGGAATTTAGAAACAAACACGTGGTGTTATGATGGAAAAATGTTATGTTATGTTAGAAAAATGTGTGGAAAAAAGGTTCGTTACCGTTAGTTGAGTGGCGTTTGTAGTTGAATATTGAGGACATTTTTTTAGATTCAACGCATAGAAAACACCCATCATCTTTTATACACATAAATCCTTGTTTTCTTCTCATTTTCACAGTCCTGAAGAAGGTTTCCATTGTAAACCGAAATGTTCGAGCACCGACTATAAATTTCCATCCATCATAACATCCCGTGTTTGTTTCCCAATTTTCTCCACATGCAGTCGGATTAATTTCCTCATCTTACTTCCATTCTGCCCTATATATATATATATATATATATTATATATATATATATATATATAACATTTTGAAAAAACATATGATGTTTGTTATGTGATTGCTGACAGGCCTGTTTCGACCAAAACGATAAGTTGGTCTTCATCAAAGAGCGACATAGACGAGAAGAAAATATCCGTTAAAAAGACTGTTTACAAAACGAACGCTGATATCAACCGCTGAAAATTTTTTGAAAATGCATGTTCTGTTTTAAAAATAAAAATAAAATAAATTTTATTTTTAATTAAAAATCAGAAGCATTATAGTTCAAGGTAAAACTCAAAAGAGTTTATTGTAAAAATTGTAAAAATATATAAAAAATGTAAAGTGGGTATCAAAATAGTATAGTATATATATTTCAGCTGTTAACAATATACAAGTCTACATGGTAATTTGAAGAAAGATGTTAGGGTTCCAAAATTTACTAGTGGTGTTGAAGTCCGTAGATTTATATTTGAAAGTCTTCAAGGTGTAAAATTCCAGATATAATGTTTTTTCATTTGACAACAGCGGTTGATATCAGCGTTCGTTCTGTAAACAGTCTTTTTAACGGATATTTTCTTCTCGTCTATGTCGCTCTTTGATGAAGACCAACTTATCGTTTTGGTCGAAACAGGCCTGTCAGCAATCACATAACAAACATCATATGTTTTTTCAAAATGTTATATTTCCATATATTTTTCATATATATATATATATATTACCAAGAATATTCCCTCTCCACGTGTAAGTATTTACATTTTAATGTAATGGAATATATTAAATTGAAAAGACTAACGATATTAAATAAGAACACATATAAAAAGATTACACTTATTCTAATCATGTCTTCTCGAACTGCACACAAATCTTGAACGACAACTCATCGACGCAAATTACATACACTTGCAAGAATATGCGCCCTCCAGGCGTAATTATCTAAGTTTTTATATAAGTAAATAGATTAGAAAGATTAACGAAATTAAATAAGAATGCATATAAAAAGATTACACATATTCTAATTATATTTTAATTGGTTTCTATAAAAAAATCATTCATAGGATTGATTTTAATACGTTGGAGAATAAAACAATAATATTAGAGATCAATAATACCAAGTAATTATTTATTCAACCTGGTTTTCTTTAAACCAGTATGCAAATTAACCACATCTTATATTATATAAATGTTTATTTTTTTAGTAATATATAAGATGCATTCTAGGCTTTAAAAAGCGCAAATAACATGGGCTGTTTTGAAGCAAATCTAACTGAGATTTTCATAGAGACATCGTTAATAAATAAGATTTATTTTATATATTGTTGTAAAGGGAAGTAACCGGATAATCCCTCACATATGCAAATGAATACGTATAAAAGAACAACACGAAGATTAGCTCAGTGTGATATGAGGCGATCTCCAACCACGAACGTTGTTTCGTATTCTCGGATGTAAACACACGTGCTACACTCTTCAGAACATAAGTAATCTTTACCAATCCTTCTTTTACGCTCAGAGACTTTTTACCTTGCCGGCCGAGAGCCATTTTTGTTATTTGTATTTATTGTAATAATAAACTATTATTACAACCACTCGCAATCTTCTCGTTAATGTATTTCTAATACATAACATATATTAATGATTTTGAATATAAATTAAATACTCATTGATAAACTTATGCAATTCCTGTGGGTAATGTGATGTGAGTAGTGACGTAGTTTCGGTTACAGACAGGCAGGCACCGAATCTCTATTATTATAAGATGTGTGTGTGTGTGTGTGTGTGTGTGTGTGTGATACTTACGGCATCCCATTCTGGATAAATATGGTTAATTCCGAAATACATAAGAATACTGGCAAATCCTTCATTCAGCCAAAGGTCGTCCCACCATTTCATCGTTGCCATATTGCCAAACCACTGCAATGAAAAAAATACCAAGTTCTTTAGACACCATTTCAACGTTGTGTTTAAATATCAAAATTAAATACTTAAATATTTACCACGTACCCCACATGTACGGGTTAGGCACAAGGCCCTATTAATGTGGGACCACCCACGAACCGAAGCTCATGAGAGGCGGGTGCAAAAAAGCGTTGATCCCGTCGGCATTCCCCCTCAAGGGAGGCGTCTTAGGCACTAGGCAATAAGCCCTGCTACTTTAAATCGTGGGGGAAGGTGTTGCCTGGGGGGATGGCCCCCTAGGATCAACGATGTTAACTTATGCTGTCCAGGGCCGAAGCCACCGCCTATGCCCCATGAATAGTTTTTATAGTGATACAACTAAGAAGCATACGTAGACACCACTACAATGTATATATATATATATATATATATATATATATATATATAAAAGTAATTGGTAATTTGCTTGAAGCATTGTTAAGTATGTTATAATATATTAATGATTTGAAGGCAATTAGAATGCGTATAAAAAATAAAAACAAAAAGATGTTATTTTTTTGTCTTATCGATTTCAAAGAACACTTTATCTTCAGAGACGAAAATCAGAAATGGACGTGCTTAAGTTTATTTTGCGTGGTGATACTTTTTTCCCTCTTCTTTTTCTCCTTCCTTCCCCCTTCTTTATGTTATGAATGAAATGGGCGAATAACTGTAATTTCTTTTCTTTTTTGAATATTTTTTTGAAAACAAATGCTTAAAATCCTACCTTGTTTATGTATCCAATATTGTCTGTTTATCATTTCACCGGATGATAAACAGACAATATTGGATACATAAACAAGGTAGGATTTTAAGCATTTGTTTTCAAAAAAATATTCAAAAAAGAAAAGAAATTACAGTTATTCGCCCATTTCATTCATAACATAAAGAAGGGGAAGGAAGGAGAAAAAGAAGAGGGAAAAAAGTATCACCACGCAAAATAAACTTAAGCACGTCCATTTCTGATTTTCGTCTCTGAAGATAAAGTGTTCTTTGAAATCGATAAGACAAAAAAATAACATCTTTTTGTTTTTATTTTTTATACGCATTCTAATTGCCTTCAAATTGACCGAATGATACATACATGTCTATGTATTTAATAGTTTAAAAACACCAGTCCCCGCATCAGCTGTCAGTGGGCGAGGGGATAAGATATCGGACTACCAGGCGGTCAGTCTGAGTTCGAACCCTACCCAAGGATAGTTGTGTCTAGCCACACTGAAGAGGCATGATATGCCGAAACACGTGTCTGTGGATGACTTATATATATAATATATATATATATATATATATATATATATATATAACACAACACAATCCAAGCAAATTTAACCAGAAGATGTTTTTCACTAAACAAGCGGACTTGTCACGTTTGAATGTACATTTTTCTGAAAATAAATTTTCAAAACTAAAAAAAAAAAAAAAAAAAGAAAAAACTTCCTAAAAACAATTTCTTCTTGGGAGATCCTCCACGCAGCATCCAGAATCCGCACAGAGCTGATTGATATAGGTTTTGCTGGTGTGTCCATATATAGGTGTCCACATGAGAATGTCATTTATGAGTTCGTCCTTGCTTCTCCAGCAATGCCCAGCATGTATAGTTCTTCATATAAACATACAAATTGTTTCTCATGCTAATGAAGCATGCTCACGTAAGACCAATTCTGGGAAAATGAGGATAAAAAGATCGTGTTGCGTCAATCTTTCAAGTGAAAAGTACCTTCCTGCCTTGAAAAACAGCATCGAGAATTTTGCTTCTTACTTGCGCTTGAACAGCACATCTAGCACGGCTGAGAGACAAGCAACTTTCTCAGATATGAAACGGACACAAAGACTTTTTCTAAGTTTTCTTGGTTATTTCCTAGTTGAGTAACATGATATTACAGGGTGACCCAAAAAAAACAGAACCCAAATTATTTATTTTCCCATTAAACTAACCCTAAACCCTAACCCTAACCCGAAACCCTAACCATGATCCCCCAATTAGTTGAGTAACATAATATTACAGGCTTACCCAGAAAAAACAGAACCCACAAATTTTGTAATAAAACTGTTAATTTTAATTTAATTTTTTAAAAGTTTAAGTCCAACAAGGGTTAGGGTTAGGGTTTATGGTTAAGGTTAGGGTTAGGGATATGGTTAGGGCTGGGGTTTAGTGTTAGTTTAATGGGAAAATAAATAGATAATTTGGGTTCTGTTTTTTCTGGGTCACTCATGTTACTCAACTAGGAAATAACCGTTTTCTTTCTCTTTCTTCTTTCTTTTTACTTGATACTTCAAATTATTATTGCGAATTCTTAAGCTTCGGCTGTTACAATAATGGATAGAACCATCAATCTTTTCTTAAAAATAAAATAAGACGAATTGGAAGACAAAATTGATCTTCGCAATCATTTAGAAAGCTCGAAATGCGAGAATGTAAGGGTATTTATGAAATTAAACAAAAGAAAAAGAAAAATTGAATAAAGAAGTAAGAAATAGAAAAATGATGGTAATTATTCTATCTGTACGAATGTGTCGACGCTTAAAGTGTCATTTCAAGAGAGACTTAATTAGATAAATGCTTTGAATATCGATTCCCTTTGTCCATTTGCTGATGGAATCTTTCAAAGAAGAAGAAAAACAAAAAACAAACAACGTTTGAGGCAATTCTTACCGTGTGTGCTATTTCGTGCGATATGATGAGAATGATGAAGAACTTATTGGTACTTGATGACACCTTTGGATCGTAGAGGAGCGAGGTCTCGCGGTAAATGACAAGACCCCAGTTTTCCATGGCTCCACCGCTGAAGTCAGGAACGGTCACGTGATCTTAGAGAGGGAGAGAGAGAGAAAAAAAAACTTTATTAGCATAAATTAATACAAGTTTGAAATAAAGACTTTTTTAAAATTTTTATAGTGTGTTAGAAGCATTAATTAAAATGTAATAATATATTTTTGAAGGCAAAATAATGCAAATTTATGTTGAAAAACATATTTATTTAATTTCTTTTTTTTTTTCCTATTTTTTCCTCTTAATATTTTCAGGCTAGGCCCATCTTCAGAGAGTTGAAAAGTTTCCATCTGTGTTTAAACACAGATGGAAACTTTTCAAGAAATTAAATAAATATGTTTTTCAACATAAATTTGCATTATTTTGCCTTCAAAAATATATTAATACAAGTTTATTTTGATAGCGAAAATTGATGTAAAATAAATTAAAAAAATCTTAAGATTGATTCAGTTCTTTCAATATTTTGGTGTCATTATCTTCATGCATAATCAGCATAGCACCGTCGGTAGGGACTGTAAAATACGCCAACTGCACTTCTGCAGAGAGATAAGACCTTCCCAATGGGATCATCTATTGCCCGTGGTTACCGACCCGAACCGTGTTGCCTATGGACAAAATCCTGGTGGTTGAGCAGTCCATAACTTGCAACACTCCCTTTGGCCTTTACGTGGGCTAGACAGTCAGTTGGAGAGGTCACATCTGATCAATCGGCCGGTCATGTCAAGCCCTAGCATCTATATGATTGTCCGATCGTATTCTTCAATTGCTATCAATTGCGACATATCCTTGTCTCTCATTTTCAACAAAACATGCCTACAATTGACTATATATATATATATATATATATATATATATATATATATATATACAGCATTTTTTTCTTTCATACATTTAACAGGACAGACGACTCCTGTCTGCCTATTTTCTTTTTGATCCTCTTGAGATGACGGGTTAATCTTTTAACATTGGGATAGAATTTACTAATGAATGTACAGTAATTTTCCCAAGTACTTTCGGCACGACAAAATGCCATTTTCAGGGGCTTAGATGTAATTGAGCCATTTGTTTCCAGTTCTAGTTGTATACAGAACTGTGGGAGAAAGTACAAGTAGAAGTGGGAGTAAGTAGGAGGGGGAACTCACAAAGAGTAAAAAGGTGTGAGGACTGGGAAGAGGAGAATTTTCGGGGAATGAGTTACACACAGAAAAATTATGTGTTTCCTTAAGTTAGAAACAATTTCCAACATGTATAATTCTTTTAGCCCTAAAATGTAATAAAGATAATTAGGGGTTCCTTTTTTCTTTAAATTATAGGAATCATCTTTATTTTTGAATTTGTGAATACGACTGTGGTATATTGGTTAATAAGAAATGGAAGCACCGTTTCGGCCATTGTTCAAGGAAACGGAAGTATCGTTTCGGCCATTTTTCCACTTGTGGTAATAAAAAGGCGGAAGAGGTTATTCTATAAAGAAAACAGTCAGATATGGGTAACGAATAGGTTAACGACACAACAAGGTTTATAAACAAAAAGCATTTATCATAGCAAGACGTAAGATACAATACAAATACAAAGTGTAACTTGTGGTACAAATGTGTGTGTAAGTTTTACAATGTATTACAATAGAAAATGTATGTAAGTATCAGTTGCAAAAGTCACAAGTAGAAAGTGTATGTAAAATGAATGAAATGTATGAATTGCTAATTGCGAGATAATGCTCTCGCGTGACTTATCTGAATCAGGTAGAATGTCTTGCTAGTTCGTTTGTTTGATTTTACGCGTCGGCGGTAATTCCATGCTGTTCAAAAGACCCCATCTTCCCAACATCTATGCTGTGTAAAAAACTACGCCGTACTTCGACCAGGGTCCCAGCTGAAGAGGTTGATTTCAAGGTATCAGCCTCAAAATTGGTGGTTATCACTGAGCCTCGTAACGTGTGCTCTGATTGGTCGCTGACAAAGGCCCTTAGCCAATCGCATGAGGTTTCTCATCAGTTTATGGCTAAGACCCCTGAGCTCTGTTGCTATGGTCAAAGGGAGGTCACTGTAATTGTTTTTCATTTATGATCTTCTTTATTTGCATAAGGTGAAAATAAGGTAATATTATTTTCCACAATTCCACCAGCTCATGTATAACTGGATTACTTGTTGTGTTGTTCATTCGCTAATCAAACTGTGACAACGACAAAGAAATAGACTTTCGTAGAAGCCATACGTTGAAGAATATTAAATAAATGTAAGTAATGAAAGAAAAAATATAAAATTTAAATAAATCAATCTTACCTGTTTTGGGCATAACGTCAGTGACATTGAAGTAATCGGTGAAAAAGTCGTAAATCGGTTCAATAATACTCATGGCGTAGTTGGTCTGTTCAATTTTGTCATGTGTCGACCAAACTCTTACCTGTCAATTGATAGAAATAAATATAAGGGTAATTCCATGTCAAATCATCCAGGTAATGTCACCCACCCCCTTCAATTTTTCTGAAATTTTGTTCAGGTGTTGACTATCTTAAAGTTAGCCAATCCCCAAAATTTGAGCTTCCAATTCCAAAAATTGGAGGAGTTATGTCGATTTTTAACTTTTCAAATTTTATATGCACCTGTTATTTTATCTAAAAGTTTTAACATTTTTTCAGGTCAGTTAACTTTGAACCACGTATCTTTAAGAATCTGTGTTACGCCTCAAAGATACGTGGTACCAAGTTAACTGACTTGAAAAAATATAAAAGTTTTTAAATAAAATAACTGGTGCATTATATCTTTTTTTCATTAATATATCAACATTGAAAATTTCATTAAATTCGGTTAATTCCCTGATTTTTGGTATTTTTTTCTTTCGGCGGTGTGACATACGATGGTGAAATTTAGGTCCGTTAAGTTCGATTTAACCGATATACCGATACAACCCGAAATTAACGGTACCATACGATTGTTTTTACAGACGACGTAAATATTTTAATATTCTATATAGCTTTTAATATTCTAATATTTCAATATTTTTGAAAAGCTATGTATCTTCGAAAATGACATAAGTCAAAACGAGATAAATAGAGGTATGACTGTAATTTGCATATTAATGAACGGTGAGGATATATCGTTATATTACAAGGAAAAAGCAGAACATACAAAAAGAAGATGCTGAGCTATCGAATTGAAACAGAATAACTTACCGTATTTGACGGCATATAAGACGAACCCCATTTCAGCAGGTCAGATCAGGAAAAATAGTTTTTAGTGTATTTAAGCATATATTATTGAAAACAGTCTAACTGTGCATTATACAAGCAGAAACATAGCTAAAATAAGGATGCATGGAGTTTAGGGTTGGTAAAAGTACTGAACGTAAGCTGGGTTAGTGAGCATCATAGAGAAGATTAGCCTAGGCCTACGGGAGGTCTCAAACTTCACCTACAATGTATAAGACGCAGGGCAATTTTTGAGCCAAAACCTTGGAAAAAAGTGCGTCCTATATGCCGTCAAATACGGTACTTTATAACATCATAATTAATGTATACACAATTTCAGATTTGTACGAATATTCATCATATTAAAAAAGTTCATTCCTTTTTATAAGACATTAATGGGATATAAAATATAACAAATATAAAGTAAAGTTGGCAGGGTGACATATTGTCAGTTCAGCTAAGTGAGGGAGTCTACACCCTTTTCACTAGCAATAGACCAGGGAGATTTTTTGTTGGGAGGATTAATTTTTTGTGTAGAACTTTACTTTTACTTGAATTGTTTACTTTTTTTCACCTTTAACACTCTGTCTACCAAATTCCCTACTGATATGTGGGTGTTACCTTTGTTGGACTTATTTTGTATATAAGGTGTGCTCCAATTCCCACCCTGAATTTATAGACTAAGCGCGGTCACGTGGTCTATTCTTTAACCAATCACTGGCCATACTGCGTGGCTGATACATTACTTAAGCACTGATTCTTTCACAGTATACTTGCAACCATTGACGAAGGAACTTAGTATTCTTTTCCCTAACATTAGACAGTCCCCATTGTTTTTTAAAACAAGCTTTAATAAATACATGACTGGTATTATATATCTATATATAGTTTGTTTTATTTTAATATATATTTAAAGTTTACATTTCAAATTGTTTTATTTTTTAATCCTTTAATGAATTTGATGATTTTACTTACTTAGGATACAAACTCGCTGACATTGAATTTTTTACTCCCACCCTCAGGCAATATGTTTAAAAAATCTATTTTTACATCGCCGGAGGGTGTTTTTTATTTTGCTAGTATAATATAATATCTTTTTTCAGCTAGTATATTAGGTCTGAGACCTGTCAGCTGTTTCTTATAAACATTCATCTTAATTCCACAGAATATTCATAATCTTTCCACAGATTATCTAACATTGCCTTAAAAGAGTTTAGAGATGGGGCATTCACTATTGATGATGGTAGTTTATTCCATGTATTCACCACTCTGTTACTAAGATATGGTAATGGATCTGCGAGACTAGCTTGCTACTCATTATACCACGATGGGACGCCTAATTAATTAGAACAGTGTATTAGCAGTCAAAAATATTACTTACCGTATAATTTTTGGGTGAAACTTTTTCTTTGTAGGTGTAATCAGCGATGACAAAGGCGAGTAGATAAGTCGACATGATTGGGTCGGTGCATATTTTGAACGGCGCCAATTATCAGCCAACACCGTCGTTGACTCAGCAGGCATATTACTCAGAGCAACATAGTCTAGAAGAGAAGAGAGAATGAGAAAAATATTATTATTACTAGCAGGACCAGTGGATATACCACAGTATGATATTTTGATTATTACAACGTTTTGATAAGTTTACATAAGAGCTATTGCGAAATAGTTCAATATCTAAAATGTATAATAATGTTGATTTAAATCTCTTTACTAGCAGGACCTGTGGATATACCACGGTATGATAATTGAATTATTACAACGTTTGATAAGTTTACTTAAGAGCTATTGCAATATATGATATATAAGAGCTATTGCAAATAGTTTAATATAAAAAAGTATAATAATTTTGATTTAACTTTCTTTACTAGCAGGACCTGTGGATATACCACAGTAAGATAATTTAATTATTACAAGATTTGATATATTTACATAAGAGCTATTGCAAATAGTTTAATATGTAAAAAGTATAATAATTTTGATTTAACTCTCTTTACTAGTAGAACCTGTGGATATACCACAGTATGATAATTTAATTATTACAACGTTTGATAAGTTTACTTAAGAGCTATTGCGACATTGTTCAATATGTAATATATTTAATGATTTTGATTTAACTCTCTTTACTAGCAGCACCTGTGGATATACCGTAGTATCATAATTTAATTATTACAACGTTTGATATATTTACATAAGAGCTATTGCAAATAGTTTAATATGTAAAAAGTATAATAATTTTGATTTAAATCTCTTTACTAGCAGGACCTGTGGATATACCACAGTATGATATCTTAATTATTACAATGTTTGATAAGTTTACTTTAGAGCTATTGCGAAATAGTTCAATATGTAAAAAGTATAATAATTTTGATTTAACTCTCTTTACTAGCAGGACCTGTGGATATACCACAGTATCATAATTTAATTATTACAACGTTTGATATGTTTACATAAGAGCTATTGCGAAATAGTTCAATATGTAAAAAAGTATAATAATCCTCCGATCAATCGGTTGGTCACGTCAAGCCCTAGCACCTATATGATTTTTCCCAACCCTATTGCCCTTATGGCAAGCCCCAACCCCTTTTTATCATATGGGTGCTAAAAGGCGCTGGCTGAGGGTCTACATGTCCTGGGAATGACGTTAAACTCTATCTGATGGTGATATTCCAGTTTTGGAGGTTTGGGGAATGTGGAGCACCCGTTCATCACCATTGCTCCCTGGTCCACTCTGACCTGGAGTGGTAGTACTTGTTAGGGTCCCATCTATGGGTTAAATAGAAAAACATTAGTCGATAAACAAAATTGTTATCCATTAAGAATTAATTTATTTCAAAACTTTATCGGCATTAAATGACCCACTGAGGTTGATATGCCGTAAAACAGACCCCCCCCCTAGATGTACAACGACAGACAAATAACGAACCAAAAACACATTTTTTCGAGAACATTGACTCAAATGGGCGGGTAAATATTCAAATAGGTCATAATTACCTCGATCAAGTCAGTATCTTAACCCCAGACATGTTTTTTTTTCGGTTTGTCATGTCACTAATGAAGGATATCTTTCTGGCTAGAGAGTTCTAATATACAAGGCCAAAGATTTGAGTCTAAAAGAGCGAGACTGGTTCGTGATCTTCAGCGTTTCGACGTGAATGTTTTCTGTGTGTAAGAGACGCGTCTGTTTGCTAATGGTCACGAGAATATGCTCTCGAAGAGGTTTTAATAGCGATTCCCGGAATATTGGTTCATGTGTTTTTTCTTTGGGTTCGCTCAACCAGCCGATAGTTTGTGTCTAGTGGAGAGCAAACTATTAGTGTTAACAGATCTCAAAACTACAGAGAGTGACTTTTTTGGGGTTGATTGATTGATTGGCTGATTTTAACGGCATGCCAACATGTCTGGGGTTATTTTATACACAAAGATCCCAGAAATATTCTACGTTGTACTTTATATTTATATTTTCGTATTTGTTTCTTTGATATCGAGTAGAGTCGGTTTAGCTCAGTCGGTAGATCCACCCCCGTAGTGCACCGGCCTCGGAATCGGAAAGTTTCGGGTTCGATACCGGTCCCCGCCAACTTAGCGCATGGGTATCACAGATTGGGTAGTCTGATCTGTGCGGTAAAGTGAGAAGCTGACAGGAGGTGTGGCGCTCTACCTCAGCAAAAATAATCTCCCTGGTCTAGCACTAGCGAATAGGGGATAGACTTCCTCGTTATCCGGCTGATACCGACAATAGGACACTCAACCAACTTATTCCTATCAAATACAAATAACTTGAGCACAATTATATGGTTTCAAGTATTCCTATCTAATACAAACAATTTGCAAACATTTATTTGACCTGTAATGAGACCCTAACAGATACTATCAATCCAGATCAGAGTGGGCCTGGGAGTAATGGCAAAGAAGTGGTATTCCACACTCCTCATAGCTCCAGAACTGGAGCCTCACCACCAGATGTAGTTTAACGTCATACCCAGAACACTCTTTTTTTGATGGAATGAGATCTTACTGCACTGCGGGGGTTAACCAGTGTATTCTAAGCCCCGCCGACAGAGCTTTACTTTATGACTCCTTAGTGTCAAAGCGGACATTTCTAGCCCCTCCCCCCACCGTCGGTTGAGGCTGTAAAATACACCGACAGCACATCTACAGAGGGGCGAGACCTCTCCAACACAGGCCATCTGTTGGCCGTTGGTAGTGACCCGTGATGCTTAAGGACGGAATCCTTGTGGTTGCGCTGTTTATGACATATAACATTCCACTTTAGCCCTTACTTGGTCAGTCCGAGAGCCCCCTCCAATCGGCTGGTCATGTTAAACCCTAGCACCTATATGATTGTCCCGACCGTATTGCCCTTATGATACACCCCGAACTTTTTTTCATATATGTGCTAGAAGGCAGTGGCTGAGGGACTTAGTGTCTCGAGTATGACATTACATTGCATCTAGTGGTAAGTACACCTTCATTGCCATTACCCCCATGTCAACTCTGACCCGGATTGGTAGTACCTGTTAGGGTCCCATCTATGGGTTAGATAGATAAAATAATGAGTTTACAATGTTAAAAAAATGAGTTTAAGATATGAATACCTAATAAAAAGGAATAAAATAAAAACGTCTTCGGCATAAAATAACCCAATGGTTGACATGCCGTAAAATTCAGCAAACAACTAACCAACGGAAATTTTTAGCCAATGAGTAAAATGTCCTGATTCCAGTCTTGGCCGTCAAGACACAAGGATGGATACTCACGGGTTGTTGTTATCCATTCTTGTGACCTTAGTTGTTGGAATATTTTGAGTATAAATGGTATCTGCAATACACCACCTAAATTTATAGACTATGCGGGGTCACGTGGTTTATTCCTTCTCCAATCAACAGCCATAATGTTCGGCTGATTCACTACTTAAACACTGATACTTTCATAGTCCATTTGCAATCATTGACAAAGGAACTTACAATATTAAGGATTCTTTACGAAAGGATTACCAAGGATTTCCGCTGCACAAGCACTTGCTTGAAGCCTAAAGGATGGCCCATAAAAACGTAACATTAGTATCAGTAGATTTTGGGGTCCTCATCATCCACAAGTATAATCTGGTGTATAAATTTCGAAATGAAAAAAATGGACTTATATTTCTACAGAGTGTCCACAAAGTCTGGGTACATTAACACATACTTTTAAAACAAAACAATTTTATTCAATTATGCTAATAAATATTTTCAATATGATTTCCATTTTCAATGTATAACTTGATGCGCCTACCATATCTGCCTTCTCGGAAAAATAACATAGATATATACAATAATGAAATCTCCATCACCGTCTGGGTGATGGAGATTTTTTGGACACCCTGTAGAGGCAATTCTGGTTTAATAAAAACTTTTCAGGTTATTTAGTGCCGAATCAAGCCATTTTTGATAAAAAAGGGTCCAGATTGCTTACTGCTCTGAGGGATCTTCATTTAGGACCATGGCCGCTACTAACATACAGTATCACCTATGAATACATCCCTAACAAATTTTTGTTAAAAACTAATATTCTTCCCAACCAAAGATAACCAGAATTTTATTATTCATAACGGAACTTTATACAATCAAAACGGATTTTATTAGATATTATTTATAACCAAACTTACACCATTTGTATGGTAGTTGGTTGGTCATTCTATGTCAAATCAAGTCATTTTGATAAATAGAGGACCCAGCTTGCTTATAGTACCTGCTGTTGCTTAAGTGATCACCCAATTAAGTATTGAACAGGCTCATTGCTGCTTAACTTTGGTGATCTAGTAAGAACTGGTGCTTTCAGCATGACTTGACCATCTAATGCCGAATCAAGTCATTTTGATAAACAAAGGACTCAGACTGCTTATAGTACCTGCCATTGCTTAAGTGGTCACTCAATTAAGTATTGAACAGGCTCATTGCTGCTTAACTTTGGTGATCTAGTAAGAACTGGTGCTTTCAGCATGACTTAATCATATAATGCTGAATCGTCATTTTGATAAACAAAGGACTCAGGCTGCTTACAATACCTGATATTGCTTAAATGGTCATTCAATTAAGTATTGAACAGGCTCATTGCTGCTTAACTTTGGTGATCTAGTGAGAACCAAGACTTTCAGTGTGACTTGATCATTTAATGCAAAAACAAGTCAAAGGTTTGGTTGGTTGGTTGGTTGGATTTTATGAGATGTCAACCCTTGTTGTGCTATTTTATGCCAAAAACATTTGTGGTTGTTTTAAGGTATATCAACCCCTTTTCAGGTCCTTTCAAGTCATTTTGATAACACAAAGGACTCAGATTGCTTACAGTACCTTCTATTGCTTAAGTGGTCACCCAATTAAGTATTGAACAGGCTCATCACTGCTTAACTTTGGTGATCTAGTGGGAACCAGTGCTTTAAGCAGAACTTCACCATTTAATGCCGGGTCAAGTCATTTTTGATAAACAAAGGACTCAGGTTGTTTACAGTACCTGCCATTGCTTAAGTGGTCACCCAATTAAGTATTGAACAGGCTCATTACTGCTTAACTTTGGTGATCTAGTAGGAACTGGTGCTTTCTACGGGATTTAACCGTGTAAAATTTAAAGTTCTTATGATAATTTGGAACACTCAAGGTAACCTTCCAACGTGGGTACATATAAGTACAAGAAATATTCCAACCAAGAACTTATAAGATATAACAGACATAGACTTTAATAGTGAGCACATAGAAATACATTCAGGACAGGAATACATATACTAATTACAAATGGCACAGCAATGCATAGTGAACAAATATATAAACATGTATAAAGAAAGTAGGACTTCGTCCTAAAGAAGTAATACAAAATTTCTGCAGGAATGTAACTTACTGATAACTGGCTGGGGGGCAAAGCCCCCACACACACTTAAAGGTAAGAGGCACAAATGTCTACCCCGTGTGAAGTGTTTGTTGATCCCAGAGGAAAGAGATAGAATTTTCCCGCTCTCCCATTTAAATAGTCTAGGCCTCTACTAGCGAAAACCTGCAGCAAGGGAAGATAACTCTTCTGGGTTATTTTCTATAAGTCTAACATGATCAAAGGGGAACCACTCTTGACTAATAAATTATTTATTTATTTTCCCATTAAACTAACCCTAAACCCTAAACCCTAACCCTAACCCCGTCTTCTTTTTTCCTAGTAGATCAATAAATAATTTATCAATCAAGAGGGGGTGCTAATCAAATCCAGGCTGTATCTCCTTTAGGTTTTATTAAACAATTGATTTTAACAGCATGTCAACCTATCTCGCGTTCTATGCCAAGAAGTTAGAGAATTGCGTTCATTATACAGTGGTACTTTAACTTACGAGTGCCCCAACTTACGAATTTTCCAGTTACGAGCTCTTACTCGGACTATTTTTTTGCTTTGCGTTGTAAGCTAAAATTTAAGGTATGAGCGAGCTTCAGATACGCTTATCTTAATAAGATCACTAAAAACTTCCAAAATTTTCTATTAATTGATATTAATAAGTTCTATTTTTCTAATATAAAAACAACGTAACAAAAAAATAGGGTATTTTTAGTGGGTACTGGAACGGATTAATGACATTTCAGTTTATTTTAATGGGGAAAATTGATTTGATATACGAGTAAACTGATTTACGTGCAGAACGAAATAAACTCGTAAATCAAGGTACTTCCATAGTCACATTTTCTTGTGTCGTTGTTCCTTAAGAGTTTTTTTGTACATGGTTCTATCGAATACGAATAATTTGCTTGACCCATAGACTATAGGTACTATCATTCCGGGTTGAAGTGGGCCTGGGAGTAATGCCAATGAAGGGGTACTCCACTTCCCAGATTTCCAGATCAGATGTAATTTATTGTCATATTCAAGACACACTTTTTGGGGGTGTCTTACCCCCTGCAGAGGATACAATCAGTGTATTCTAAGCTTTGCCGACAGGACGATATTAAAAAAAATGAAAGTTCTTTAAATGCCTATTCAAACCACTCATAGTGGCTCCCTCACTACTGTGATCCAACCGTAAGCTGCTGGCAGCCGCTCTCGCACGTTTCACTTGTTTATACGGAAAAATCACTACATAAACACACCAGCCATCTGATGTTTTGTCTGTGAACTAATTTTTATCCTTTTGCAAAAACGAAAACAGTTGAATAGTCTTGGGGGGGGGGTTGGTGGGTAAAGAGTTAAGGATTTGTGCTGGATAGAGCTTTTAGGGGAAAATGGTGGGTTGGCTGGTTGGTTGGTTTTATTGTGTGTCAAGCCTTTCATCATCATCAGGCCGTGCTGGCTGCACAGATAACCATGATTCTCTATTTTCCCTTGTTACGATTTTATGGGCCATCTTTTAGGCTCCAAACAAGAGCGCTTGTCCAGCGGAAATCCTTGGTAAAGAATCCTTTGGTTGTTCCTTGGTGCTCCTCAGAATTGCAAGTCTTTCATCAATGATTGCAAATGGATGTCTCTAGTATCAGTGATTAAGTATTCAACCAGCCCCGCAGTCGGGCTGTTGATTAGCTGAGGTTTAAACCATGTGACCTCGCTTAGTCTATAAATTTAAGTGGTGTATTGTAGCACACCTTATATACCCAAAATTCTAACACCCTTTCCTCCATGTAGCATCCAAAATCCACACAGAGTTGAATTCTGCAAGTTTTTGTTGGTCGGCTTACACTGATGCACCCATGTTTAGGTGTTCACAGGAGAACGTCACTTATGAGTTCGTATTTACAGTGACTTCACTAGGGATGTGGTGAAGCTGTTTCTCCGGGATAAATATAGCGAGGGCACCGTTATCGATTTTTGGCCCTCAATTTTGCTGAACTAAAGATTGGTTCTGGACCGACCTCTTTAAAGACAATAATTAACCAAACTTATTAGAGAATACGTCGCCGTTTTGTGGTCCCCAAAGAATCTCTCATTTAAAAGAAAGTGTGCGTCTTGAGTTTTGATCACATGATCCTTTACTCTCACTACTTCCTTTCTTGTTTACCTTCTTTTTCTAGCATGGCTAATAAGATGATTCCTGTTTAAACACTTCTAAGATTACAAGATTTTCAGAAACAAGAATTCGATGGTGTTTGGCAAACATCACACACACACAGACACAGACACAGACACACACACACACACACACACACACACACACACACACACACACAACACTCACAAGCACACACTCACACACATACACACAGACACACAGACTCAGAGAGACACACACACACACACAAAACACACACACAGACAGACACACACACACACGCAGACTCAGATACACACACATTCACACACACTCACACACACACGTGCACACACAGAGCCACCGACACACACACACAGAGACACACACACACATGCACGCACACACACACACACACACACACACACACACAGACGCACACACACACACACACACACACGCACGCGCGCGCACACACACACACACACACACACAGACACACACACATTTTAGGTTTTATACTTTTTCTTTTACAATTTCTCTCTCTACAGATTAGTAGGACTTCGAAAGAAGAAATTATTCTTGTTCTATTTTTCCATCTTGAACTGTATAGTCTGAGTTCACATAATATAACATTGCCTGTATACTCGGTATTTACCTCCTACCCCACTTGTACGGGTCAGGCACAAGGCCCTATTAACGTGGGACCACCCATAAACCGAAGCTCATGGGTGGTGGGTGAAAAAATGCGTTCATCCCGTCGGTATTCCCCCTCAAGGGGGCGCCTCAGGCACTGGGCAATAAACCAAGCCCTGCCCCTTTAAATAGAGGGGACAGGTATTGCCTGGAGGGATAGCTCCCTGGGATCAACGCTGTTAATTGTAGCCACGGTCCAGGGCCGATGCCACTGAACCTTCGCCCCGAGAGAAGATGTGACCTTTAACCTTTATCCAATATTTTGGTTTTAATATGTTTTTCATTTTAACGAAATTACTCTTGCCTCACCAGGTGAGTATACATTGCCTGTATACTCACCTGGTGAGGCAAGTGTAATTTCGTTAAAATTAAAAAAATATTAAAACCAAAATATTGGATAAAGGTTAATTCTTCTAAGTTTATGAATTCAATCAAAGGTCACTGCAGCTACAAAATCGATAAGTTTGTTAAAACTTTCAAAAGTTCCAGGTGTGATTTGCGATGAGGAAATTCGGTAGATTTACATAACCTTTTTCTGAATCCGAAGACTCGTACCAGTTGATATCGAAATGTCAATGGCCAAACGAAATTTCAAGCTTGTTTTTTTTTGTCCCTCCATTCAATGCGATAAGGGATCGCACAGTCCAATAGGGTAGGCCGATTTTGGAACTGTAATGTCTCCAATGTGCCGAAAATTGCAAATTAACATAAATAATTACCTCAGGAAATATTTTTCTTCAAAACTTGCAATAGATTTCAATCTTTTAAAATGTTATCAGTTACAGGTTAATTATTAGGTAAAAAGCATCATATCGGAGGTGTCGACGGTGATGGGGGAATATTTTCAATTTGAATTCTAGCATGGCCTACTAGTATTATACGGCCCCATATGATACAGTAAGAGGCAAAAAATAACAGGCCGATTATATTTTAACCCATTTGGGTCGCTTATAAACTTGACGCTGAAAGGAAGGTAACTTTAAAAATTAACAGAAAATAATGAAATAATAACGCTAGAATTTATTAGTCATTATTCTAATTTAATTTTAATTCTTTTCAAAATTAAAATATGTTATTTATACTTTGTCTTTCACTAATCTATGAATTATAAACGGCTGTGATTTACCTTGTTTTTATGCTTTTCAATCACGTATACGGTCTGTTTTGCCTAAGACGCTAGTTTGGTAAAATTACTAACGCATAACTTTTTGCATTTAAATATTGATTTTTTAAAGTTTTTCGCGATAATTTGTTTACAAAAATGGTTAATCTTTTCATATTACATTTCTGAAGAAAAAAAAGAAAACAGTTTGTGTATTTTTGTATACTTTTAACATTTTCCAGCCTAAACCTACAGATTGACTATCAGGCCAATCGGCCTGTTATTTTTTGCCTCTTAATGTATCATGTGGGGCCGTATAATATTAGTAGGCCGTGATTCTAGTTATAATAGTTTCTTCGTTTTGTATAAAATGACAAGTTTTTCTGTTTTAAATATTGAAATTGCTAAATTTTCTAATCAACTCCAAGGCTAAATGTTGCGAAAACGGGGATTTTTGGTGGATTTTGGCAGACGATCTTTGATGCTATTTCCTCAAACAATTGTGCAAGTAAGACATATATATTAACACACACACTTTTACTATTTGAGAGAATTTGTTTAAAAAAAGTGAAAAATCAACCTACCCTACTGTCCAATCACCCGACCTTTTTCAAAATATGTTCTCTTTGATTGGCCAATGAAATGCGATATGACATGATCCATAATTGGCTAACCAATCAGAGGTATTTAGATTTAGAATTTTCTTCTATAAAATATGGACCCCGAGAATGTTCAAAAACACAGAGAAGGAAGATACAGAACGAAGATGACAATTAGGATTACTGACAGGAGAAATATTTGCCGCTAGAAGGATACCTTAAAAAAGAAAAAAACGATGAAAGCCCAAGCCACCTTTGCCACAACCCCCCCCCAAAAAAAAAACAAAACAAAAAAAAACTAAAAGGAACTCAATGCTAATTAGCATAAAGCAAAGACATCTGCCAAATTCCTCCAGGTGTTTTCTCACCTGCCAAGTGTTTAAAACTTATTCTTTTTCTGTTGTATATGATTACATAATCATATTTCAATACAAACTTATTGTTATTGTTATTGGGAAGTTATCTCGTTCTTTGGAGTTGCCAACCTCTTTCTACAAACCTGACGACCTATCCTAAAACACTCCGAACAAGTTGCGTCGATCACCGTTCTGCGGATCTTAAAAACACAACGTGGGCACAGAAAGCATAGATGAGGCAACCAATCAAAAAACACATGTAGTTAACCCACATTAGTTCAGTGCAATGATGAAATATGACAAATCATCATCATCATGATCATCATGATCATCAATGCGTACCGACAGCGCGTATTCCCTTGACTCTCTCTCGCTATCCGTCCCATTCGGCCATTGCTAAGTCGTGCAGATGGCACCAAGTGTTTACATAATGATGAATGTACGTTTCTGATGGCCGGCTAACACTGGTGTGTCCATGTGTATGAGTCCATAGAGGAACATCACTTATGAATTCGTCCTTACTTCTCAAGCAGTGTTTAATAGAAGTGTTGAAATTTTATGGTTTGTTGGTCATGAATAATTTCTTCATTTGTTTGTCTGTGGTTTCAACAGGGTTTCCAAGCAGATTCTTGAAATGTTCTTTCCACTCCTAAAGTCTTTTTTCTTGACTGGCAGCTTTTAGTTTTGTTCTCGAATAACGGTTTCCTTCACTTCATTTTCAGTTTGTAATACTAATTGGAAACGTTTATTTTCTACAGAATTTCTGATCTTGTTGATTTGACTTTGGAATTATTCTACTTGTTCTTTTTTGTGCGAGTTCTTTCTGAGTTTTCTTGAATTTCTTCACACTGGTGTTTGTTGGGTTTCTTTTTTTTAGTAAAATTTATAACCTCCTTTTGCCAGTGGCACACAGATACTTCGTCTGTGGCAGTAGCCGCCTAGCGACACGTGTTGCTTATCTTTCATCTTCTCTAGTTTGCCTTTCTTCCTCTCTTGCTGCTACCGCGTCACTCTTTCTTAATACGGTAAATGTTTTCGTTCTGTGGTCTCAAACATAATAGTAAATCATCTTTTTTGATGGCCAAGAGATGTTTCGAACAAAATTATGCAATTTAGTTCTCCTTGCAAAGACAACATGAGTAGTTGATTTCTACTTATAAGTCTTTTAATAGTAAAACTTGTTAGAATAATTTGTATATAAGGTGTGCTACAATTCCCCACCTAAATTTATAGACTGGGTGAGGTCACGTGGTTTATTCCTCCGCCAATCAACAGCCATAAACCTAGCCAGATTGATTACTTAGGAAGAAAAAAGTTATTCGAGATCAAAACTAAAAGCTGCCAGTCAAGAAAAAAGACTTTAGGAATGGAAAGAACATTTCAAGAATTTGCTTGGAAACACTGATACTTTCATAGTCCGTTTGCAATAATTGACGAAGGAACTTACAATACTAAGGATTATTTTACCAAAGGATTTACCAAGGATTTCCGCTGGACGTTTATCAATGTCAAATCGACTATTAGTTTGGAATGGAGATAGATTAATTCCTATAAATACGTAGTTCATTATGGAGTCGTAAGTTTACCGTAGATAAATTGCGCGTGTGTGTGTGTTCGTTCGGTTCAAGTCCCGTAAAATGACGAGAGATTCATCCTTCTCGTCTCTCCTGTTCAATTCCCAACTCACGATTATCAACTCACGATAACTTTCCCTGTGACGTCAAACCTCGTGACCAATAATAACGGACTCAACCAATGAAATCGTGTTTTCCCAACTAGCAAAGTTCAAATCGAGATCAGTTTATTTTTTTCGATAACAATTCAGGTCGAAAGGTCATTTGCACTACCTACTGCAAACAGACGCCGATCTCTCGTCTGGACCCGAACTTCGATTTATCTAGACTGACCTCTACGATTCTGAGGTCACACCACTCTCTCTGGGAATTAAAATTTACGATATTTTTCTTATCTCAACTACAGACGAAAATACGATATTCCCCCAAAGAGGGTTACCTCGCATTTCATCAACTTAGTAACATTATCCTGTTTTGTCCATAACTTCTTTTGGCTCCCAGTGAACTCCACGTCTGGCTTTTAACTTGGTTGGTCTATACTTGGTATTTAAAAACTTTACAATTATTATCTGTGTTATTCGGACTATTGTCCTCATCTTCATTGTTATCTGTACCAATAACGATGAAGATGAGGACAATAGTCCGGATAACGCAGATAATACTATTGTTTCTTACAGTTATCTAATAGTAATTGTGGAGAAAATTTAGAAACAAACAAGGAATGTTATGATGGATGGAAATGTATAGTCGATGTTCGAACATTTCGGTTTACAATGGAAACCTTCTTCAGAACTGTGAAATTAAGAAGAAATAAGGATTCATGTGGATAAAAGATGATGGATGTTTTGTATCCGTTGAATTTGAAAATTGTAATTGCATATATCACTATTGGCAGGTGAGGACCATTCACATCGTAAATCTTTACCTGTTTGTATTAGTCAGATTTTTCTGACTGTTGTCGTCATCTTTATTGTTATATAAACAACGTTTCGGCCGATGTGCTCTCCGGTTTTCTTTAGGTATTTTTTGTTGAATTCAGGAACCTTCTCGTCGAATTCTGGGTTGTAATCGGGAGCTTTCACGGAACTTCGAACCGAATCCTTTATTTAATGCATTTGAGTAAATTGTTCTGATTTTGGTAACCATGACCGGGTACAAATGTTAAGTTATGATAAGTATTGTATGTTATTTTCACCTCTAGTCAGGATTGAACCTGCAACTTCCAGATGATTGTCACTTAGAACTGTATTAATTCAACCTTTATATTCGTTGCTCAATTTGTCCAACTTACCTGTTTGCTTTTTAGTCTTGTGCAGACTAAAAAAAAAATAAATAAATAAAAGCAAGTGATTAGTATTATTTGCATTATTCGGACTATTGTCCTCATCTTCATTGTTATCTGTACAACGTTTCGGCCAATGTGCCCTCCGCCTTTCTTCAGGTATTTTTTGTCGGATTCGGGAACCTTCTCGAACTCGGGAACCTTCTTTTCGAACTCGGGAACCTTTTGTCGTAATCGGGAGCCATCACGGAACTTTGAATCTAACCCTTTATTCAGTCCACGGGGGTATCCTGTTCTCATTCTGCTAACCATAGCTGGGGTAGAGGTGTTAAGCTGTGTTAATTATTATTCTATATTACTCTCGCCCTTGATCAGCATTGAACTGCAGTCTAGAGATAACTGTCTCTAACTCCTTTATCCACTAGGCTATGTGTCCAATTATAATCCTGTAATTTTGATAACACAGATTGGCAGGTAAAGTCTCATTTGCTGAAAACTCCGGTACTTGTTGATAATTTCTTACCTGGTGGATAGACAATGGTTACAGTAAACCGGGCTTTCATTCCAGGTTCATCAAAACAAGGGAATACCTTTCGTGCGTCGAATGCCTGCATCTGGGTTGAAGCCAAATACCTGTAAAAGAGAAAGGGGAAATATTGTTAAATTTTATTATATGATGTAACAAATATTTGTCTAAATTTACAATATCTAAAAACAGAAAGATTTACCTTGTATAAATCCTTCATGGTTTTCGCTAACAGAATTCAGAGATTTGCTTATGATTTTGCCCATTATTTGAACATAATCTCTATTATTTGCTTATAATTATGCTGATTATTTGCTTTTTATTTTGCTCAATATTTGCACACACAATTTTATTATTGCTCATCATTCTGTTTATTATTTACTTAATTTTTGTTACATATTTGCATCCACATACGAACCACAAGTTTCAGGATTTTATACCAGTCCTCACCAACTTAGAGTATGAGTAGCACAGATGTAATCTGAGCTGAAAAAATGAGTAACTGATGGTAAGTGTGGTGTAACACCTCAGACGCAAAAAAATAACAAAAAAACAATCTTCCTGGTCTAGCGCTAATAAAAAGGAAATAGATTTCATTGCTGTCCGGTTGATACTGACAATAGGACACTCCACCGACTTTACCACTACTTACTGTATTTACCCCCCCAAAAAAAAACAGAAAAACAAAACAAGATTTGAGAATAAATCTTTAATTTCTTTAAATTCTTTAGTTTCAGGATTTGATACCAGCCCTCACCAACTTAGAGTATGAGTAGCACAGATTTAATCTGAGCAGAAAAAAAGGAGGAACTGCTGGTAGGTGTGGTGTAACACCTCAGATGCAAAAAAAAACAAAACAAACAATCTCTTTGGTCTTGCGCTAATGAAAAGGAAATAGATTTCATTGCTGTCCGTTTGATACTGACAATAGGACACTCCACCGACTTTACCACTACTTACTGTATTTACCCCCCCAAAAAAAACAACAACAAAAAAACAAAACAAAACAGGATTTGAGAATAAATCTTTAATTTCTCACTTGTCAGTAAAAAGAAAAAAGATGATTTAGACTAAGACTCGAGGATATCATAAAACGCATTCATAATTGATTAAATACGAAAAACTTTTTTCCATTTTGTCGCAATGTCAGTGATTTATTAACTGTCATTTACTTTTCTGTAATCTATCAATCTACAAAATAAAGATTAGTTGCTTATTTTCTATAAGTCCAACATAAACCAAGGGGAACCACTCTTGACTGATAAATTATTTATCTATTTATTGATCTACTAGACGGGGTTAGGGTTAGGGTTTAGGGTTAGGGAAAAATCACAAGGTTCCTGGTCCGATACCGCCCTCGCCAACTAAGTGTATGTGTAGCAAAAGATTGTGTGGTAAAGTAAGGAACTGATGGTAGGTGTGGCGCTCCACCCAGACGCTAAAATAATCTCATTGGTCTAGCGCGAGTGAAAAGGGGACATACTCCCTCGCTGATTGGCTGATACCGACATTAGGCCACCCCGACGACTTTTAATGGGAAAATAAATAAATAAATATCAGTCAGGTATGGTTCCCTTATGTTTATGTTGGACATATAGGAAATAACCGATTAATTGATCATTATGATATACACATTACTGGTTGTGTTTTAAAATAAATCTTAAATCAAAATCAATAGTAAGTGCTCAGTGGGCCTTGTGCCAGTCTGTGTCTATTTTTGAAGTTAATCATTAATACATAGAATAAATCTTATTTATTAACGAGGTCTCTATGAAAATCTGAATTAGATTTGCCTCAGAACAGCCCATGTTATTGTGCATTTAAAATTCTGCAATGTGTCTTATATCTCGCTAAGAAATAAAGCTTTGCATAATAAATGGTGTGGTTAATTTGCGTATTGGTTTTAACAAAACCGGGTTTAATAAATAATTACTTGATGTTATTGATCTCTAATATTATTGTTTTGTTCGCCATCGTATTAAAATCAATCCTTTGAATAGTTTTATATCGAATATAATTAATGGAATGCTTTTAATTAAGTGTAATCTTTTTTATATGCGTTCTTATTTAATTTTTTAATTCTTTCTAATTAAATCCATTACTTTAAAATTCACTTACGCACAGAGGGTGCATATTCTTGCCAGTAAATGATAAATAAATAAATGATAAATAAATTCTCCAACGTATTAAAATAAATCCGATAAATGATTTTATATTGATTAAGATATGATTAAAAGAAGTGTAATCTTTTTATATGTGTTCTTATTTAATTTCGTTAGTTTTTCTAATTTAATATATTTCATTACATTAAAACTTATATATCTACACCCGGAGAGTGCATATTCTTACTCGTACGACGAATTATCCTAAACTTTTATAAAAGTGACTCTACATTCTTTATTTTTTTTATAATGACCATCTTAATCTATTAATAATGGAGATTCGCTTCCGGTTTTTGTCTGTAACAAAAATTACGTCACTGCTTACGTCACTGCTTACCCAAAATCGTCATAACATAGAATAAATACACTCAAAATTTGAACATGCAACATTAGACAGTCCTCATTGTTTTTTAAAACAAGTTTTAATAAATACATGACTGGTATTATATATCTATATATAGTTTGTTTTATTTTAATGCATATTTCAAATTGTTTTATTTTTTAATCCTTTAATGAATTTGATGATTTTACTTACTTAGGGTACAAACTCGCTGACATTGAATTTTTTACTCCCACCCCTCAGGCAATATGTTTCAAATTTTATTTTTACATCGCCGGGAGGGTGTTTTTTTATTTTGTACTAGTATCTAATATATTTACTTATATCAAAACTTAAATGATAACGTCCGGAGGATGCATATTCTTGCAAGTGTATGTAATTTGCATCGATGAGTTGTCGTTCAAGTTTTGTGTGCAGTTCGAGTGTAAGGTGATCAGTTTAATTAAAGCTACGAAGACTAACTTGAGAGAATACAAACTTCATACAGAAAGCTGTTTAGTATTTGGTGTTTGTGACTTTGATATACTATATTTGTGTGGTGTCTCAGTCTGTCTGGGGAATGCGATTGTACCCTGTGTTATATATTGTACAAAGGGAAATATGAATTCCCGGTTTTATTAAACAAAGAAGTTTTAACAACTGCCCGTTATCAGATCAAGAGATAAAAATACGTGGGAGTAGCTATGAAGATAAAAAGAACCGAGGGCTTGAGACAGGTCAGTCGTCAGAGTCCCGGAGGCAGTCACGCGGAGAGAGAGTGAGGTGATCGGGGCAGTAGTCGGCCGAGCGGGACCTCGTGTAGTTGGTGTCGGAAAAGCTAGCGTTAATATTTACCAACTGAAACAGCTTGTCGCCCAGAAATTTAATCGAAGGACCGAAAGTCTAAAGACTGAATATATTAATTAAACTGGCCCTCTCTCTCGAAGTTAAGAAGCTTGAATTTATTTCAATAAACTTCTGGAGGATAACTTTGGTGTTATTGTCATCCCTTACAATGAAGATAAAACTATTGCAATTTAGTACAGTGACGACGTGCTATGCAACACCTGTACCATGATCAAACAAAACCTTTTGGGGGTTGAATTTTACGAGGTGCAATTTATATTTACTTCTGAATTCTTTTGGGGTCAATGGAAACAAATTACCGACTCCAGTAAGGGAAAAATAGACTAAGAGGAATAACTCTGATA
>CM042142.1:129351973-129371973 GCA_023376005.1 Doryteuthis pealeii | reverse complement strand
GGATCTGTGCGGCAAAGTGAGGAGCTGATGGTAGGTATGGCACCTCGCCTCAGAGGCCAAAAAATCTCCTTAGTTTAGCGCTAGTTAGATAGTCTCCCTAGCTGTCTGGCTGATACCGACTTTAGGCCACCCCGACGATTTTACTTACATTATTTACACAATTCGAACTATTGTCCTCATCTTGATTGTTATACTCCAGTTATTTGTTATTAGTAAATGACTATGGTCCTCATCTTTGGTTTGTAATCTAAAGAAATGTTTGGAGAAAAGAAACAAATATCTCGATGGAACCTACACGTGCTGTTTCGAACACATCCTGGAAGCAACACTCTACAAAACAGCTGCTTTACGGCCATATAACTCCCATCACCCAAACCATTCTAGTAAGACGCACAAGACATGATGAGAGAGAGAGAGGAGAGAGAGAGAGAGAGAGAGAGAGAAGAGAGAGAGAGAGAGAGAGAGAGAGAGAGAGAGAGAGAGAGATCGGTGCTGCTGGGCATGCCTTGATGATGTTTATACGTTTCAGACCATTGTCCTCATTTTGGTTGATATGCTCGCGGCATTTCTGCCGGTGTAGCCTCCGGTTTTTCTCCAGATTGTCTTTTGTTGTAGTTGGTTGCCCTGAAGAAATCTCAAACCGAATCCTTTATTTAATCGACCAGGGTAGAATGTTTTATTTTGCTTTTTATGCCTCGGGATATTTTCTGTCATTTAATTCGCCTTCCATGCGATGTTACAATGGTCAGATAACTAAGAAGACAACTTGACTGACAATAGATATCCCAGTACCAATGGAATTGAGAACTATACAGGGTGTTGCAAAAGTAGGTATACAGTAGTGTCACATCAGTGGAAATTAGTGTCATATTATGCTGAAGTGAAAGTGACATATCTTAAGTAATAAAAATGCATGTACATTTACTCGTTTCTTTTTATTCATTTCAGGTAAATCGGAAATTTAACCATGGCCAGTAATTTGTTCCAGAATGTGCATGAATTTGTTATATCTTATGTCTTTTGATCGTCTTTCAATATCTTATGTAGCTGGGAGCTCTTCTAGCGTTTGGAACTTTCATTTGGAGATTTCGTGTCTGGTCTTCCATTAGGGATTTCTCGTCCATCAGAAGCCCTGGGTCATTAGTAGTTTTTGGATAAATAACCCAAGACTTAGATTTTCTTTATATTATATTTTATCTAGAAATCCCCATCCAGACTAACTGTGCAGAGTGTGCGTATGGGAGCACACTGATCACGACTTACCACCTCTGTGGCTTGCCCAGTACTGACTTAACTAACTCTTTCAAATCAAAACTGGAAGAGCTTTTTTTCTTTATTATATATATATATATATATATATATATATATATATATATATATATATATATATGATATCTATATACAGGGTGGTGCAAAAGTAGGTATACAGTCGTGTCACATCAGTGAAGTTAGTGTCATATTATACTGAAGTGAAAGTGACATATCTTAAGTAATAAAAATGCATGTATATTTACAAGTTTCCTTTTATTCACTTCAGGTAAATTGGCAATTTTTTGTGGGCACTGTAAAGGATAAGGTTTTCTCACGCAAGCCCCGCACTGTTGTGTCGTATACCCTTCTCATTACTTACTTCTTACTTCTTCTGTTCATTTTCTATCTTAGGTTCTTCTTCTAGCGTCTTTGCTAGCGTCTGGACTTCGTCTGAGGACTTCGTCTGAGGACTTCGTGTCTGGTCTTCCATTGGGGATTTCTCTTTATCAGAAGCCCTGTGTCATTGGTAGTTTTTAGATAATAACACAAGACTTCGATCTAACTTAGATCGTATTTATTTCGAAACCCCCACCAGACTACCTGCGCAGATCGAGTCGGAGCGTGAAATACACGACTCACCACCGTCGTGGTTTCTCGCCGACTGACTAAAATCTATTTCTAATCTAAACCGGAAGAGGGTCTCCTCCATTGATTCTCACGGTATCCACCAGAAAAGATCAGGATGAAGTCAAGCCTTGTCACTCATCCTTCAAGGCCGTGGGCTGCAACTTATAACAGCCATTTTGATTTCTACACTACTGTACATAAATATTAAGAATCTAATAATTATGTAACAGTTGAAGACATGATTCAGTTCATTTTGGAGGCTTGTCAGGAAATAGATGCTGATAAAGACCTTTGTTCCAGAGTGTGCATGAATGTCTATTCTCGATTAGAAGAGTGTGTGAACTCTGAAGGCAATTTAAGTACCTGAGGGATTAGAGCTTCTTATTACATGTTCTTCTTATTATATGTATATGTAACATTTGTTTGTTTGTATATTAAATACAATAAGTAATGTATGTGTTTTCCCTTTTTATAACTGCATATCTACTTTTGCACCACCTTGTATATACAGTCATGCCTTTATTTACGTCGTTTCGACTTACATCATTTCGAAGATACGTCACTTTTCAAAATTTGAAATATTATATTTACTTTGTTTGTTTGTTTGTTTGTTTTATTTTACGGCATATCAACCTCAGTGGGTCATTTAATGCCGATAAATTTTTGAAATAAATCAATTCTTAATGGATAATACAATTTTTTTATAAACTCATGATTTTCTATTTAACCCATAGATGGGACCCTAACAGGTACTACCACTCCGGGTCAGAGTGGAACAGGGAGCAATGGTGATGAAGGGGTGCTCCACATTCCCCAAACCTCCCAAACTGGAACCTCACCATCAGATAGAGTTTAATGTCATTCCCAGGACATGTAGACCCGCAGCCACCGCCTTCTAGCACCCATATGATAAAAAGGGGTTGGGGCTTGCCATAAGGGCAATAGGGTTGGGAAAATCATATAGGTGCTATGGCTTGACGTGACCAGCCGATTGATCGGAGGGGGCCTCTCCGACCGCCCGTCTAGCCCAAGATAGGGCCAAAGTGGAGTATTGCATGTCATGAACTGCTCATCCACCTGGGCTCTATCCTTAAGCATCACGGGTCGCCACCCACGGCCAACAGGTGGCCCCATTGGGGGAGTCTTACCCCTCTGCAGAGGTGCAGTCGGTGCATTATAACGCCCCAGCCGACAGGGCGGAGGTTCTGTTGATTGTTTATACTTATTTTCGTACCAGAAAAGTAAATGAAAAAAGAAATTCCTTATTGTTTTTTTTAAACAAGTTTTAATAAATGCAGGCCCAGTGTCATATATTTATATATAGTTTGTTTTGTTTTAATATACTCGCCAGATTGCGTATTGGGCACACCCACATTACCCATTCGTACCTGTTAAAAGGGGAGGGTGCCCCAGTGTGCCCAACATGCAAAGTACAACTTACAACCAAGCATATCCTTCTAAATTGTAACAGACTTAAACATATCCGCGCAAATTACTATGAAGCAAGAAACCTGAGAGACATCTTTAAGAATACAAACCCTGAAAACATTTTAAATTTTATAAAAAAAAAAGCAACCTCTTCAACAAAATATAACAGAACATAACCAATTATCTCCATAGAACCACTACTTTAAAGACTGAAATCCAAAATAACCTTTTTGGCATTAAATGACCCACAGAGGTTGATATGCCGTTAAACAAAACTCAAACTGAAACTCAAACGAGAAAATTATTCACCAACAAGAAATAGTCATTTTTCAGTTTTACAAATAAATAAATACCTATGATTTTGTGTAAAATTTACATGTAAAATATTCAAAATAATCCTATAATTAATAATTAATAGATGCACGCAAAATTTATTATACAAACCCTCTGATATTTTTGGTAATCTGAACATTAGCTACATAAATGAGAGTAACCTCCCCTTGTTTCTTTCACTTTGAAAAGTCGTCTGTTTTGGTCGGCCATTTTCATTTCGCCATAAATCTACACTGAAAATACGAATTTGTTCGAATCAATACAACTGAATGTTTTAACACGAAAATATCACGAAATGTGTTCTTAATTGTGCTTGCGAATTATTTGAAATCAACTTAATTGTTATTAAAAACACATTTTATGATATTTTCGTGTTAAAACATGCAGTTATATTGATTACAGTGAAATGAAAATGGCCGATCAAAACAGACGGCTTCCAAAAAGTGAAAGAAACAAGGGGAGGTTACGCTCATTTATGTAGCTAATATTCAGATTACCATAGATTGATACATACACTGTTTACAGAATGATGACATCAATTTTAAAATACAGTATCCATCATAAAAGAAATAAAATTGTTTAAAAATAAAAGCATTGAAAGTTAAAGGTTTGTGGTAATACAAATTGGAACACGTATACAAATTCACACATACATATATACATAGGAGTGAGGAGGAATGAAAGAGCAGACTCCGCAGCTAAATCGGCTCTAGATTTGATCCCCGACAATTTCAAGATACCATATACTGATTTGAAACCTAGAATTAATAGATTCCTTCATACAAAATGGCAACAACACTGGAATAACAACATCCACAATAAACTCTTCCTAATCAAACCCAATTTGGGAGGCTGGAGACCAACTTTAAGGAAGTCTAGAAAGGAACAAGTCATTGTATCTCGATTACGCATTGGTCATACAAGACTAACGCACTCCTATATACTAAAACAAGAACAACAACCACAATGTGGAACATGTCAAAAACCTTTGACAGTTAAACACTTATTCATGGAATGCAGGTTTCTTGCTCACATCAGAAACCATTATTTTAAAGCAAACAATATGAAAGATCTGTTTGAAAATGTCAACATGGAGGATATTCTCTCTTTTTTGAGGGAAATAAAATTATACCATAGAATATAGACATGAAACAAATCAATACTATACAACATAATCCCCAATAATGCTAACACATTTTTAAAACCAATTACTAAAAAGTATAAATATAAAACCACGATATGTATCACTTTCTAACCGTTAGGCATGACATAACCTCAGACGGGTTGATATGCCGTTAAAATCAATAAACAAACAAGTTCACACGTTTTCCGAAAATTCTGATAGCATTTTAGCGTTATTCAAAACGCATATTTGTGAGACTTGTTCGTAAGTGCTGGAACGTTTTACCCTTATTTTACCCATATTTTTGTATTTTAAAAAGTGTTGTCCCCACGACTCCGAAAAAGGAGGAAGTGGTAAGCGTAGAGCGATAGAGTTAGAAGACAAAGTGTATATGATAAAACGACATGAAAAAAAGTGAAAGGATCGTAGCAATTTCTCGATCTAATAGCATGAGCCATATTGAAATATATATATATATATATATATATATATATATATATATATATATATATATATATGAAAAATGAATGGAAGTGAATCCGATAGTGTGAAAATAAATATTTAGAAAAAACAAACACATGATGTTAAAATTCGCTGACAGAATTCTGTTTCGACCCTTTATTGAAGTGGTCTTCATCAAGAGCGAGTTGTGTATGATAGCGAGAACGGTGAAAGTAGACCGTTATGAGACGAAAGTGGTGCAGATAAAACGTTCAATATTATAGCCGGAATTTTTTTTTTTTTTTAATTAAAAAAAATTTTTTTTTAAATTTAGAAAATGCGTATTCTGTTTTGAAAATAAAATAAAATAAATTTTATTTTATTTTAATAAATCAGAAGCATTATAGTCCACAAAGAAAACTCAAAAGAGTTTGATGTAAATGTGTATAAAAATGTATAAGAAAGTATCAAAAAGTTCAAAAATCCCAGCACTGTAGACCACGATGTTCACCGGATAAGATGTAGAAATCCTGGTATTTTTGGTATATATATAAACTCACAACATATACCAACAAAGACTAATACGTGGATTCAACAATGACAATATATATATATAATATTATATATATATATATATATAATATTTAAGAATGGAAATGAGTAACCTACTCGAGTTTCATCGATAGATTCTTCAGGGTTACTTTTAAATTAATCGAGTTTACGATTAATCTTTGGTGTTATAAACATGCCCGTTGGAATGGGACTTAAATTCAGTAGAGGAACAAGCGTTCCTCTACTGAATTTAAGTCCCATTCCAACGGGCATGTTTATAACACCAAAGATTAATCGTAAACTCGATTAATTCAAAAGTAACCCTGAAGAATCTATCGATGAAACTCGAGTAGGTTACTCATTTCCATTCTTAAATAAATTTATGCTCTACATTGTATTGAGCACTTTGTATTTGTTTTTTCTCAACCTTAACCTCTGGATATTGTGCGCTTCCAACGATCGCTCTTATACCCACCGGTAAGTTAATACTTATACATATACAAATATATATATATATATATATATATATATATACATACGATTACTTTTGATAACATAAATAGTTATAACCTTGGATAGTTATAAAATGGGATAGACAGATTGACAGATAGATTAATAGATAGATATAAACGCATAGAGAGATAGGTAGAACTATTAACATATTGTGATATATAAATATATACAGACTGGGAGACATTGATAGATAATTAGACAGACAGATAGAATGAGACATAGAGAGAGATATAGATATAAACACACTGAGATAGATAGCTAGATATTATTAACAGACTGGGACAAATAGATAGATAGATAGATAGATATAAGCAGACTTGGATAGATAGATAGATAGATAGATATAAGCAGACTTGGATAGATAGATAGATAGATAGATAGATATAAGCAGACTTGGATAGATAGAGAGATAGATAGATAGATATAAGCAGACTTGGATAGATAGATAGATAGATAGATAGATAGATATAAGCAGACTTGGATAGATAGATAGATAGATAGATATAAGCAGAGATAGATAGATAGATAGATAGAGAGAGAGAGAGAGAGAGAGAGAGAGAGAGAGAGAAGAGAGAGAGAGAGAGAGAGAGAGAGAGATGTTTCAAGAATTATTCAGGATAAAGAGAATTATGGCACATGTGAAAGATGATGCTCCAGGGATGAAAAATAGCCTCATCAACAAGAAAGGAGGAAGAATTTATGAAGAGATGGAACATCTCCTTTCCGTTTGTGTCGAAAGGCAGAATTGTCAGCAAATAAATAATATAGCGTAGTCACAGCACCATAAAAGGTTTATGTCGTATTGTAGAAGGCCGGTCAGCTAATAGGTTACACACAAACAGCAACATTTAACATAGGTAGTGGGTTCCAAAAACATACGAAAGAATGGTGGGTTGCAGATAGGCAAAAGGGGTTGTTTATTTCTCGCTAGCCCGGTGGGGTCTTTTCAGAGAGGAAGAGTAGGTCAACCTTTTCTTATATAAATTCCATTGATTACCACTATCCCACAACATACGGTCAGTTAAAACACCCCCATAGCGGATTACGAAAAGTCGACGTTTTCTCGTGAGACACCCAGCGAAAAGAAATAAGTTCCCTTACTTCCGCTTGTGGACCCGGGTTGAGGGAAGGAACATATCTGTTTCCACTCTTCTGTAGAAAATTTGGGACTTCCGTTTTTTTAAAAATCTAGTTCAGGAGGTCATTGACCGGTCACTGGCTGACATACATTGAGTGCTTTTAGAATCTTAGTCCGCTAAAAACTTTCTTTTCTTTTTCTCTTTACCCAGAAACATGACTACCGTTTTCTTTTCAAATTTTCTATTAAAATTTAAGACCATTTAATTATGTTACTATAGTAAAGTCGACGGGGCGGCCTAAAGTCGGTATCAGCCAGTCAGCGAGGGAGTCTATCCCCTTTTCAATAGCGCTAGACCAAGGAGATTGTTTTTTAGCATCTGAGGTGGAGCGCCACACCTACCATCAGCTCCTTTACCGCACAGATCCCTATGCTACTCATACGCTGAGTTGGCGAGGACCGGTATCGAACTATGAACCTTGTGGTTTCTAGCCGAACGCTCTACCGACTGAGCTAATAGTAGTCAAGACATAATTCTGGAGAAAGCATTGTCTTTATTTGAAAATTTGAAAAAGAAATATTCTGACGAGAAAGACGTATGAAGGTTCAAGTAACGGCAGAATTTGCACTATCAAAAAACAAGGTGAAAGCACATCAATGGACGAAGTTGTCACCGTGTAATTTCCTGCTACATTTGCAAAGATTCTAGAAGACTATAAACTCCTACTGTTATATACCCTCTTCATCTGCTGGTTATATAATGGGGAAAGAGGAAGGAAGTTCTATTTCGTCGACTGGCCATCTTCTATTGAGTTGATTTCTTCCTCTGGTCAATACGGCTTCTTTTACTCTGGGTTCCAGTTGTCTTTACTCATCCTATTTGTTTTTAAATGATGACACAAGACTTTGTTTAAGTTTCAATGACGTCTTTATTACCCGAAACCCAAAAGTCTCCAACCGTGCGGTGAGAAGATGGCTTACTTGGGAACAGACGACCATTGCGTCCGCTCTCTTCGACTAACGGCCAAATTCTAACTACTAGTCAGTTACCTTCACACACTTTTCCATTAGTCAACCAGAAATCGAAACCTAGGTCAGCGAAAGGTTAATTGTTGCCAATAACTTTTATTACAGTCAATGGTAACTTTCCATTTACCATACCATTAGTTAAATTTTACTACTCAACAGTCATAATTCGTAAGCAGCCCACAGATTATGTAACACTACCAGAACAAATATTCAATGTTGATGAGACAGGTCTTTACTAGAAGAAACTACCAGATCGTTCCTTCATATCTAATGAAGAAAAAATCATTCCTAGATACAAAGTGTCTAAAGAACGTTTGACCTTAATGTTGGGAGCCAATGGTGCAGATGATTGTAAGCTAAAACCGCTACTTGTGTATTATGAAAAGGAATCCAGTAAGAGGAATTACGGTCTTGTGAGAAGTCTTTACCAAGGATCCAATTCCACTGGACAAGCGCTCTGGCTTGAAGGCCAAAGGATGGCCCATAAAAACCTAACAATCTACACTGAAGAAAATGCAAGAAGCGTTTTCTTACTTAGACAAAGTAAGTAAAAGTAAAGTTGTCGGGGTGGCCTAAAGTCGGTATCAGCCAGACAGTCTATCCCCTTTTCACTTGCGCCAGATCAAGGAGATTGTTTGGAGGTCTGAGATGGAGCTCCACACCTACCAACAGCTACTTTACCGCACAGTATTCTGTGCTATTCATACGCTGAGTTAGCGAGGGCAGGTTTCGAACTCGGAACCTTGTAGTTCCTAGGCTGACGCTCTACCGACTGAGCTTAGCCGGTCCTAAAAAGTGAGGCTTTATTTGAGGAAATGGATCCTAATGTACAACGCTTTATAAAAATACTGGTGGTGGGGGTTGTCAAAATAACTTTTCACCTTATCTAATCCCTGAAGAGAAGAAAAAATACAATTCAAGGAATATCAGACAATTTCTTACAATACTCTACAGAATCATAAGAAAAATCAGCTGATTATCCTCAGCCTTCGACATCTACATTCGTACTATGTAATATATATCACCTCTTCATCTCCTACACCAGCCTTGGCGAGTAATGCTATCAGGTAGGCAATAGAATGATTTTTTTCTAATAACTAAGACTAGCCTAGTTTTACTTTATAATTTACAGCAATGTATTGATTCAGTAGGATAACATAAAAACAAAGTAGGCTAGCCTAGGCTAAGCTTCATAATTTACCGAAATATACCGATTACTTAGGCTAACATAAAAAAAAACTAGGCTACGCCTAGGTCGGTTAATTGCATCTAAATAATGGCTATTTCAACTTTCAAGTCGTGTCCTCTGGAACCAATTAATGACGTAGAGTAAGGTATTACTACATTTATATATATATATATATATATATATATATATATATATATATATATATATTGACTGACCGCCAAAATCTAACTAACTTTAGCTCAGTCCCCTTCTCATGCCTTGCCTTCAGCCAATCAGAAATCAACGGCTAGGTCAGTGAAAGGTGAAATGCTGTCAATAACTTTTAAAACGGTTAATAGTAACTCTCTATTTGCCATACCGTTATTTAAATCTTACAGCACACTAACCCTTTTCGGGTCAATTAATACAGAATCAAGTCATTTTGATAAACATAGGAGTCAGGTTGCATATAGTACCTGCAGTTGCTTAAGTGGTCACTCAATTAAGTATTGAACTGACTCCTCGTTACTTAACTTCAGTGATCTAACAGGAACCGGTACTTCCAGTGCCACTTGACCGTAATCAACGAAGATGAGGACAATACTCTGATTCGTATAAATGATGTTAACAATAAACGATATTTAAAAAAAAAAAAATTCTAATATTGCATTTTATTGGACAACATACAAATCAATTTCATAATTCAATTCCCGCAGAACTTAAAAAAAAACTTTCTCAGTTTTTCGCAGACTTCCAGGAATTGATTTTTTCATTAATAGAATTAACTCTTTGCATACCAATTTTTTTCCCCACGGCTATACCAAATTTTCTTGGTATTTTTTTATCTGTATGATGAGATATTTCAAAATTCACTATCTATTCACCTCAGACAAAACAAGAAATGGATGGAGTGATACGGACAAGAACCACTGCCAGCGGTTTACGATAGGATCGCACTTCTACCATGAAGTCGTGAGTTCAATCCCTGGAACCTGTCTCATCGAAAAGTCTATTGACACTTTAAGAATAAAATAACTAAAGAAGGTGAAATAAGTGATATAAGATATATAATTTTTATTTTATATTCGAAGATATTTAAAATTTTTATTTTATATTCGAAGATATTAAAAATTTTTATCTTATATTCTAAGATATTTAAAAATTTTATTTTATATTCTAAGATATTTAAAAATTTTATTCTATATTCGAAGATATTTAAAAATTTTATTTTATATTCTAAGATATTTAAAAATTTATTCTATATTCGAAGATATTTAAAAATTTTATCTTATATTCTAAGATATTTAAAAATTTTATTTTATATTCTAAGATATTTAAAAATTAAAATATTCATAGAAATAGCATTGAAATTAAAATATACATAGAAATAGCATTGAAATTAAAATATACATAGAAATAGCATTGAAATTAAAATATACATAGAAATAGCATTGAAATTCTACTTAAAAATGTCCAGTATTTGTAAATCTCAAAATTAAACAAATCAGAACACCAGGATTCCTCTCTTTCTACCCAGGTGATGCTGGGTAGCCACTTCTGGTAATCTTCTAAGTAACACAAATGTAATATGGTGGCTCGAGGTCGGGTATCACCACGTGCAACAACTGTGTGGTGTGATGACCTGGAGATAGTTTCGATACCGTCTTGTGGTAATTGCAGGTGTCGTTGAAAAACACCGACAGAGGAATGGTAAAGTAAACATAATATCCCACCCGAGAAGCCGAGCATCATAAGCACAATACCACAGGGACAAGAGAAGAGACTCGACAGACGGAGAACGAAAGCGGACAAATGCGGCAAGTGTTGCTCGGAAGAAACGAACTCGCTGCAGAGGTGGGTGAGTTTTATTTTAACGTTTAACAGCAATGCCATCCAGACAACTCGTTTGAAAAAACAAACAAACCGCGACTCATACTCTGGACCACCCGGGGGGTCCAGTGTGCTTCGGTCACAGGATCAGGTTAAGTAATAAATAATAGCGTCGATCCCAGAAGGCTATCCCCCCAGGCAACACCTGCCCCCTTGACTTAAAGGGGCAGGGCTGGGTTTATTACCCAGCGCCTGAGGCCCCCCCCCCTGAGGGGAATGCCGAAGGGACCGACGCAATTTTTGTTCTTTCCCACCCATCAGCTTTGGCTTGTCGGTTGGCCCACTTTAAATACGAGGCCTTGTGCCCAGCCCATACAAGTGGGGTATGAGGTAAATACCCTCATACTCTGGACCAACCTCTTAAAACAATAAAAGTTATTAAATTGATAAGAAGTTTTGGTGTTGGTTTCTATCCTATCATGAGGCGCTCACCCATCACCGGTCAAATATCACCCCCCCCTCAGAGTACACCGACTGCACCTCTGCAGAGGGGTAAAATGCCCCCTTCCCCAATGAGGCTACCTGTTGGCCCTCAATGACGACCCGTGATACTTAAGGATAAATTCTTGGTGGCTGGGCAGTCCATGATATAAACTCTTCTTTTGGTCCTTACTTAGGCTAGATGGATAGTCAGAGAGAACTCCATCCGATCGGTCCGCTGATGACGTCAAGCCCTAGCACCTATATGATTGCCCCAACCCTATTACCCTTATAGCAAGCCCCAACCCCTTTTATCATATATGTACGAGAAGGCGGTGGCTGAGTGTCTTAGTGTCCTGGGTATGACGTTAAACTGCATCTAATGGTGATGTTTCAATTTTGGAGCTCTGGGAAGTGTGGAGTACCCCTTCATTACCATCCCCCATCTATGTGTTAAATTGGAAAAATAAGTTTAAATATGTTTCAAAAAATAGAAATGAAAAAAAATTGAATACACATCATGAATGAATAGAACAAAACGCCGTCGGCATAAAATAACCCAACAAAAGTTGACATGCCATAAAATCCAACCAACCAACCAATTTAAAAACATAAATAATTTTATAAATTTACATAAAGTGTAATCTAATGAAGTTCCAATTTTGGAACTCTGGTGAGTGTGGAGTACCCCTTCATCGCCATTACTTCCTGGTCCACTTTGACCCAGAGTGGTAGTACCTGTTAGGGTCCCATTTATAGGTTAAATAGAAAAAAAATGTGTTAAAAAAATTGAGTTTAAAAAAATCTTGAATACCTATAAAGCATGAATAAAACAAAATTTCTTTGGCATAAAATAACCCAACAAGGGTTGACATGCCGTAAAATCCAACAAACCTAACCAAACACAGAGCTTGTGTCTTGCTAAAGTCTTGCTAGTCTAGGTCACTAACTAATGCACCTAGACTAACAGGTTAATAATATTGAGCACAATTCTCACTGAGTGCCACAAACTTCTTGCTAAACCAAACTAAGCTAAGTAAATGATTACTAGTAGATGTTAAAAAAAAAATTAAAAAAACAAAATTAATCAATCGATATACTATGATCTGGGTGTCTGGGCGTTTCATCGTGATGTAAAAGGTTAGCAAGCTAGTCTCGCACATCGATTAGTACTGAATAACAAGTAATAGCGTAATGGATAAAGCGAGTTCGAATCCCAGCCGCGTTATTATGTTCACTTTCAGACAATTACCCTCGGGATAGATAGGAAATCCCTCACCCCCCAGCTATGGGTTAAATAGTACAACTAATGTTTTTCTGCAAGGTTGGTTTCGGCATTAAATTACCCACGATAGTTGATATGCCATTAAACAAAGAAATCAAAGCAAACTTCGATCCTCGCTGGTTGTTTAGTTGTCTGGATTTTACGGCATGTCAACCCTTATTGGGTTATTTTATGTCAAAGACGTTTTGTTTTTTTCCATTCTTGATGGATATTCAATATTTTTTCAGGCTCAATTTTTTAAAACTGAATTATTTTTTTCTATTTAGCCCATAGATCGGACCCTAAAAGTTACTACCACTCCGGGTCAGAGTGTATCTGGGAGTAAGGGCAATGAAGGGGTACCCCACACTCCCCAGAGCTCCAAAATTGGAACTTCACCATTAGAAGCAGTTTAACATCATACCCAGGACACTGAGAACCTCAACCACCTCCTTCTCGCACATATAAGAAACGAGACCATCCAAGCAACAACATTGTTAAGATCGGCTAGAATACTCAGAAGAGTCCTGGAGATCTGAGAAGACTTGCTGTCACCCAGCCTCTAGTGAACCACCAGCTGGTGAAGAACTCTCATTGAGTCAAATAATAAATGCATATGAAGGATCAAGACGATATTTTAACGGCAATGTTTTTATAGATTGGCTTTTGAGTCGATCCCCAAAATCAGAGTTGGCCATTCTTATGGTTTAGTTTGTAAGATGATCCCCAATTGATAAGAGTCAATTCGAAAAGAGTAAAGACAACAACGAATCATTGATAGAAAAATAATCATATATTTGGAGATGGCGAACAAGTTGGTCAGTCGAGCAGAGTTTCCATTTCTTTGATTGTATTCGGATAAATCAATACAAGCTAATCCGGAACGCCATCGTTTCTCTTCTGGTGATTAACGAATCTTGCCTGCGAGTTGTGGTGAATTATCTGGAGAGAGAGAGGGGGGAGAGGGAGAGAGAGAAAGGGAGAGAGAGGGAGAAAGATATAAAGGGAGAGAGGGAGAGGGAGAAAGAAAGAGAGAGAGAGAGGGAGAGGGGGAGAGAGAGAGGAGAGAGGTGGAGAGGGAGAGGGAAAGAAAGAAACGAAGAGAGAGGAAGAAAGATAGAAAGGGAGAGTGGGAGAGAGAGAGAGAGAGAGAAAGAGAGAAATGGAGAGTGAATAGAGAGAGAGAGGGGGAGAGAAAGAAACGGAGAGAGAGGGAGAAAGACAGAAAGGGAGAGTGGGAGAGGGAGAAGGAAAGAGAGAGAGGGGGGAGAGGGATAGAGGAAGAGAGAGATACGGAGAGAGAGGGGGTAATATAGAAATGGAGAGAGAGGGGGAGGGAGGTGAGAGAGGGGAGAGAGAGAAACAGAGAGAGAGAGAGGGGGAGAAAGATAGAAATGGAGAGAGAAATGGAAGAGAGAGAGAGAGTAGGAGGGAGGGGAGAGGGAGGGAGAGAGAGAAACGGAGAGAGAGGGTGAAAGATAGAAAGGGGGAGTGGGAGAAAGAGAGAGAGAGAGAGAGAGAGAGAGAGGGGGAGAGGGAGAGAGAGAGAGAGAGAGGGAGAGATAGAGAGAGGGGGGTTGTGTGGGCTATTCGCTTCACGTCCATATCTTTGAAAACGAGAGTTGCGGTGAATTTTATCGCATTGGATGAGAGATACCAGAATTCCAGTTAAAAGAATAAAAATAACATTCATTTTGTTACGATTCTGCTCGCCATTTAAAGCGTTGATTTCCCCAGTTGGTAAATTCCTAGTTCAATTCCTTTGTCGCAAAAAGTCGGTTGTATTCCTTGAAATCCTAAGTAGAAAAGAGTGTAGTTTCAGTTGATACTCCTTGTAGTAGAAAGTCTGTTATATTCCTTGTAATCCTCCTCTGTAGGTCTTGATTTCAGAAAGTCCAATTTTCAATTGATTTCAGGGCAAATACCAATGAATTCTATATCGTTTCTAATTGGCTAATTTTTACCGGAATTGCATGCTGCTGGTATTGGGAAAGTTCATAAATATGAGTGGGAAATTTGTGTACATCTTATACCTTGATAGTCCAACACATTCTATGAGTAAATAGTAGGGCAGACTATCTATGAATCATGTTTAAAAATTATTAGGATTAAATAGAAATACCTGAAACCATATTTTGAGACGGGTTTAGCATGACAGTTATCATCGTAGAACATGGAATCGAAATATATATATATATATATATATATATATATATATATGTGAGAAGAAAATATTTAAAAAAATATAAAAAACACAGTATGTTACGATCAGGGGAAACAATTTTATGTGTCAATACTTAAGTATTTCGGTATTATACCATCTTCAGGACACTGTTAAGGGATGTTTTTGTGAGGGACAAAATAAAAGATGTTAAGTGTATAGTGAATGTTTGAATATGATGTTATTAACCGTTAATTTTTGTATGTGCGTTTGTTTACGAAAGCTGTGATAATATTCACACATTCACCAAGTGTTTCGTTAGAGTCCAAGTGGTGTAGCCATACAGTATCACTGACACGGCTACATCCTGGAAGAATTATCTTATCGGAGAGATCCGATTTCCATATGATCGATAATCTGTCTATAGTAGATCACACCTTTCCAGTTTAGTACTTTGCAAAAAAAAAAAAAAAAAAAAAAGAGAAAAAGAGAAAAAGAAAGAAAGAAAGAAAAAATGCTCAACATCACTTATGGAAGGAGTCATATTTAATATAAGTCATCGTGGCGGCCTAATGTCGGTATGAGCCATACAGCGAGGGAGTCTATTCCCTTTTCACTAGCGCTAGACCAAGGAGATTATTTTAGCATCTGAGGTGGAGCGCAACACCGACCACCAGCTTCTCACTTTACTGCACAGATCCCTGTGCTACTCATACGTTGAGTTGGCGAGGACCGCTATCAAATCAAGAACCTTGTAATTCCTAGCCGAACACTCTACCGACTGAGCTAAACCGACCCTCAATATTTAATATAAAAAGCAATAATAAACGAGTTAGGTTGAGCACTTAATTTTTGAAAAGTATTCAAGCGTTTCCTAAACAGATTTATTGGTTATTTCCTTTAAGTCTAACATAAACAAAGGGGAACCACTCTTGAATGATAAATTATTTATTTATTTATTGATCAACTAGGAAAAAAGAAGACGGGGTTAGGGTTAGGGTTTAGGGTTAGTTTAATGGGAAAATAAATAAATAATTTAACAGTCAAGAGTGGTTCCCCTTTGTTTATGTTAGAATTATAGGAAATAACCGATTTATTTGATCCACTGTAGCTACAATCAACATCTTACCGTCTGATGAGTGCATTGACACGAAACTTAAAGTCACAGGATCAATAACATCAGTTGTTTAACCAGCTCTACCATGTTTTCTCCTGCCCTGTCGACTGGGACAGAAGGCTACACCTTTGCAGAGGAGTAAGATCCCCCAATAGGGGCTACCTGTTTGGCCGTGGATGGAGATCCGTGATGCTTAAGGATGGAATCCTGGTGGCTGAGCAGTCCATGACATGCAACATTCTACTTTGGCCCTTACTTAGGCTAGGCGGTTGGTCGGAGAGGCCACCTTTGATCAATCAGCTGGTCATGTCAAGCCCTAGCACCAATATGATTGTCCCAATCCTTTTGCCCTTATGGCAACCCCCAAACCTTTTTCTCATATGGGTACTAGAAGGCGGTGGCTGAGGCTCTCAGTGTCCTGAGTATGACGTTAAACTGAATTCAATGAAGTTCCAATTTTGGAACTGGGGAGTATTGAGTACCTCTTCATCATTATTACTACCAGGTCCACTCTGACCCGGAGTGGTAGTACCTTTTAGGGTCCGATCTATGGGCTAAAATAATTGAGTTTTAAAAAATTGAGTCTGAAAAAATGTTGAATATCCATCAAGAATGGAAAAAAAACAAAACGTCTTTGACATAAAATAACCCAATAAGAGTTGACATGCCGTAAAATCCAGACAACTACCTGTTACGGTCCAATCTACGGGTTAAATAGAAAAAGGAGTTTATAAAATCTGTTAAAATTGAGTTTAAAAAAATGTTGAATACCCATCAAGAATGAATAAAACAAAACGTCTTTGGCATAAAATAACCCAACAAGGGTTGACATGCCATAAAATACAACCAACAAGTTGGCAGCTGAGATAAACAGTTTGAGTCTGACAGAATTGATCCTGACAATATGAATAAGGGTTTAGTGTCATTACACCCAGGTTCACACTGACCCGGAGTGGTAGTACCTGTTAGGGTCCCGTCCATGGGTTAAATAGAACAAATGAAATTAAAAAATGTGCATAAAAAAAAAAGGTTGAATACCCATCAAGAATGAATAAAACAAAATGTCTTCGGCATAAAATAAGCCAACAAGAGTTGACATACCGTTAAAACCAACCAACCAACCATTTTGTTATCCATGTATTGAGCTAATATTTCATGGCGAGTTAATTTCTCAGTTTATTTTTGAGAAGGGGAGTGGTTCTTTTATAATTATTTTTGATATTAAACATGGCTCCTTCGACCGTTGTTCGTTGAAAACTTCAAGTCACATTGCAAAGAAAAAAAAGAAACTAATTATAGCAGCCAATAACAACAACAATGTCAACATAAGGATAAACAGCAAAAGAAGAAAATCTAGAAAACAAAAATGGGAAGAAAAACAACTATACGGATACTTCAAGTGACATCTAAGGAAATTGCATACGAGATGATTTGGGAATGGCTAAAAGGGGGAAGCCCCAAGAGAGAAAACTGAATCTCTTTTAATAGCAGCACAAAATAATGTCATGAGAACCAATTACGTCAAAGTAAAACATTGATAAGACGCAGAAAGTTAATTTTATATATGTATTGCACGTGGTGTAACGGTTAGAGTCCTATGAAAAACGCGTTACAGATGATTTACTATGAAAATGCATTGTAAATGATTTACGGTTAATAAGAAAACAATATTCCATGATAAACGAATGCAGCAAACTGGCGCAAAAGGAATACAAGACTGATTGGAAAAAAGTGATTCAGTGGGAACTGTGCAAAAGATTAAAATTCGATCATACCGACAAACCAGAATCTGTCCTAGAAAATGAGATCCATAATATTCTCTGGGATTTTGAAATACAAATGGATTCCAGAATTCCAGCCAAAAGACCAGACCTAGTATTAATTAACAAGAAAAAAAAAAAAGAAAAAAAAAAGAGAATTTTTCATCTAGTGGATTCATAATTTATATATGAATACGCTTGTTCCCTAATCTTCCATGCGTTGTCATCCTTCAACGCCATCTGGTTAAAATTGACACCGTCCATACAATACAAAAATATAAATACAAATTATCTGGTATCGTTTAATCACAGATTTCTTATTTGTCCCATTTTATTTCACCCAATTTTAAAAATGAAACATTCCAAATGGTCTTGGGTCGCTTAAATACCCAACTCAAAATAAAAATGAATTTAAAAAAAGTTACGTGTTTTTTTTATTTGTAATATTGAAATTGTGAATTACGGAAGATATTTTGGTAATTTTGTTCAGATCTATATACAATGAAATTGCAAATCATCGTTTCTGGTTGAAATAGCTCCTCTTGATTTTTGTTTCGTTTTGTGGAAATTCAACGGGTCCCGCTAGTTATTATTATTATTAGAAAATAATTGGGTTTGTGATTCACTAATACCGAATATAACTGAATATTATTAGCGAAGATGAAAAATGTTGTAATCGATCTCTGTTAATAAAATATATTTCATTTTTATTTGTTTATACTCTATTTTTAATCTAAAGTTTTAAATTTTTTAAATTATTACTAAAGTTTTTATTATTATTTTTTTATTTTTATTTCCTTTTAATTATTACTGAAGTTTTTTTTATTTTTCTAAATCATTGCTAAAGTTTTGGTTCCCGAGTCCGACAAGAAATACACGAAGGCCGGAGAGCATATCGACCGAAACATTGTACAGATAACAATGAAGATGAGGACAATAGTTCGAATAATCCAAATAATCCAAATCATCAAGCCTCATCTAAAAAATTCAAAGAAATAGTACTAAAGTTTTGTTTTTAATTATTTATTATTATTCTTAATATTTCGTACTCTGTTTGGTCTTAATATTCGGCTAAGAACGAAAAAAACCGGGCCGTTGTTTTATTGTTTGGTATTGTAAGAATAAAACAGATTCTAAAGATTTGCGTTTGATTTGTTTTCTTTTTGTTTTTTCATTCTTTCTTTTTATTGTTAGTACCTTATATAGTTCGAGTTTATGATTCTGTGATTTACGAGAGAGTTAATGTTGTCACTCATCTTTAATACTTTGTGATGATTCATCTATTCATTCAAAGATCATTAAAAAGATCCTGATATTTCTCTTGTTTTTTTTTTTAACGATAGTGTTCATCAACTTGAAAAAGAAAAATATTAGTAATTCGATTTCTTTCAATAAGCTGTTACATTTATTTATTTACATTCTATTTTATCTTGATATTAATTTGGCTAAACACAGATATATCTTTTATTGTTTGGTATTTTATATTTATATATATATATATATATATAATATATATATATATATATATATATATATATATATATATAATTTTTTTCTCTGTGGATGTGTGACTATAAGGGCACACATTGAGCTCTCTAAATTACGACAACTGAAAAAGTACTACGTCGTAATGAAGATTTCTTCACTCAATCTTTGGATTATATATATATATATATATATATATATATATATATATCTTATTATAATGGAGATTGTGGGTTTGTATGTCTGTAACCGAAACTATGTTACTATTCAAGTCACAATTCCCTTTGTTATTTACATCACATTCTCCATGATTTTATTTTTTATTTAGACCTCAATTATTAATAAAATTGTTTTACATCA
>CM042142.1:129339473-129346973 GCA_023376005.1 Doryteuthis pealeii | reverse complement strand
GTCACAATTCCCTTTAGTTATTTACACCACATTCTCCATGATTTAATTTGTTAAATTTAAACCTCAATTATTAGTAAAATTGTTTTACATCATTAAGACTGTTAACAATATCTACATACTATTAAGATGCAATTGTATTTATATATACAACAAAATAGCAGTTCACAGTGTGAACGGGAAGGCTAATTTGCATATTGATCTTAAAAATTTGATTTTAATAAATATATGCTTAGTATTATAGATTTCTAATTGTTTGGTTTTATCTTATTGAATATGAGCAAAAATCTCTTCAATAAATCTTAAAAGAAATCCCTTAACAAGAAGAAATAACTGTAATATTATTCTTTACTTCCTATTTTAACTAAATAGTTAAATTAGGAAAATTTACCACTGAAAGACGGGAGTAATGGAAAATGATGGAAGAGTTAATTTCAAAGCTGTTCTATTTTCCGATTATACCCCCTATGTTCCAAATATCTTTATCTGAATTCTTATTCAGTTTCATTAGCCTTTCTAATTTAACATGATATTTTATTATATTAAAACTTAAATACTTGCACCCGGAGGGTGCATATATTTGCTAGTAATAATAATAATAATAATAATAATAATAATAACGAAACATAACGATATAACGCAACAAAATATGTTGCTAACGGCTATAATAATAATAATAATAATAATAATAATAATAATAATAACAATAATAATAATAATAATAATAATAATAATAATAACGCAACAAAATATGGTGCTAACGGTTATAATAATAATAATAATAATAATAATAATAATAATAATAATAATAATAATATAACGAAATCTGTTCTTGAGAATGAAACACATAAAATTCTCTGGGACTTCGAGATAAAAACGGATCACCCTATCCCAGCCAGAAGACCAGACCTAGTATTGATTAACAAAAAAAAAAAAAAAAAAAGAAAAAAGAGAACGTGTCAACTGTGGATTTTGTGGTCCCAGCAGATCAGAGGGTGAAGGAAAATGAAAAGATGGATGAATACCTGGACCTTGCCAGAGAATTGAAAAATCTGTGGAATATCAGAATGAAAGTGATACCAATTGTAGTTGGTGCACTTGGAACGGTACCAATAAACTTGGAAAAAAGACTGGGGGATCTAAAAATCAGAGGATGAATTAAGACCATCCAAACTACTGCACTGCTACAATCGGCTAGAATATCGAGAAGAGTCTTGGAGACTCGAGGAGACTTGTTGTCACTCAGACTCCAGTGAAATACCATCATCTAACGCTGATGTGAAAAACTCAAAAGAAGTGAAAATATAACAAAACGTAACAATAAAACAATTAAAAAAAACCATAGCAGTACAACGCAACAAAATATGTTGCTAACAGACATCATAATCATCGTCATGACGTTAAATCTTCATATGTGCGTTGGATAGAATAAAATAATAAAACAGAATAATTACAAAATAATGGTGAGTGTGGAGTACCCCTTTATCGCCATTACTCCCAGGATAACTCTGACCCGGAGTGGTAGTACCTGTTAGAGTCTCATCTATGAGTTGAATAGAATCGGAATCATCGCAGAAGGATTATCTCATCCAGAAAAGTATTTCTCAACTGCAGAACTTAACTATACAGAATATTGGATCGATTTATTTGATTCAAATTATTAATACTTAAAAATGATTTGATCTCCACAACAATAAGCCGAGAAAACCCATCTTGTCATGAATGGTTTGCTCAATAACTTGAGAAAGAAAAAGGTAGATCTTGTTAAACAACAGATAATCACTATAGCTACAATCAACACCTTGCCGTCTGATGAGTGCATTGGAACGAAACACAGAGTCACGGGATGTAACATGAGGGATGTATAACATTAGTTATTTAACCAACTCCATCTTTTTTCTTCTTCGTGTATTGAACAAACCATTTATGCCATGTTGGTTTTCTCAGCTTATTGCTGAGGAAATCGACTCGTTTATAAATCTCTTATTATAATGGAGATTGTGCGTTTTTCTGTCTGTAACCGAAACTATATTACTAATCGAGTCACAATTAACATAGTTATTTACATCACATTCTTCATGATTTTATCTATATTTAAACCTCAATTATTAATAAAATTGCTTCACCTTTTTATTAGTGTTGTCCATATCTACATGGTATTTACCGCGTACCCCACTTGTACGGGTCAGGCACAAAGTCCCTATTAACGTGGGACCACCCACGAGCCGAAGCCCATGGAGTGGCAGGTGAAAAATTGCGTCGATCCCGTCGGCATTCCCCTCAAGGGGGCGCCTCAGGCACTGGGCAATAAACCCAGCCCTGCCCCTTTAAATCGAGGGGGCAGGTGTTGCCTGGGGGGATGGCCCCCTGGGATCGACGCTATTAATTATATCAATGGTCCAGAGGCCGAAGCCACTGTTGACCATATCTACATACTAATAACATGCTATTGTATTTATATATACAAAAAATACCGGTTTGCAGTGTGAACGGGAAGGCTAATTTGCATATTGATATTAAAAATGTGATTTTATTAAATATGTGCTTAGTATTATTGATTTCTAACTGTTTGGTTTTATTTTAATGAATATAAGCAAAAATCTCTCCAATGAATCTTAAATAAAATCCATTAACAAGAAAAAATAACTGTCATTTTATTATTTATTTCCTAATTTAACTAAATAGTTAAATAAGTAAAATTCAGCAATGAAAGATGACAGTGATGGAAGAGTAAGTTTCATTTCTATTTTTTTTTATTATACCCCCACTCTGTTTCAAATCTTTTTATCTGTATTCTTATTAGACTTTCTAATTTAATACGATATTTCATTACATTAAAACTTAAATACTTGCACCCGGAGGGTGCATATATTTTCTAGTATTAATAATTTAGATTAAATAATTTACTCCTATATCCTGGATAGTTGTGCACCATATACTTTTCTGAACGGTCTAATCCTTTTTCGGTTTATAAAAGTTTTAATATTAAATATATATATATATATATATATATATATATATATATATATATATTATATATATATATAATATGAGGAAAATGAGTAAAGAAAAGAAAAGTAAATGGATAAAATGAATTTAATCGATATCACATTAATCGAATATCACTTACACATGTGTTTCGGTCAGTTTATGTGTGTGAAAATATTTCGCACACATACAAGAATCGACCTTCATCAGAGTGAACATTTATTTTTTTTTTTTTTTTCATAAAAATAAATGTTCACTCTGATGAAGGTCGATTCTTGTATGTGTGCGAAATATTTTCACACACATAAACTGACCGAAACACATGTGTAAGTGATATTCGATTAATGTGATATCGATTAAATTCATTTTATCCATTTACTTTTCTTTTCTTTACTCATTTTTCCTCATATTGTCGGATTCAATTCCTTTTCCATTTTTACCACACAACACACACACACACACACACACACACATATATATATACACATGTATATATATATATATATATATATAATATATATAGTATTGCATTTGGTATATAGAACACGTTTAATCGACTCTATACCAAGAGTTTAGTAACCTATTCGGAACCAGGCACATAAAAACAACCTCTTACCCTTGTACAAATAAGATAGTTGAACGTATCCATAGGCAAACATGAAGCCAAACATTACTTATTGGGCAGACAATTTACCATAGGAACTTTTATCCGACAGGTGCGTTATAAAGGAGAAATTTCGGCCGTAAATTTTATTGATATTGTTTAACTCTTTGCCTACCAAATATTCCCCATGGCTGTACTAAATTGTTTTGGTATTTTTTTACCTGTATGATGACGGGTCTTTTACACAGTATCCAGAATTCGCATATAACTGATTTATGTAGGTTTTGGCGGGTCGGTCTGCACTGATGAGTTCTTGTGAAGATGTCTACAAGAGAACGTCACTTATGAGTTCGTCCTTGTCTCTCGAGCAGCATCTAGCATTTCTTTGTCTTACTTAATTGTGTGTAAATTATTTGAATTAAGAATGGTGACTAAAAACTGTAATTGTTTATAAATAATAAATATTAGTTACTTGAAATGTTAAGGAAAACGTCACTTATGACTTCGTCCATGCTTCTCCAGCTGTGTCCAGCATTTCTTTATCTTACTTAATTGTGTGTAAATTATTTGAATAAAGAATAGTGACTTAAAACTGTAATTGTTTATAAATAAGAAATATATCTTATTATAATGGAGATAGTGTGTTTTTCTGTCTGTAACCAAAACTATATTACTATTCAAGTCACAATTCCCTTAGTTATTGACATCACATTCTCTATGATTTTATTTTTATTTAAACCTCAATTATTAATAAAATTATTTTAATTTATTAATACTGTTAACCATGTCTACATACTGACAACATGCAATTATATTTATATATACAACAAAATAGTGGTTTACAGTGTGAATGGGAAGGCTAATTTGCATATTAATATTAAAAAATCGAATTTAATAAATATGTGCTTAGTATTATTGATTTCTAACTGTTTGGTTTTATTTTAATGAATATAAGCAAAAATCTCTTCAATGAATCTTAAATGAGATCCATTAACAAGATGAAATAACTGTCATTTTATTATTTACTTCCTCTTTTAACTAAATACTTAAATTAGAAAAAATAACAATGAAAGACGAGAGTGATGGAAGAGTAAGTTTCAGTTGTTCTATTTTTTTTATTATACTCCCTCTGTTTCAAATCTTTTTATCTGCATTCTTATTTAGTTTCATTAGCCTTTCTGATTTAATACAATATTTTATTACATTAAAACTTAAATACTTGCACCCGGAGGGTGCATATATTTGCTAGTATGTATAATTGCTGGAGAAAAAGACCGACATTCCGTAAAACAAACCAATCAACTAACCTAAAATATTTGCATACTTTATTCTTTTTTTTCTCACGGGATATAAGCGTTTGACCCACTAGATAACCCTTTTTTGCATAGATAAAGTTGACACTTTATTTAAATATTGCTTACCAAATTTCCCTGGTATTTATTACCTGTATGACGGGATATTTCAAAATTTACTATCTATTCACTTCACAACTCATTTTATTCAAATAAAGTCAAATTATTATTGTAATTTGATTCATTCTGCTCAGTTATAATGAACTAACTATCTGCGGTTTAAGGTAGGATCACAGTGATGGGAGAGTTTAAAGTAGGCAAAGTGTGTATAACTAATTGAGTCGTGATCATAAGTTGAGTAGAAGATTGAACGGCATTTTAATCATTGAAAATCTTTGTAAGCACGTAACGTTAAACTCTTTGACGATTCACGTAATATAAAAGGTTCAAGGTTCAATCTATCAGTTTCTGTTGAGCGATGACAGGTGTTATGTCTAAAAAGAGATCAAAGTTAACCGTTTTAGAAACGTGGTAAGATTTTTGAAATTCGAAATCCGAGGAGGAAGAGAATGATGAAGAGAAGAAGACATCTCAAAGTTGTTTTGACTAACAAGAAGAGAGTCCCTTTTATTTGAATTCATAGTTTCCTTTCTCCTAGACTGGTTGCCATACCAAGGTTAAAGAGCTCAATCTGCCCTACTATTTACTCAGTCAACGATAATAAACGTCCAATAAAAAGTCAATTTTATCAGTGAAACAAATTCACTTTTGAAAAGACACCATCAAGAAATTGGGGATTAATTGATTGATTTTCACGAGACGTCTTGGGTGATTTTTATGACGAGAGGTTAGGGAATCACGTTCATTGGAGGTGCAATAGTTATCGTCGCTGGAAATTGACTCGGCGACATCCCGTGCGAGGATGTTTGCATTTCACATAGCGCTAATATTTCTAGGAAATGGTATGCAACTAACTATTTTCCCTCAAGCTATGGGTAAATAGTAGGGCAGACTGGTCTCTTCAACCAATCTAGAAGAAGGAAAACTCTAAATTCAAACCTTTTAAATTCCGCTTGAGAAATTAACCTTGCATCACATCCTACTCGTGCGAAGAAGTGGTATATATATATATATATATATATATATATATATATATATATTGGGAATAAAAGGCCTTAAATACCATGGGTATCGTGGTTATGGACCATTTCCACTCGCGAGTATGCTCACGAGCTTCTTGGTCTGAAGAAGCTCGTGAGCATACTCGCGAGTGGAAATGGTCCATAACCACGATACCCATGGTATTTAAGGCCTTTTTATTCCCAAATAATTTTGCTCTGTTTACAATAATTAAACATTGAGCTCTCATACGGAACCTGAACTCTACAACAAACTACTGGTAGAGAATTAGGACCCACCTAGAATCACCTTGTACCAAGAAACTTGGTACCGCACCAAAGTATATCTTATTATAATGGAGATTGTGTGTTTTTCTGTCTGTAACCGAAACTATATTACTACTCAAGTCACAATTCCCTTAGTTATTTACATCACATTCTCCATGATTTTATTTTAATTTTAACCTTTTTAATAATTAATAAAATTATTTTACATTATTAATACTGTTAACCATATCTACATACGAATAACATGCAATTATATTTATATATACAACAAAATAGCGGTTTACAGTGTGAATGGGAAGGCTAATTTGCATATTGATATTAAAAATCGAATTTAATAAATATGTGCTCAGTGTTATTGATTTCTAACTGCTTGGTTTTATTTTAATGAATATAAGCAAAAATCTCTTCAATAAATCTTAAATGAAATCCATTAACAAGAAAAAATAACTAAGTTTATTCTTACTTCCTATTTTAACTAAATACTTACATTAGAAAAAATAGCAATGAAAGACGAGAGTGATGGAAGAGTAGGTTTCAGTTGTTCTATGTTTCAAATCTTTTGATCTGCATTCTTATTTAGTTTCATTAGCCTTTCTAATTTTATATAATATCTTATAACATTCAAACTTAAATACTTGCACCCGGAGGGTGCATATATTTGCTAGTATATAAATATATATATATATATATATATATATATAATATTATATATATATATAATGAAGAAGGTAAGTAAGAAAAGTGTTTGCATAGAAATAGTGCTCAAAGCTAAGATAGCAGAGCAGGTTAAAAAAAAAACCCACAAGATTATGGGACTATATTATCATTACGCAAGTTTCATGTGTATAATATCAATCCTCTGACAGGAGAATTATATATATATATGTATATATGTATATGTATATGTAATTTTATTTTTATGGAGAGAAATTTTTTTTTATTTATATAATTTAATTAATCATGACAAGCAAATTCGGCGAATACCATGTGCGACGTGAGGAACACTGTACAGCTGTTTCGACCTAATTTTGGTATCATCAGCAGTGTATATCTACGATGTCCCCCGACAGATATCAAACCGGTGGGTCCAGGACGCAGAGTCAGAGACTCTACCCCTAGGCCAACCAGACACGCCACACATGAAACTCGCCAAATCAACTTGTCAATCATAAGTGCGCAACTACTATAACATGATGTGACGTTTTAGCCAGCC
>CM042142.1:129305713-129339373 GCA_023376005.1 Doryteuthis pealeii | reverse complement strand
TTGAGAGCAGAGAGAGGGAGAGAGAATTAATAAGAGAGGGATCGGTTAAAAAGGACAACGTAAAACAAGTCAAATAGATTTTTTTCGTAATCTGTAAAAAAAAAACAAAAACCAACAAAAAAAACACCCCCAAAAAACCCAGAACAAAACAAAAAAACAACGCAATAAATAAATAAATAAATTAAATAAATAAGACAGACTGAAACAAAAGAAAGAAAGAAAAGGAAAGAAGAAAAAGAAAAAAAGAAAGAAAAAAAAAAAGAAAGGAAAAAAAGAAAAAAATCAGAAAAAGAAAAAAAAAAAAGAAAGAAATCTTGGATGCAACGAGTAGAGTTTCCGCTTGAATCAATTATCGCTTCTTCAGCATCAGAATTCCAAACTTTTCCTCCTTGGAAGTAAAACGATGCTTGACCCTTGCCCAGTCCGAAAAGCACGCAGACTTAAGCTGAGCAATTTAGAGAATGGTTTTGTAGTCAGGCGCATTTGTCAGTATGCAGCTCTCAAATAAGAAACTTTTCTTAGAAATAAAAAATAAACTATGCGACAAAGCCAATTTTTTCGCCTTTCCGTTTCGCGCATCTGTTACCGCTTTACATTTCCAATTATTTACGTGTTAAAGTATTTTTCAATCAAACTCATCTTGTTTGGCATTGAATGTTATTTTGTTTACAAACCTCTAATTAGTCTTTCCAACATTGAAAAAAAGAAAAGAAAAGAAATAAACATACAAAACACAAACAACTAAAAAGTGACAGCCGATACATCTCACTAATGGCAAGGAAATCATATGACTTCTTGATTGTCGTGTACTTGGATGTATAAAAAAAATCTCTGTTTATTTAAGAAACAATAAACAAGAGAAAGAAATATTTCCAACATTATTTAAACAATTCAGGACTATATCATCTTGATTGTTAATACCCTATTATAAAATACTAGTTCAAAATTAAAAAACGTCCTACGAGCGATGTAAAAATAGATTTTTGAACATATTTCCTGAGGGGTCGGGAGTAAAAAGTTCAATGTCAGGCGAAAGTTTTGTACCCAAGTAAGTAAAATCATCAAATTCATTAAAGGATAAAAACAATAAAACGCATTTGAAATGTAAACTTTAAATATGTATTGAAAATAAAACAAACTATATATAGATATCTATAATTACCCAGTCATGTATTTATTAAACTTGTTTTAAAAACAGATGAGGACTGTTCTAATGTTGCATGTTCACACTAATTGAGTGTATTTATTCGGTATGTTGTATGACAATTTTTGAGGTAATGTGACGTAAACAGTACGTAAATTTTTGTACAGACAAAACGGAGCGGAATCTCCATTATTAATAGATTTACCAAACCCCTTCGCACAACAGGATGTGACACAAGGTCAATTTTGCTTAAGCGATTGTTTAACAGGTTTGGGATTCAGAGTCTTCCTTCTCCTTAGACCGGTTTTGCCTCTAACAAGGTAAAGAGCCCAGTCTGCCCTACTATTTAAACCATAACTGGAGGTGAGAGTAGGATTCATAGCTTTCCCAAGGGTATTAGCGCTAAGTGAAATGCAATTAGCACGTCCAGGATTTGAACTCGGGGCGACGAGTCCATTTCCCATGACTTTAACCATTACACCACGCGATTCCATACTCCCGTTATATACCCTACCGATGAATATTAATGAGTATGTCTCAGTCATTATAAATACAGGCAAAGTGAGGAGCTGATGGTAGGTATGGCACCTCGTCTCAGAGGCCAAAAAATCTCATTGGTCTAGCGCTAGTGAAAAGTGGATAGTCTCCCTCGCTGTCTGGCTGATACCGACTTTAGGCCACCCCGAAGATTTTACTAACATTATTTACACAATTCGAACTATTGTCCTCATCTTGATTGTTATACTCCAGTTATTTGTTATTAGTAAATGACTATTGTCCTCATCTTTGGATTGTAATCTAAAGAAATGTTTGGAGAAAAGAAAAAGAAATATCTCGATGGAACCTACACGTGCTGTTTCGAACACATCCTGGAAGCAACACTCTACAAAACAGCTGCTTTACGGCCATATACCTCCATCACCCAAACCATTCTAGTAAGACGCGCAAGACATGATAGGAGAAGAGAGAGAGAGAGAGAGAGAGAGAGAGAGAGAGAGAGAGAGAGAGAGAGAGAGAGGAGAGAGAATCGGTGCTGCTGGGCATGCCTTGATGATGTTTATACGATTCAGACCATTGTCCTCATTTTGGTTGATATGCTCGCGGCATTTCTGCCGGTGTAGCCTCCGGTTTTTCTCCAGATTGTCTTTTGTTGTAGTTGGTTGCCCTGAAGAAATCTCAAACCGAATCCTTTATTTAATCGACCAGGGTAGAATGTTTTATTTTGCTTTTTATGCCTCGGGATATTTTCTATCATTTAATTCGCCTTCCATGCGATGTTACAATGGTCAGATAACTAAGAAGACAACTTGACTGACAATAGATATCCCAATACCAATGGAATTGAAAACTATACAAGGTGTTGCAAAAGTAGGTATACAGTAGTGTCACATCAGTGAAATTAGTGTCGTATTATGCTGAAGTGAAAGTGACATATCTTAAGTAATAAAAATGCGTGTATATTTACTCGTTTCCTTTTATTCACTTCAGGTAAATTGGCAATTTTTTGGGGTGGGTGGGGGCACTGTGAAGGATAAGTTTTTCTTCACGCAAGCCCCACACTGTTGAAGACATGATTCAGTTCATTTTGGAGGCTTGTCAGGAAATTGATGCTGATAAAGACCTTTGTTCCAGAGTATGCATGAATGTCTGTTCCCAATTAGAAGAGTGTGTGAACTCTGAAGGCAATTTGAGTATATGAGGGATTAGAGCTTCTTACTATATGTGCTTCTTATTACATGTATATGCAACACTTGTTTGTTTGTATAATAAATACAATGAGTAATATATGTTTTTCTTTTTTTATTTATAATTGTATACCTACTGTTGCACTCCCTATATATATATATATATATATAATATATATATATATAAGAAGTAAACAAACAAACAATGTGTTTTTGATATGGCTTTTTTAGCTGACGGCTTTTGGGAGAATATGTGCTTAATTGAAGTCGTGCCTAATTTTGAAAATTATTTAATTTATCCGATTTATTAAATTAAATTTATTATATTATATATATTATATATATTATATTATATTATATATATATATATATATAATATATATATATATATATATATACAGGGTATTGCAAAACGGTAGGTATACAGTAGTATCACATCAGTGAAATTAGTGTCATATTATGCTGAAGTGAAAGTGACATATCCTAAGTAATAAAAATGCATGTACATTTACAAGTTTCCTTTTATTCACTTCAGGTAAATTGGCAATTTTTTGTGGACACTGTAAAGGATAAGGTTTTCTCACGCAAGCTCCTCACGGTTGTGTCGTATACTCTTCTCATTACTTACTTCTTACTTCTTCTGTTCATTTTCTATCTTAGGTTCTTCTTCTAGCGTCTTTGCTAGCGTCTGGACTTCGTCTGGGGACTTCGTGTCTGGTCTTCCATTGGGGATTTCTCTTTATCAGAAGCCCTGTGTCATTGGTAGTTTTTAGATAATAACACAAGACTTCGATTTAACTTAGATCGTATTTATTTCGAAACCCCCACCAGACTACTTGCGCAGATCGAGTCGGAGCGTGAAATACACGACTCACCACCGTCGTGGTTTCTCGCCGACTGACTAAAATCTATTTCTAATCTAAACCGGAAGAGGGTCCACCAGAAAAGATCAGGATGAGGTCAAGCCTTGTCACTCATCCTTCAAGGCCGTGGGCTGCAACTTATAACAGCCATTTTGATTTCTACACTACTGTACATAAATATTAAGAATCTAATAATTATGTAACAGTTGAAGACATGATTCAGTTCATTTTGGAGGCTTGTCATGAAATTGATGCTGATAAAGACCTTTGCTCTAGAGTGTGCATGAATGTCTATTCTCGATTAGAAGAGTGTGTGAACTCTGAAGGCAATTTGAGTACCTGAGTGATTAGAGCTTCTTACCACATGTGCTTCTTATTACATATATATGTAACATTTGTTTGTTTATATATTAAATACAATAAGTAATGTATATGTTTTTCCTTTTTTATAACTGTATATCTACGTTTGCACCACCCTGTATATACAGTCATGCCTCTATTTACGTCGTTTCGACTTACATCATTTCGAAGATACGTCGCTTTTCAAAATTTGAAATATTATATTTACTTTGTTTGTTTTGTTTTACGGCATATCAACCTCAGTGGGTCATTTAATGCCGATAAAGTTTTGAAATAAATCAATTCTTAATGGATAATACAATTTTTTTATAAACTCATGTTTTTCTATTTAACCCATAGATGGGACCCTAACAGGTACTACCACTCCGGGTCAGAGTGGACCAGGGAGCAATGGTGATGAAGGGGTGTTCCACATTCCTCAAACCCCCCAAACTGGAACCTCACCATCAGATAGAGTTTAATGTCATTCTCAGGACATGTAGACCCGCAGCCACCGCCTTCTAGCACCATATGATAAAAAGGGGTTGGGCTTGCCATAAGGGCAATAGGGTTGGGAAAATCATATAGGTGCTAGGGCTTGACGTGACCAGCCGATTGAGCAGAGGGGGCCTCTCCGACGCCCGTCTAGCCCAAGATAGGGGCCAAAGTGGAGTATTGCATGTCATGAACTGCTCATCCACCTGGGGTTCTATCCTTAAGCATCACGGGTCGCCGCCCACGGCTAACAGGTGGCCCCATTGGGGGAGTCTTTACCCCTCTGCAGAGGTGCAGTCGGTGTATTCTAACGCCCCAGCCGACAGGGCGGAGGTTCTGTTGATTTATACTTATTTTCGTACCAGAAAAGTAAACGAAAAAAGAGATTCCTTATTGTTTTTTAAAACAAGTTTTAATAAATGCATGCCCATTGTCATATATTTATATATAGTTTGTTTTATTTTAATATACTCGCCAGATTGCGTATTGGGCACACACACATTACCCATTCGTACCTGTTAAAAGGGGAGGGTGCCCCAGTGTGCCCAACATGCAAAGTACAACTTACAACCAAGCATATCCTTCTAAATTGTAACAGACTTAAACATATCCGCACCAATTACTATCAAGCAAGAAACCTGAGAGACATCTTTAAGAATACAAACCCTGAAAACATTTTAAATTTTATAAAAAAAGCAACCTTTCCAACAAAATATAACAGAACATAACCAATTATCTCCATAGAACCACTACTTTAAAGACTGAAATCCAAAATAACCTTTTTGGCATTAAATGACCCACAGAGGTTGATATGCCGTTAAACAAAACTCAAACTCAAACGAGAAAATTATTCACCAACAAGAAATAGTCATTTTTCAGTTTTACAAATAAATAAATACCTATGATTTTGTGTAAAATTTACATATAAAATATTCAAAATAATCCTATAATTAATAATTAATAGATGCACGCAAAATTTATGATACAAACCCTCTGACATTGAATTTTTGGTAATCTGAACATTAGCTACATAAATGAGAGTAACATGCCCTTGTTTATTTCACTTTGAGGAAGCCATATATTTTGGTCGGCCATTTTCATTTCACCATAAATTTACACTGAAAATACGAATTTGTTCGAATCAATACAACTGAATGTTTTAACACGAAAATATCACGAAATATCTTCTTAATTGTGCTTGCGCATTATTTGAAATCAACTTAATTGTTATTAAAAACACATTTTATGATATTTTCGTGTTAAAACGTGCAGTTGTATTGATTACAGTGAAATGAAAATAGCAGACCAAAATATATGGCTTCCTCAAAGTGAAATAACCAAGGGGAGGTTACACTCGTTTATGTAGCTAAGGTTCAGATTACCAGATATTGATGCATACAATGTTTACAGAATGATGACATCAATTTTAAAATACAGTATCCATCATAAAAGAGATAAAAATTGTTTAAAAATAAAAGCATTGAAAGTTAGAGGTTTGTGGTAATACAAATTAGAACATGTATACAAGTTCACACACAAGCACACACACACACACACACACACACACACATATATATATATATATATATATATATATATATAGGAGTGAGGGGGAATGAAAGAGCAGACTCCGCAGCTAAATCGGCTCTAGATTTGATCCCCGACAATTTCAAGATACCATATACTGATTTGAAACCTAAAATTAATAGATTCCTTCATACAAAATGGCAACAACACTGGAATAACATCATCCACAATAAACTCTTCCTAATCAAACCCATTTTGGGAGGCTGGAGACCAACTTTAAGGAAGTCTAAAAATGAACAAGTCATTGTATCTCGATTACGCATTGGTCATACAAGACTAACACACTTCAGTATACTCAAACAAGAACAACAACCACAATGTGGAACATGTCAAACACCTTTGACAGTTAAACACTTATTCATGGAATGCAGGTTTCTTGCTCACATCAGAAACCGTTATTTTAAAGCAAACAATATGAAAGATCTATTTGGAAATGTCAACATGGAGGATATTTTCTCTTTTTTGAGAGAAATAAAATTATACCATAGAATATAGACATGAAACAAATCAATACCATACAACATAATCCCCAATAATGCTAACACATTTTTAAAACCAATTACTAAAAGGTATAAATATAAATACACGATATGTATTACTTCCTAACCGTTAGGCATGACATAACCCCAGACGGGTTGATATGCCGTTAAAATCAATAAACAAACAAGTTCACACGTTTTCCGAAAATTCTGATAGCATTTTAGCGCTATTCAAAACGCATATTTGTGAGACTTGTTCGTAAGTGCTGGAACGTTTTACCCTTATTTTACCCATACTTTTGTATTTTAAAAAGTATTGTCCCCACGACTCCGAAAAAGGAGGAAGTGGTAAGCGTAGAGCGATAGAGTTAGAAGACAAAGTGTATATGATAAAACGATATGAAAAAGGTGAAAGGATCGTAGCGATTTCTCGATCTTTATAGCATGAGCCATATATATATATATATATATATATATATATATATATATATATATATATATATGAAAAATGAATGGAAGTGAATCCGATAGTGTGAAAATAAATATTTAAAAAAAACAAACACATGATGTTAAAATTCGCTGACAGAATTCTGCTTCGACCCTTTATTGAAGCGGTCTTCATCAAGAGCGAGTTGTGTATGATAGAGAGAACGGTGAAAGTGGACCGTTATGAGACGAAAGTGGTGCAGATAAGACGTTCAATATTATAGCCGGAATTTCTTTTTTTTTAATTATAATTTTTTTTTTTTTTTAAATTTAGAAAATGCGTATTCTGTTTTGAAAATAAAATAAAATAAATTTTATTTTATTTTATTAAATCAGAAGCATTATAGTCCACAAAGAAAACTCAAAAGAGTTTGATGTAAATGTGTATAAAAATGTATAAGAAAGTATCAAAAAGTGAAAAAATCCCAGCACTGTAGACCACGATGTTCACCGGATAAGATGTAGAAATCCTGGTATTTTTGGTATATATATAAACTCACAACATATACCAACAAAGACTCATACGTGGATTCAACAATGACAATATATATATATATATATATATATATTATATATATATATATATAATATATATATATATACAATTACTTTTGATAACAAAATAGTTATAAACTTGGATAGTTATAAAATGGGATAGACAGATTGACAGATTAATAGATAGATATAAACGCATAGATAGATAGGTAGATACTATTAACAGATTGTGATATATAGATATATACAGACTGGGAGACATTGATAGATAATTATACAGACAGATAGAATGAGACATAGAGATATATATAGATATAAACACACTGAGATAGATAGCTAGATAGATAGATATTATTAACAGACTGGGACAAATAGATAGATAGATAGATAGATAGATAGATAGATAGATATAAGCAGACTTGGATAGATAGATATAAACATACTAGGATATATAAAGATAGATAGATAAATAGAGAGAGAGAGAGAGAGAGAGAGAGAGAGAGAGAGAGAGAGAGAGAGAGAGAGAGAGAGAGAGAGTTATATATTTCAAGAATTATTCAGGATAAAGAGAATTATGGCACTTGTGAAAGATGATGCTCCAGGGATGAAAAATAGCTTCATCAACAAGAAAAGAGGACGAATTTATGAAGTGATGGAACATCTCCTTTCCGTTTGTGTCGAAAGGCAGAATTGTCAGCAAATAAATAATGTAGCGTAGTCACAGCACCATAAAAGGTTTATGTCGTATTGTAGATGGCCGGTCAGCTAATAGGTCACACACAAACAGCAACATTCAACATAGGTAGTGAGTTCCAAAAACATACGAAAGAATGGTGGGTTGCAGATGGGCAAAAGGGGTTGTTTATTTCTCGTTAACCCCGTGGGGTCTTTTCACAGAGGAAGAGTAGGTCAACCTTTTCTTATATAAATTCCATTGATTACCACTATCCCACAACATACGGTCAGTTAAAACACCCCCATAGCGGATTACGAAAAGTCGACGTTTTCTCGTGAGACACCCAGCGAAAGAAATAAGTTCCCTTACTTCCGCTTGTGGACCCGGGTTGAGGGAAGGAACATATCTGTTTCCGCTCTTCTGTAGAAAATTTGGGACTTCCGTTTTTTTTAAATCTAGTTCAGGAGGTCATTGACCGGTCACTGGCTGACATACATTGAGTGCTTTTAGAATCTTAGTCCGCTAAAAACTTTCTTTTCTTTTTCTCTTTACCCAGAAACATGACTACCATTTTCTTTTCAAATTTTCTATTAAAATTTAAGACCATTTAATTATGCTACTATAGTAAAGTCGTCAGGGTGGCCTAAAGTCGGTATCAGCCAGTCAGCGAGGGAGTCTATCCCCTTTTCAATAGCGCTAGACCAAGGAGATTGTTTTTTAGCATCTGAGGTGGAGCGCCACACCTACCATCAGCTCCTTACTTTACCGCACAGATCCCTATGCTACTCATACGCTGAGTTGGCGAGGACCGGTATCAAACTAGGAACCTTGTGGTTTCTAGCCGAACGCTCTACCGACTGAGCTAATAGTAGTCAAGACATAATTCTGGAGAAAGCATTGTCTTTATTTGAAAATTTGAAAAAGAAATATTCTGACGAGAAAGACGTAGGAAGGTTCAAGTAACGGTAGAATTTACACTATCAAAAAACAAGGTGAAAGCACATCAATGGACGAAGTTGCCACCGTGTAATTTCCTGCTACATTTGCAAAGATTCTAGAAGACTATAAACTCCTACCGTTATATACCCTCTTCATCTGCTGGTTATATAATGGGGAAAGAGGAGGGAAGTTCTATTTCGTCGACTGGCCATCTTCTATTGAGTTGATTTCTTCCTCTGGTCGATACGGCTTCTTTTACTCTGGGTTCCAGTTGTCTGTGCTCATCCTCTTTGTTTTTAAATGATGACACAAGACTTTGTTTATTTTTCAATGACGTCTTTATTACCCGAAACCCAAAAGTCTCCAATCGCGCGGTGAGAAGATGGCTTACTTGGGAACAGACGACCATCGCGTCCGCTCTCTTCGACTAACCGCCAAATTCTAACTACTAGTCAGTTACCTTCACACACTTTTCCATTAGTCAACCAGAAATCGAAACCTAGGTCAGCGAAAGGTTAATTGTTGCCAATAACTTTTATTACAGTCAATGGTAACTTTCCATTTACCATACCATTAGTTAAATTTTACTACTCAACAGTCATAATTCGTAAGCAGCCCACAGATTATGTAACACTACCAGAACAAATATTCAATGTTGATGAGACAGGTCTTTACTAGAAGAAACTACCAGATCGTTCCTTCATATCTAATGAAGAAAAAATCATTCCTAGATACAAAGTGTCTAAAGAACGTTTGGCCTTAATGTTGGGAGCCAATTGTGCAGATGATTGTAAGCTAAAACCGCTACTTGTGTATTATGAAAAGGAATCCAGTAAGAGGAATTACGGTCTTGTGAGAAGTCTTTACCAAGGATCCAATTCCACTGGACAAGCGCTCTGGATTGAAGGCCAAAGGATGGCCCATAAAAACCTAACAATCTACACTGAAGAAAATGCAAGAAGCGTTTTCTTACTTAGACAAAGTAAGTAAAAGTAAAGTTGTCGGGGTGGCCTAATGTCGGTATCAGCCAGACAGTCTATCCCCTTTTCACTTGCGCCAGATCAAGGACATTGTTTGGAGGTCTGAGATGGAGCTCCACACCTACCAACAGCTACTTTACCGCACAGTATTCTGTGCTATTCATACGCTGAGTTAGCGAGGGCAGGTTTCGAACTCGGAACCTTGTGGTTCCTAGGCTGACGCTCTACCGACTGAGCTTAGCCGGTCCTAAAAAGTGAGGCTTTATTTGAGGAAATGGATCCTAATGTACAACGCTTTATAAAAATACTGGGGGTGGGGGTTGTCAAAATAACTTTTCACCTTATCTAATCCCTGAAGAGAAGAAAAAATACAATTTCTTACAATACTCTACAGAATCACAAGAAAAATCAGCTGGTTATCCTCAGCCTTCGACATCTACATTCGTACTATGTAATATATATCACCTCTTCATCTCCTACATCAGCCTTGGCGAGTAATGCTATCAGGTAGGCAATAGAATGATTTTTTTCTAATAACTAAGACTAGCCTAGTTTTACTTTATAATTTACAGCAATTTATTGATTCAGTAGGATAACATAAAAACAAAGTAGGCTAGCCTAGGCTAAGCTTCATAATTTACCGAAATATACCGATTACTTAGGCTAACATAAAAAAACTAGGCTACGCCTAGGTCGGTTAATTGCATCTAAATAATGGCTATTTCGACTTAAGTCGTGTCCTCTGGAACCAATTAATGACGTAGAGTAAGGTATTACTACATTTATATATATATATATATATATATATATATATATATATTGACTGACCGCCAAAATCTAACTAACTTTAGCTCAGTCCCCTTCTCATGCCTTGCCTTTAACCAATCAGAAATCAATGGCTAGGTGAGCGAAAGGTGAACTGCTGTCAATAACTTTTACAATAGTTAATGGTAACTTTCTATTTGCCATATCGTTATTTAAATCTTACAGCATACTAACCCTTTTCGGGTCAATTAATGCAGAATCAAGTCATTTTGATAAACATAGGAGTCAGGTTGCATATAGTACCTGCAGTTGCTTAAGTGGTCAGTCAATTAAGTATTGAACAGACTCCTTGTTACTTAACTTCAGTGATCTAACAGGAACCGGTACTTCCAGTGCCACTTGACCGTAATCAACGAAGATGAGGACAATACTCTGATTCGTATAAATGATGTTAACAATAAACGATATTTAAAAAAATAAATCTAATATTGCATTTTATTGGACAAGGTACAAATCAATTTTATAATTCAATTCCTGCAGAACTTAAAAAAAAACTTTCTCAGTTTTTCGCAGACTTCCAGGAATTGATTTTTTCATTAATAGAATTAACTCTTTGCCTACCAATTTTTTCCCCACGGCTATACCAAATTTTCTTGGTATTTTTTATCTGTATGATGAGATATTTCAAAATTCACTATCTATTCACCTCAGACAAAACAAGAAATGGATGGAGTGTAAACAAGTGACACGGGCGAGAACCACTGCCAGCGGTTTAAGATAGGATCGCACTTCTACCATGAAGTCGTGAGTTCAATCCCTGGAACCTGTCTCATCGAAAAGTCTATTGACACTTTAAGAATAAAATAACTAAAGAAGGTGAAATCAGTGATATAAGATATATAATTTTTATTTTATATTCTAAGATATTTAAAAATGTTATTTTATATTCTAAGATATTTAAAAATTTTATTTTATATTCGAAGATATTTAAAAAATTTATTTTATATTCGAAGATATTTAAAAATTTTATTCTATATTCGAAGATATTTAAAAATTTTATTCTATATTCGAAGATATTAAAAAATTTTATCTTATATTCTAAGATATTTAAAATTTTTATTTTATATTCTAAGATATTTAAAAATTTTATTCTATATTCGAAGATATTTAAAAAATTTATTTTATATTCTAAGATATTCAAAATTTTATTTTATATTCTAAGATTTCAAAAATTTATTTTATATTCTAAGATATTCAAAAATTTTATTTTATATTCTAAGATATTTAAAATTTATTTTATATTCTAAGATATTTTAAAAATTTATTATATTCGAAGATATTAAAAAATTTTATCTTATATTCTAAGATATTTAAAATTTTATTCTATGTTCTAGGATATATTTAAAAATTGTATTCTATATTCGAAGATATTTAAAAAATTTATTTTTATATTCGAAGATATTTAAAAAATTTTATTTTATATTCGAAGATATTTTAAAAATTTATTTTATATTCGAAGATATTTTAAAAATTGTATTCTATATTCGAAGATATTTAAAAATTTTATTTTATATTCGAAGATATTTAAAAATTTTATTTTATATTCTAAGATATTTAAAAATTTTATTTTATATTCTAAGATATTTAAAAATTAAAATATTCATAGAAATAGCATTGAAATTAAAATATACATAGACATAGCATTGAAATTAAAAAAATTACATAGAAATAGCATTGAAATTAAATATACATAGAAATAGCATTTACATTGAAATTAAAATATACATAGAAATATTGAAATTAAAAATACATAGAAATAGCATTGAAATTCAACTTAAAAATGTCCAGCATTTGTAAATCTCAAAAATTAAACAAATCAGAACACCAGGATTCCTCTCTTTCTACCCAGGTGATGCTGGGTAGCCACTTCTGGTAATCTTCTAAGTAACACAAATGTAATATGGTGGCTCGAGGTCGGGTATCACCACGTGCAACAACTGTGTGGTGTGATGACCTGGAGATAGTTTCGATACCGTCGTGTGGTAATTGCAGGTGTCGTTGAAAAACACCGGCAGAGGAATGGTAAAGTAAACATAATATTCCACCCGAGAAGTTGAGCATCATAAGTACAATACCACAGGGACAAGAGAAGAGACTCGACAGACGGAGAACGAAAGCGGACAAATGCGGCAAGTGTTGCTCGGAAGGAACGAACTCGCTGCAGAGGTGGGTGAGTTTTATTTTAACGTTTAACAGCAATGCCATCCAGACAACTCGTCTGAAAAAAAAAACCGTGACTCATACTCTGGACCACCCGGGGAGTCCAGTGTGCTTCGGCCACAGGATCAGATTAAGTAATAAATAATAGCGTTGATCCCAGGGGGCTATCCCCCCAGGCAACACCTACCCCCTTGAGTTAAAGGGGCAGAGTTGGGTTTATTGCCCAGCGCCTGAGGTGCCCCCTTGAGGGGAATGCCGAAGGGACCGACGCAATTTTTGTTCTTTCCCACCTATCATCTTCGGCTTCGGTGGGCCCACGTTAAAACGAGGCCCTGTGCCCAGCCCATACAAGTGGGGTATGAGGCAAATACCCTCATACTCTGGACCAACCTCTTAAAACAATAAAAGTTATTAAATTGATAAGAAGTTTTGGTGTTGGTTTCTATCCTATCATGAGGCGATCACCCATCACCGGTCAAATATCACCCCCCCTCAGAGTACACCGACTGCACCTCTGCAGAGGGGTAAAATGCCCCCTCCCCCAATGAGGCTACCTGTTGACCCTCAATGACGACCCGTGTTACTTAAGGATAAATTCTTGGTGGCTAGGCAGTCCATGATATACAACTCTTCTTTTGGTCCTTACTTAGGCTAGATGGATAGTCAGAGAGAACTCCATCCGATCGGTCCGCTGATGACGTCAAGCCCTAGCACCTATATGATTGCCCCAACCCTATTACCCTTATAGCAAGCCCCAACCCCTTTTATCATATATGTACGAGAAGGCGGTGGCTGAGTGTCTTAGTGTCCTGGGTATGATATTAAACTACATCTAATGGTGATGTTTCAATTTTGGAGCTCTGGGGAGTGTGGAGTACCCCTTCATTACCATCCCCCATCTATGTGTTAAATTGGAAAAATAAGTTTAAATATGTTTAAAAAAAATAGAAATGAAAAAAAAATTGAATACACATCATGAATGAATAGAACAAAACGCCGTCGGCATAAAATAACCCAGCAAGAGTTGACATGCCATAAAATCCAACCAACCAATTTAAAAACATAGATAATTTTATAAATTTACATAAAGTGTAATCTAATGAAGTTCCAATATTGGAACTCTGGTGAGTGTGGAGTACCCCTTCATCGCCATTACTTCCTGGTCCACTTTGACCCAGAGTGGTAGTACCTGTTAGGGTCCCATTTATAGGTTAAATAGAAAAAAATGTGTTAAAAAATTGAGTTTAAAAAAATCTTGAATACCTATAAAGCATGAATAAAACAAAATTTCTTTGGCATAAAATAACCCAACAAGGTTTGACATGCCGTAAAATCCAACAAACCTAACCAAACACAGAGCTTGTGTCTTGCTAAAGTCTTGCTAGTCCAGGTCACTAACTAATGCACCTAGACTAACAGGTTAATAATATTGAGCACAATTCTCACTGAATGCCACAAACTTCTTGCTAAACCAAACTAAGCTAAGTAAATGACTACTCGTAGATGTTAAAAAACAAAAATTAATCAATCAATATACTATGATCTGGATGTCTGGGCGTTTCATCATGATGTAAAGGTTAGCAAGCTAGTCTCACAGATCGATTTCTACTGAATAACAAGTGATGGCGTAATGGATAAAGCGAGTTCGAATCCCAGCCGCGTTATTATGTTCACTTTCAGACAATTACCCTTGGGATAGATAGGAAATCCCCCATCCCCCCAGCTATGGGTTAAATAGTACAACAAACGTTTTTATGTAATGTTGGCTTCGGCATTAAATTACCCATGATGGCTGATTAAACAAAGAAATCAGAGCAAACTTCGATCCTCACTGGTTGTTTAGTTGTCTGGATTTTACGGCATGGCAACACTTATTGGGTTATTTTATGTCAAAGACGTTTTGTTTTTTCCATTCTTGATGGATATTCAACATTTTTTCAGGCTCAATTTTTTAAAACTGAATTATTTTTTCTATTTAGCCCATAGATCGGACCCTAAAAGGTACTATCACTCCGTGTCAGAGTGTATCTGCGAGTAAGGGCAATGAATGGGTACCTCACACTCCAGAGCTCCAAAATTGGAACTTCACCATTAGATGCAGTTTAACATCATACCCAGGACACTGAGAGCCTCAACCACCTCCTTCTCGCACATATAAGAAACGAGACCATCCAAGCAACAACATTGTTAAGATCGGCTAGAATACTCAGAAGAGTCCTGGAGATCTGAGAAGACTTGCTGTCACTCAGTCTCTAGTGAACCACCAGCTGGTGAAGAACTCTCATTGAGTCAAATAATAAACGCATATGAAGGATCAAGACGATATTTTAACGGCAATGTTTTTATAGATTGGCTTTTGAGTCGATCCCCAAAATCAGAGTTGGCCATTCTTATGGTTAAGTTTGTAAGATGATCCCCAATTGATAAGAGTCAATTCGAAAAGAGTAAAGACAACAACGAATCATTGATAGAAAAATAATCATATATTTGGAGATGGCGAACAAGTTGGTCAGTCGAGCAGAGTTTCCATTTCTTTGATTGTATTCGGATAAATCAATACAAGCTAATCCGGAACGCCATCGTTTCTCTTCTGGTGATTAACGAATCTTGCCTGCGAGTTGTGGTGAATTATCTGGAGAGAGAGAGAGAGAGAGAGAGAGAGAGAGGAGAGAGAGAGAGAGGGGGGGGGAGAGAGAGAAGGAGGGAGAGAGAAAGAACTGGAGGGAGAGGGAGAAAGATAGAAAGGGAGAGTGGGAGAGAGAGAGAAAGAGAGAAATGGAGAGTGAAATAGAGAGAGAGAGAGGGGGAGAGAAAGAAACGGGAGAGAGGGAGAAAGACAGAAAGGGAGAGTGGAGAGAGAGAAAGAAAGAGAGAGAGGGGAGAGGGGGAGAGGGGGAGAGGGATAGAGGAAGAGAGAGAAACGGAGAGAGAGGGGGAAATATAGGAATGGAGAGAGAGGGAGGGAGGTGAGAGAGAGAAACAGAGAGAGAGTGGGAGAAAGATAGAAATGGAGAGAGAAATGGAGAGAGAGAGAGAGAGAGAGAGAGGGAGGGGGAGAGGAGGGGAGAGAGAGAGAAACGGAGAGAGAGGGAGAAAGATAGAAAGGGGGAGTGGGAGAAAGAGAGAGAGAGAGAGAGAGAGAGAGAGAGGGAGAGATAGAGAGAGAGGGGGGTTGTGTGGGCTATTCGCTTCTCGTCCATATCTTTGGAAACGAGAGTTGCGGGGAATTTATCGCATTGGATGAGAGATACCAGAATTCCAGTTAAAAGAATAAAAATAACATTCATTCTGTTACAATTCTGCTCGCCATTTAAAGCGTTGATTTCCCCAGTTGGTAAATTCCTAGTTCAATTCCTTTGTGGTAAAAAGTCTGTTGTATTCCTTGAAACCCTAAGTAGAAAAGAGTGTAGTTTCAGTTGATACTCCTTGTAGTAGAAAGTCTGTTATATTCCTTGTAATCCTCCTCTGTAGGTCTTGATTTCAGAAAGTCCAATTTTCAATTGATTTCAGGACAAATACCAATGAATTCTATATTGTGTCTAATTGGCTAATTTTTTTTACCAGAAATGCATTTGCTGCTGGTGTTGGGAAAGTTCATAAATATGAGTGGGAAATTTGTGTACATCTTATACCTTGATAGTCCAACACATTCTATGAGTAAATAGTAGGGCAGACTATCTATGAATCATGTTTAAAAATTATTAGGATTAAATAGAAATACTTGAAACCATATTTTGAGACGGGTTTAGCATGACAGTTATCATCGTAGAACATGGAATCAATATATATATATATATATATATATATATATATATATATATATATATAAGGAATGGAGCACTATGTGACGGCCTTTACACACAAAGCGATGTGTGTATTAAAACAGTTAAGATCCCCTTCCCATTCTGTAAGTGAAGACAGCCTAATGGTTAAGGTGCCGTACTGACACCCAACCGATCGGATTTCAATTCCGGCTGTAGGTAGCTTACAAAATGTTCTAGCCACACTGAAGAGACTTGATAAGTCGAAACACGTGTCTGTGGATGACCCATATATATATATATATATATATATATATATATATATATATATATGTGTGTGTTGTGTGTGTGTGTGTGCATGTGTCTAAGTTAGCAAAGCGAGGACATGAAATCAAGGTTAAGGACAATTCTTGCCTATGCTAACCTAACTTTAGATAAACATGCTCTCTCCAAGATATTGAGCACTATTTACTTATAGATATAGCACACCATATTATCAACACACACACACACACACACACACACACATGTTGTAATCAGGTTGCGCTGACCGCACGGAGTTTCATGACACTCTTTCTTTCTTGTCACCCATCCCTATCGATCATCACTCCTGTCAGGTCTCCCACATGGCATCCAGAATAAGCACAGAGCTGATTAGTAAAGGTTTTTGCTTGTCGGTCTACTCTGGTGTGTCCATGTGTAGATGTCTGCCGAAAAACGTCACTTATGAGTTCGTCATTGCTTCTCTGACAATGTCCAGCATGTTTTGTTTGACTTAAATGGGATAGTTTGTGAGATGAAGTAAGTGATCGTACAGCTGCTTTTTTGTGTGGGGTGTTGCTTCATAGATTTATTCAAGACAGCACGCACAATCCTGGTGTAGTTCTCTAAGTGTTTCGTTAGAGTCCAAGTGGTGTTGCCATACAGTAGCACTGACACGGCTACATCTTGGAAGAATTATCTTATCGGAGAGATCCGATTTCCATATGATCGATAATCTGTCTAGTAGATCACAGTTCAGTACGTTGCAAAAAAAAAAGAGAAAAAAGAAAGAAAAAGTGCTCAACATCATTTATGGAAGGAGTCATATTTAATATAAGTCATCGGGGCGGCCTAACGTCGGGATCAGCCAGATAGAGAGGGAGTCTATTACCTTTTCACTAGCGCTAGACCAAAGAGATTGTTTTTAGCAACTGAGGCGGAGGGCCACGCCTACCACCAGCTCCTCACTTTACCGCACATATCCCTGTGCTACTCATTCGCTGAGTTGGCGAGGACCGGTATCGAACCAAGAACCTTGTAATTCCTAGCCGAACACTCTGCCAACTGAGCTAAGCCGGCCCTCAATATTTAATATAAAAACAATAATAAACGAGTTAGGTTGAGCACTTAATTTTTGAAAAGTATTCAAGCGTTTCCTAAACAGATTTATTGGTTATTTCCTATAAGTCTAACATAAACAAAGGGGAACCACTCTTGACTTTATTATTTTTATTATTTATTTATTTATTGATCTACTAGGAAAAAAGAAGACGGGGTTAGGGTTAGGGTTAGGGTTTAGGGTTAGTTTAATGGGAAAATAAATAAATAATTTATCAGTCAAGAGTGGTTCCCCTTTGTTTATGTTAGAATTATAGGAAATAACCGATTTATTTGATCCACTGTAGCTACAATCAACATCTTACTGTCAGAGTGCATTGACATGAAAGTTAAAGTCACGGGATCAATCACATCAGTTGTTTATCCAACTCCACCATTTTTCTCCCGCCCTGTCGACTGGGACAGAAGGCTACACCGACTGTATCTTTGCAGAGGCGTAAGATCACCCCAATTGGGGCTACCTGTTTGGCCGTGGATGGAGATCCGTGATGCTAGAGGATGGAATCCTTGTGGCTGAGCAGTCCATGATATGCAACATTCTACTTTGGTCCTTACTTAGGCTTGGCGGTCGGTCGGAGAGGCCACCTTTGATCAACCAGCTGGTCATGTCAAGCCCCAGCACCAATATAATTGTCCCAACCCTACTGCCTTTATGACAAGCCCAACCCTTTTATCATATATGTTCTAGAAGGCGGTGGCTGAGGGTCTCAGTGTCCTGGGTATGACGTTAAACTGCATTCAATGAAGTTCCAATTTTGGAACTGGGGAGTGTCGAGTACCCCTTCATCACTATTACTTCCAGGTTTACTCTGACCCGGAGTGGTATTACCTGTTACGGTTCAATCAATGGGTTAAATAGAAAAAATGAGTTTATAAAATCTGTTAAAATTGAGTTTGAAAAAATATTGAATACCCATCAAGAATGAATAAAACAAAATGTCTTCAGCATAAAATAAGTCAACAAGGGTTGACATACCGTTAAAACCAACCAACCAACCAACCAACCATTTTGTTATCCATGTATTGAGCTAATCTTTCATGGCGAGTTAATTTCTCAGTTTATTTTTGAGGAGGGGAGTGGTTCTTTTATAATTATGATACAAATTTTTGATATTAAACATGGCTCCTTCGACCTTTGTTCGTTGAAAACCTCAAGTCACATTGCAAAGAAAAAAAAAAGAAACTAATTATAGCAGCCAATAACAACAACAATGTCAACATAAGGATAAACAGCAAAAGAAGAAAATCTAGAAAACAAAAATGGGAAGAAAAACAACTATACGGATACTTCAAGTGACATCTAAGGAAATTGCATACGAGATGATTTGGGAATGGCTAAAAAGGGGAAGCCCCAAGAGAGAAAACTGGATCTCTTTTAATAGCAGCACAAAATAATGTCATGAGAACCAATTACGTCAAAGCGAAACATTGATAAGACGCAGAAAGTTAATTTATATATGTATTGCACGTGGTGTAACGGTTAGAGTCCTATGTAAAACGCGTTACAAATGATTTACTATGAAAATGCATTGTAAATGATTTACAGTTAATAAGAAAACAATATCCTATAATAAACGAATGCAGCAAACTGGCGCAAAAGGAATACAAGACTGACTGGAAAAAAGTGATTCAGTGGGAACTGTGCAAAAGATTAAAATTCGATCATACTGACAAACCAGAATCTGTCCTAGAAAATGAGATCCATAATATTCTCTGGGATTTGAAATACAAATGGATTACAGAATTCCGGCCAAAAGCCAGACCTAGTGTTAATTAATGAGAGAGAGAGAGAGAGAGAGAGAGAGAGAGAGAGAGAGAGAGAGAGAGAGAGAGAGAGAGAGAGAGAGAGAGACCTAGTTAATTAATAAGAAAAAAAAGAGAATTTGTCATCTAGTGGATTTTTAATCTACATATAAATACGCTTGTTCCTTAATCTTCCATCCGTTGTCATCCTGCAACACCATCTGGTTAAAAATGACACCGTCCAAATTGTCCAAGATCCAATGCAAAAATATAAATACAAATTATCTGGTATCGTTTAATCACAGATTTCTTATTTGTCCCATTTTATTTCACCCAATTTTAAAAATGAAACATTTCAAATGGTCTTACGTCGCTTAAATGCCCAACATAAAATTAAAATGAATTTAAAAAAAAGTGAGGCATTTGTTTTATTTTTAATATTAAAATTATGAATTACAGAAGATATTTTGGTAATTTGGGTAGGATTTATATGTAATGGAATTTCAAATCATCGTTTCTGGTTTAAATAGCTCCTCTTGATTTTTGTTTCGTTTTGTAGAAATTCCACGGGTCCCGCTAATTATTATTATTGGAAAATAATTCCGTTTGTGATTCACTAATACCGAATATAACTGAATATTATTAGCGAAGATGAAAAATGTAATCGATCTCCGTTAATAAAATATATTTCATTTTTATTTGTTTATAATCTGTTTATAATCTAAATTTTTAAATGTTTTTAAATTTTAAAATTTTAAAAATTATTACTGAGGTTTTTATCATTATTTCTTATTTTTATCTATTTCTTTTTAATTATTACTGACATTTAAAATTTTTTTCTAAATCAAAGTTTTGGTTCCCGAATCCGACAAGAAATACCTGAAGAAGGCCGGAGGGTACATCGGCTGAAACGTTGTACAGATAACAATGAAGATGAGGACAATAGTCCGAATAATCCAAATAATATTAATCATCAAGCCTCATCTAAAAAATTGAGAGAAATAGTACTAAAGTTTTGTTTTTAATTATTTATTGTTATTTGTTCATATTCTGTTTGGTCTTAATATTCGGCTAAGAACGAAAAAAACCGGGCCGTTGTTTTATTGTTTGGTATTGTAAGAATAAAACAGATTCTAAAGATTTGCGTTTAGATTTGTTTTCTTTTTGTTTTTTCATTCTTTCTTTTTATTGTTAGTGCCTTATAAAGATCAAGTTTATGATTCTGTGATTTACGAGAGAGTTAATGTTATCACTCGTCTTTAATACTTTGTGATGATTCATCTATTCATTCAAGGATCATTAAAAAGAGTCTGATATTTCTCTTGTTTTTTTTAAAGCTAGTGTTCATCAATTTGAAAAAGAAAAAAAATATTAGTCATTCGATTTCTTTTAATAAGCTGTTACATTTATATATTTACATTCTATTTTGTCTTGATATTAATTTGGCTAAACACAGATATATCTTTTATTGTTTGGTATTAGGGGCCGGATTAGCTCAGTCGGTAGAGCGTTCGGCTAGAAACCACAAGGTTCCTAGTTCGATGACCGGGCCTCGCCAACTCAGCGTATGAGTAGCACAGGGATCAGTGCGGTAAAGTAAGGAGCTGATGGTAGGTGTGGCGCTCCACCTCAGATGCTAAAACAATCTGCTTGGTCTAGCGTTATTGAAAAGGGGATAGACTCCCTTGCTGACTGGCTGATACCGACTTTAGGCCGCCTTGACGACTTTACTTATATATATAATTTTTCTCTGGGGATCTGAAAATAAGGGCACACATTGAGTTCTCTAAATTACGACAACTGAAAAAGTACTACGTCGTAATGAAGATTTCTTCAGTCAATCTTTGGATTATATATATATATATATATTCGCAAGAATATGCACCCTCCAGGCGTAAGTATTTAATTTTTAATGTAATGAAATATATTCAATTAGAAAGACTAACAAAATTAAATAAGAACGTATATAAAAAGATTACATTTATTTTAATTATATTTTAACTGATTACTATATAAAATAATTCATAAGATTGGTTTTGATACGTTGGAGAATAAATCAATAATATCAGAGATCAATAACACCAAGTAATTATTTATTAAACTAGGTTTGTTAAAATCAGTATGTAAAACTGTATTTCTTAGAAATATATGACATATTGCAGGATTTTAAACGCACAAATAACATGGGCAGTTCTGAGGCAAATCAAATTCTGATTTTCATAGACACACCGTTAATAAATAAGATTTATTCTATATATTAATGATTTTGACTATAAATTAAACACTCATTGAAAACGTTGTGTAATTCCTGAGGGTATTGTGACGTAAGCAGTGACGTAGATTCGGTTACAGACTGACATTAATATATTATATATATATATATATATATATATATATATATATATATAATATATATATATATATTAAATATTTTTGCTTGAAGGCAATTACAATGCGAATATCGCATAAATTCGATAATTATAGAAGATAACAATGACAAGTGAATTTTCGCAAAGAATTACTCGGCGTGTAGAACATCGTACAGACTGTTTCAACTTTATTAAGTCTCATTAGCGATATATACTAACGATTTCCCTCCGACAGAAATCGAAACCGGGACTTAGCAGGATAGTTTAGACACTATACTGTTTCAGCCACAATACAGCACCGAGAAATATTTGCGAAAATAACCTGTTAATGATACTAGTGTCTCTACCATATGAAGCAAGGTAACGCTTAGTAAATAATAACAGACACATCCGGGCCTTTATGCTTTTCGGAAAGAAATAAGATTTTTTTTTATGTTTGTTTATTTATTTAGAAGCATTGGTGAGTAAAGTATATATATTAAATATTTTATATTTTTGCTTGAAGGCAATTACAATTGCGAAAATTCACTTGTCATTGTTATCTTCTATAATTATCGAATTTATGCAAAAATATAAAATATTTAATATATATATATACTTTATCAGCAATGCTTCTAAAAAATAAACAAACATCCAAAAAAAAATCATATATATATATATATATATATATATATATATATATATATGTGTGTGTGTGTGTGTGTGTGTGTGTGTGTGTTGTGTGTGTGTGTATTTGAAGATATATTCAGTATTACAAAATGTATAAAATGGATTTAAATAAAAAAGAGTTAGCACCGAAGGCTTTTACGTTCATCTCATCAGGGGAGGAACCGATTAAGTTTTTAACAGCTGAAAGTTGGATAGTTTTAAAACTTCAAAAGTTAAATATATGAGAACGTTTAAAAAGAATATTAACGCTTCGTTCTAGTATCGATCTCAACTCAGTTCAACCATCCTTTCTGCAAAAACATAACGTTATTTTATTTCTTTTACAAACGTTTTATTTTTTTTTTTACTCCAATACTAGAACGAAGCGTTTATATTTTTGGGAGAGAAGAGAAGAAAAAAACCTCCCCCCCCCAAAAAGAAAAATGTGGAATAGACTAAGGACTTTCGTTCCTCTCTTTCCAGAGTCAAATCGAGGATTTAAAAGTCAAAACGTAAAGTAGGGAATAAAGTAGGTTTTATAAGACTCATTGAGGGAGTTCAAAGGAGAGCTACTAAAGTAATGAATAATTTAAAAATCCTTTCGTGTGAAGAAAGACTTCGGAAGATTGACTTACCAAGTTTGGTTTATTGACAAACAAGAGGGGATATGATTGTAAAATTTGGATTATGATGAAAATTTAACACTAAAACTGATTTTAATCCGTCAAATTTTTACAGCTTTTTGTCAATGCAAGAAAATGCAGAACAATATCTATCTATCTCTCTATATATATCTTAACCCCTCCACACGAGCAGGATGCGACACAAGGTCAATTTTTTAAGTGGAGATTAACAGGTTTGAATTCAGAGTTTTCCTTTATTGGTTACCAAACCCAGTCTGCTCTACTATTCACCCATAGCTGGAGGGATAATTAGATTCATACCTTTACCAAGTGTATTAGCGCTGAAAAAATTAGCTGTGAAACGCAAACAGCTTCGTCCAGGAATTGAACTCGGGTTGACGAGTCAATTTCCTACGACTCTAACCATTAGACCACGCGCCTCCATAGAGCATTATCACTACAGATTTCAAGTATAAAAACCAGATACAAATCACGATAAAACTCACGACTCTGAGTTTTACGATTTCAATCTTTAGATGAGCTAGTATAACACATATATAACATATATAATGTGTGCTTACGCTCGTGCGTACCTGTGTATAATTCCAGGTGTCTTTTTCTTTTATTGAGCCCTGTATGTTAGATTAAATTCCATTTTAAACGAAAAAAACATTCCATCTTCCCATATATTTTTTACTCACTTTTTTACACTGTCTTGTTTCATATAATTTTTGAGAGGATAATTTACTCCCATCGCCTTTAGTGCTTGTCTTGATATACACAGTCTGTTACTGAGAATAAGCGGTATCACATTGCTTCGTTTGAACTTCGCAGCTCAATTTATTTACTTTTTTTTCTGGCCTCTGTCGAATGAAATTCAAAAGGAAACTGTAATCAACTACTTAATCAATCACAGAGTTGAGCCCCAGGAACTGAAGATCACTAAGTAATTCGGACTTTTTTCAAAGAGTTTTTTTTCTTCGTATTATTAGTGACTCTCTCCAATTCAATCTCAAATTATTTTATTCATTCAATCTTTCTTTCTTTCTTTCTTTTTAAAATGTTGTATCTTTTTATTATTTTCCTTCTGCTACCATCTTTATTTTTTTTTGTTTATTAATAATTCTCTCTCACCCTCTCTCTCTCTCACTCTCACTCTCTCTCTGTCTCTGTCTGTCTGTCTGTCTGTCTCTCTCTCAAATTATTTCATTCATCCAATCCTTTCTTTCTTTCTTTCTTTCTTTCTTTCAAAAATGTTATATTTTAAAAAATTATTTTCCTTCTGCTACCATCCTTAGATTTTCTTTTATTATTAGTGGGCCTCTTTCTCTCCTTCTCTCTCTTTTCTTCTCTTCTTTTCTTCTCTCTCTCTCATTCAATCTCAATTTCTCTCTCTCCCCTCTCTCTCTTTGAAACTCTACATTTTTTTAATTATTTTCCTTCTGCTACCATCCTTAGATTTTCTTTTTATTATTAGTGAGTCTCTTTCTCTCCCTCTCTCTCTTTCCTTCTCTCTCTCTCTCTCTCATTTAATCTCAATTTCTTTCTTCTCTCTCTCTCTCTCTCTCTCTCTCTTACTCTCTTTCTTTCTTTCTTTCTTTCTTTCTTTCTTTCTTTCTTTCTTTCTTTCTTTTTAAAACTCTACATTTTTTAATTATTTTCCTTCTGCTACCGTTCTTAGATATTCTTTTATACTATTAGTGAATCTCTCTGTCTGTCTGTTTGTCTGTCTGTTTATCTCATTCAATCATAAATTCTTTCATTCTTTCATTCATTCTTTCTTTCTTTCTGTCTTTTATTCTTTCTTTCTTTCTTTTTGAAATGCTATATCTATTTAATTATTTTCCTTCTGTTACCGTTTTTAGATTTTCTCTTGTATTATTAGTGAATCTCTCTCCCCCCCTCTCTCTCTTCCTCTCATTTAATCACAAATTATTTCTTTCTATCTGTCTTCTATTCTTTCTTTCTTTCTTTCTTTTTAAAATGTTGTATCTTTTTATTATTTTCTTTCTGCTACCATCTTAAATTTTTTTGTTTATTAATAACTCTCTCTCTCTCTCTCTCTCTCTCTCTCTCTCTCTCTCTCTCTCTCTCTCTCAAATTATTTCATTCATTCAATCCTTTCTTTCTTTCTTTCAAAAATGTTATATTTAAAAAAAATTATTTTCCTTCTGCTACCATCCTTAGATTTTCTTTTTATTATTAGTGAGTCTCTTTCCCTTCTTCTCTCTCTTTCCTTCTCTCTCTATCTCTCTCATTCAATCTCAATTTCTCTCTCTTTCTCTCTCTCTCTCCCCCCTCTCCCTCTCTTTGAAACTCTACATATTTTGATTATTTTCCTTCTGCTACCGTTCTTAGATTTTCTTTTTATCATTAGTGAGTCTCCTTCTCTCTCTCTCTCATTCAATCTCAATTTCTTTCTCTTCTCCTCTCTCTCATTCAATCTCAATTTCTTTCTCTTCTCTTCTCTTCTCTCTCTCTCCCCCTCTCTCTCTTCCTCTCTCTCTTTCTTTCTTTCTTTTTAAAACTCTACATTTTTTTGATTATTTTCCTTCTGCTAACGTTCTTAGATTTTCTTTTATACTATTAGTGAATCTCTCTGTCTGTCTGTTTGTCTGTCTGTCTGTCTGTCTGTTTATCTCATTCAATCATAAATTCTTTCATTCTTTCATTCTTTCTTTCTTTCTTTCTTTCTTTCTTTCTTTTGGAAATGCTATATCTATTTGATTATTTTCCTTCTGTTACCGTTTTTAGATTTTCTCTTGTATTATTAGTGAATCTCTCCCCCCCCCTCTCTCTCTTCCTCTCATTTAATCACAAATTATTTCTTTCTTTCTGTCTTTTATTCTTTCTTTCTTTCTTTTTAAAATGCAACATTTTTTATTATCATGATTTTCCTTCCGCTACCGTTCTGGGTTTCTCATTAAAAAAATGAAGAAAAAAAAGCAGAAAAAAAGGCGACCAGTCGATTCCATAAGATGCCTAATAGTGCCAAAAGTAAGTCGCGCCAAATTTGCTTTCAGACATTTGAGATGTGTTTTTCTGTGATCAGTAAATCTAAATGAATTTTGAGCTGATATTTTCAAGCTTTTCCGCACAACAAAATCATTTCTTTTTATTGACAGCAATATTAACAAGGAAGGAAGGTCAATGACTTTGCCGGTGCATCAGGTATAACATTAAATCTTCGTGATGTGTTCAGTCGACAGAACAAAACACAATAAAACAATAACAAAACATAGCAGTACAACACAACAAAATATGTTACTAACAGACATCATAATCATCGTAATAATGTTAAATCTTCATGATGTGTGCGTTGGATAGAACAAAAAATAACGATATCTTATTATAATGGAGATTGTGGGTTTTTCTGTCTGTAACCGAAACTATATTAGTATACAAGTCACAATTCCGTTTGTTATTTACATCACATTCTCCATGATTTTATTTTTTATTTAAACCTCAATTATCAATAAAATTGTTTTACATCATTAAGACTGTTGACCATATCTACCTACTAATAACATGCAATTGTATTTATATATAAAACACAATAGCAGATTACAATGTGAATGGGAAGGCTAATTTGCATATTGATCTTAAAAATTTTATTTTAATAAATATATGCTTATTATTATTGATTTCTAATTGTTTGGTTTTATCTTAATGAATATGAGCAAACATCTCGGGGATAAATCTTAAAAGAAATCCATTAACAAGAAGAAATATCTGTAATTTTATTCTTTACTTCCTATTTTAACTAAATAGTTAAATTCAGAAAATTTACCAATGGAAAATGATGGAAGAGTTAGTTTCAAAGTTGTTCTATTTTTCAATCATACCCCCTCTGTTCCAAATCTTTTAATCTGTATTCTTATTCAGTTTCATTAGCCTTTCTAATTTAATATAATATTATATTAAAACTTAAATACTTGCACCCGGAGGGTGCATATATTTGCTAGTAACAATAAAAAACATAATATAACACAACAAAATATGTTGCTAACGCTTATAATAATAATCTTATTATAATGGAGATTGTGGGTTTTTCTGTCTGTAACCGAAACTATATTACTATACAAGTCACAATTCCCTTTAGTTATTTACACCACATTCTCCATGATTTAATTTTTTTTATTTAAACCTCAATTATTAGTAAAATTGTTTTACATCATTAAGACTGTTAACAATATCTACATACTATTAAGATGCAATTGTATTTATATATACAACAAAATAGCAGTTCACAGTGTGAATGGGAAGGCTAATTTGCATATTGATCTTAAAAATTTGATTTTAATAAATATATGCTTAGTATTATAGATTTCTAATTGTTTGGTTTTATCTTATTGAATATGAGCAAAAATCTCTTCAATAAATCTTAAAAGAAATCCCTTAACAAGAAGAAATAACTGTAATATTATTCTTTACTTCCTATTTTAACTAAATAGTTAAATTAGGAAAAGTTACCACTGAAAGACGGGAGTAATGGAAAATGATGGAAGAGTTAGTTTCAAAGTTGTTCTATTTTCCGATTATACCCCCTCTGTTCCAAATATCTTTATCTGAATTCTTATTCAGTTTCATTAGCCTTTCTAATTTAACATGATATTTTATTATATTAAATTTAACATGATATTTTATTATATTAAAACTTAAATACTTGCACCCGGAGGGTGCATATATTTGCTATTAATAATAATAATAATAATAATAATAATAATAATAATAATAATAATAATAACGCAACAAAATATGGTGCTAACGGTTATAATAATAATAATAATAATAATAATAATAATAATAATAATAATAATAATATAACGAAATCTGTTCTTGAGAATGAAACACATAAAATTCTCTGGGACTTCGAGATAAAAACGGATCACCCTATCCTAGCCAGAAGACCAGACCTAGTATTGATTAACAAAAAAAAAAAAAAAAAAAGAAAAAAGAAAAGAAAAAAGAGAACGTGTCAACTGGTGGATTTTGTGGTCCCAGCAGATCAGAGGGTGAAGGAAAATGAAAAGATGGATGAATACCTGGACCTTGCCAGAGAATTGAAAAAGCTGTGGAATATGAGAGTGAAAGTGATACCAATTGTAGTTGGTGCACTTGGAACGGTACCAATAAACTTGGAAAAAAGACTGGGGGATCTAAAAATCAGAGGATGAATTAAGACCATCCAGACTACTGCATTGCTGCAATCGGCTAGAATACTCAGAAGAGTCTTGGAGACTCGAGGAGACTTGTTGTCACTCAGACTCCAGTGAAATACCATCAGCGTTAGCTGATGTGAAAAACTCAAAAGAAGTGAAAATATAACGAAACGTAACAATAAAACAATTAAAAAAAAACATAGCAGTAAAACGCAACAAAATATGTTGCTAACAGACATCATAATCATCGTCATGACGTTAAATCTTCATATGTGCGTTGGATAGAATAAAATAATAAAACAGAATAAATACAAAATAATGGGGAGTGTGGTGTACCCCTTTATCGCCATTACTCCCAGGATAACTCTGACCCGGAGTGGTAGTACCTGTTAGAGTCTCATCTATGAGTTGAATAGAATCGGAATCATCGCAGAAGGATTATCTCATCCAGAAAAATATTTCTCAACTGCAGAACTTAACTATACAGAATATTGGATCAATTTATTTGATTCAAATTATTAATATTTAAAAATGATTTGATCTCCACAACAATAAGCCGAGAAAACCCAACTTGTCATGAATGGTTTGCTCAATAACTTGAGAAAGAAAAAGGTAGATCTTGTTAAACAACAGATAATCACTATAGCTACAATCAACACCTTACCGTCTGATGAGTGCATTGGAACGAAACACAGAGTCATGGGATGTAACATGGGGGATGTATAACATTAGTTATTTAACCAGCTTCATCTTTTTTCTTCGTGTATTGAACAAACCATTTATGCCATGTTGGTTTTCTCAGCTTATTGCTGAGGAAATCGACTCGTTTATAAATCTCTTATTATAATGGAGATTGTGTGTTTTTCTGTCTGTAACCGAAACTATATTACTAATCGAGTCACAATTAACATAGTTATTTACATCACATTCTTCATGATTTTATCTATATTTAAACCTCAATTATTAATAAAATTGCTTCACCTTTTTATTAGTGTTGTCCATATCTACATACTAATAACATGCTATTGTATTTATATATACAAAAAATACCGGTTTGCAGTGTGAACGGGAAGGCTAATTTGCATATTGATATTAAAAATGTGATTTTAATAAATATGTGCTTAGTATTATTGATTTCTAACTGTTTGGTTTTATTTTAATGAATATAAGCAAAAATCTCTCCAATGAATCTTAAATGAAATCCATTAACAAGAAAAAATAACTGTCATTTTATTATTTATTTCCTAATTTAACTAAATAGTTAAATAAGTAAAATTCAGCAATGAAAGACGGGAGTGATGGAAGAGAAAGTTTCATTTCTATTTTTTTTATTATACCCCCACTCTGTTTCAAATCTTTTTATCTGTATTCTTATTAGACTTTCTAATTTAATACGATATTTCATTACATTAAAACTTAAATACTTGCACCCGGAGGGTGCATATATTTTCTAGTATTAATAATTTAGATTAAATAATTTACTCCTATATCCTGGATAGTTGTGCACCATATACTTTTCTGAACGGTCTAATCCTTTTTCGGTTTATAAAAGTTTTAATATTAAAGATATATATATATATATATATATATATATATATATATATATATATATATATATATATGAGGAAAAATGAGTAAAGAAAAGAAAAGTAAATGGATAAAATGAATTTAATCGATATCACATTAATCGAATATCACTTACACATGTGTTTCGGTCAGTTTATGTGTGTGAAAATATTTCGCACACATACAAGAATCGACCTTCATCATAGTGAACATTTATTTTTTATGAAAAAAAATAAAAAATAAATGTTCACTCTGATGAAGGTCGATTCTTGTATGTGTGCGAAATATTTTCACACACATAAACTGACCGAAACACATGTGTAAGTGATATTCGATTAATGTGATATCGATTAAATTCATTTTATCCATTTACTTTTCTTTTCTTTACTCATTTTTCCTCATATTGTCGGATTCAATTCCTTTTCCATTTTTACACACACACACACACACACACACACACACACACACACACACACACACACATATATATATATATATATATATATATTATAGTATTGCATTTGGTATATAGAACACGTTTAATCGACTCTATACCAAGAGTTTAGTAACCTATTCGGAACCAGGCAAATAAAAACACCCTCTTACCCTTGTACAAATAAGATAGTTGAACGTATCCATAGGCAAACATGAAGCCAAACATTACTTATTGGGCAGACAATTTACCATAGGAACTTTTATCCGCCAGGTGCGTTATAAAAGGAGAAATTTCGGCCGTAAATTTTATTGATATTGTTTAACTCTTTGCCTACCAAATATTCCCCCATGGCTGTACTAAATTGTTTTGGTATTTGTTTACCTGTATGATGGCAGGTCTTTTACACAGTATCCAGAATTCGCATATAACTGATTTATGTAGGTTTTGGCGGGTCGGTCTGCACTGATGAGTTCATGTGAAGATGTCTACAAGAGAACGTCACTTATGAGTTCGTCCTTGTCTCTCCAGCAGCATCTAGCATTTCTTTGTCTTACTTAATTGTGTGTAAATTATTTGAATTAAGAATAGTGACTAAAAACTGTAATTGTTTATAAATAAGAAATATATCTTATTATAATGGAGATAGTGTGTTTTTCTGTCTGTAACCGAAACTATATTACTATTCAAGTCACAATTCCCTTAGTTATTGACATCACATTCTCTATGATTTTATTTTTATTTAAACCTCAATTATTAATAAAATTATTTTAATTTATTAATACTGTTAACCATGTCTACATACTGACAACATGCAATTATATTTATATATACAACAAAATAGTGGTTTACAGTGTGAATGGGAAGGCTAATTTGCATATTAATATTAAAAAATCGAATTTAATAAATATGTGCTTAGTATTATTGATTTCTAACTGTTTGGTTTTATTTTAATGAATATAAGCAAAAATCTCTTCAATGAATCTTAAATGAGATCCATTAACAAGATGAAATAACTGTCATTTTTATTATTTACTTTCCTCTTTAACTAAATACTTAAATTAGAAAAAATAACAATGAAAGACGAGAGTGATGGAAGAGTAAGTTTCAGTTGTTCTATTTTTTTATTATACTCCCTCTGTTTCAAATCTTTTTATCTGCATTCTTATTTAGTTTCATTAGCCTTTCTGATTTAATACAATATTTTATTACATTAAAACTTAAATACTTGCACCCGGAGGGTGCATATATTTGCTAGTATGTATAATTGCTGGAGAAAAAGACCGACATTCCGTAAAACAAACCAATCAACTAACCTAAAATATTTGCATAATTTATTCTTTTTTTCTCACAGGATATAAGCGTTTGGCCCACTAGATAACCCTTTTTTGCATAGATAAAGTTGACACTTTATTTAAATATTGCTTACCAAATTTCCCTGGTATTTATTACCTGTATGATAGGATATTTCAAAATTTACTATCTATTCACCTCACAACTCATTTTATTCAAATAAAGTCAAATTATTATTGTAATTTGATTCATTCTGCTCAGTTATAATGAACTAACTATCTGCGGTTTAAGGTAGGATCACAGTGATGGGAGAGTTTAAAGTAGGCAAAGTGTGGATAACTAATTGAGTCGTGATCATAAGTTGAGTAGAAGATTGAACGGCATTTTAATCATTGAAAATCTTTGTAAGCACGTAACGTTAAACTCTTTGACGATTCACGTAATATAAAGGGTTCATGGTTCAATCTATCAGTTTCTGTTGAGCGATGACAGGTGTTATGTCTAAAAAGAGATCAAAGTTAACCGTTTTAGAAACGTGGTAAGATTTTTGAAATTCGAAATCCGAGGAGGAAGAGAATGATGAAGAGAAGAAGACATCTCAAAGTTGTTTTGACTAACAAGAAGAGAGTCCCTTTTATTTGAATTCAGAGTTTCACTTCTCATAGACTGGTTGCCATACCAAGGTTAAAGAGCCCAGTCTGCACTACTATTTACTCATAGCTGGAGGGAAAATAATTGGATTCATACCTTTCCCAAGGGTATTAGCGTTATGTGAAATGCTAACAGCCTCGTCCAGGATTTGAACTCGTTTCGTTATGTCCATTTTCTATAACGGTAACCATTACACCATGTGGTGAGCGAAATAATAATAGTCAGACAGATGTAAGATTATTTTTATTTATTAATTTGTTTTTGTTTTTGTTTTGTTTTTGTGTGATACAGCAACTTATGGGACCAGCCAAGTAGTGAAATAGATCCCCAATTAGGATTGAGCCTATTTAAGTAGTGATCACCCCAAGCAAAGATTTAACAAGTTTGAATTCAGAGTTTTCCTCCTCCTAGACTGGTTGCCTAACCAAGGCTAAAGAGCTGAGTCTCCCCTACTATTTACTCATAGCTGGAGGGAGAGTAGTTGGATTCATACCTTTCCCAAGGGTATTAGCGCTATGTGAAATACAAACAGCTTCGTCCTGGATTTGAACTCGAGTCGACGAGTCCATTTCCTACAATGCTAACCATTACACTAGGGCCTTAGTTGGAGGCCGTAGTGTAATGGTTAGAGTCGTAGGAAATGGAAAAGAAAATGTGGTAGAGTCAAGAAGATGTGATGAGAGGGTAGGAAAAAAAACAGTCAGTTCTAATTTCGGGTTGTATCATGCAATTATGGGTGGTCGGAAAGTCTTGTCACCCTACATAAAATGTAAGGGAGACAAAACTTTTAGACCCCTTCCCCTGTACTTTTACTCATTTAAAAGAAACTTTTTTTCAAATTAATTTTTATTCACTTAAAAGAAATTTTATTTGTGCTA
>CM042142.1:129263213-129303213 GCA_023376005.1 Doryteuthis pealeii | reverse complement strand
TCCAGTCATTGAAAATGTTAGCTACAACTATGATTAAATTTTAACGTAAAATAAAATTCGCTTTTTTTTGTCCAAATCTTTAAAATATTTATTTTATAATCTAAATGTTTAATTTGTATTCATTGAATTATTTTTTACAGCGTATTAAGATATTTTGCTTTGGAGAGCCAATTATATGAAGTAAAATCATACTTCGTATGTTTTTGAGACTAACTTTTATTGTACAATGTACACTCACTTAAATCAAATTGTTGTCATGCACAAAAAATTGTAGAAAAATGAAAATTGTTTCAAAACACAAGTTTACGGTTACATTTTTATAAAATAAGATTTTAAAAGCCAATAAAAATCAGTCACCAGTATAGGGTTGTATAAATGTAAAAAAAAAAAAAATGATAAAACGAGTTGTTTTGTAATTAATTTTAATGGTTAAAAAAAAGTCTTAATAGTTTAGAGAACTAATGAAAACGTTTTAAAATGATATGTTTTGAAAATACTATCTTGAGTTTAAGCAAAAATAGATATTGCATTCTTTTTATCGTTAAGAACTAGATTTGAATTGTCATGTACAAAAAATTCAAAGAAATAAATTACAATGTATTTCTAACTCATCAAGCAATTAAAAACTGAATTTAAAATTGTCCCCAAATACTATTATTATTTTCAAACTGGAGTTTCAGTGGATATACCATTATTACAACTTTTGACATGTTTACTTAAGAGCTATAATAAATAATATTTAAAAATTATAATAATATCTAAACTCTCTCTCACACTTTTTCTTTCTTTCTTTCCTTCTTTTCATTTTCTCATTCTGTTCGATTCAAACAGATTAACATTATCGCTTCCGCGCGCTATCTATCTTTCCCCCACTTTCTTTCTTTCTTTGCAGCATGTCGCTTTTCTTTCATTTCTTTCTTTATAATAAAAACAGAATGGTCCATTATTTAGCCGAGGGGACGACACTCATAATAAATAAGAATTCGGTGGATAAGCAACACCAGATAATCAAGATTTACATTTTTGCATTTCATCTTGGACGATCTCGTTTTTAAACAGAGCGTGTTGCAAGATGATAACGGTCATACAGTTAAGGAACACGAGTATTAATATATAGATTAAACTTCTATCTTTTCTTTTCACTTTCTTTTTTCCCCCTTTTTCTCAATCTCCCTTCTTTCTCCTCCTGCCCTTCTTTTCTCCTCCTCCCGTTCTTTATCCCCCTCCTCCCCTCTTTCTCTGCTTGCGGTCATCAAGTTGTAAGCACCGGTTCCCGCTAGATCATTGAAGTTAAGCAACGATGAGCCTGTTTAAATCGTAGATGAGTGACCATTTAATCTAGCAGAGGGAAAAACAAAAAAACAAAATTCGAGTAACGACTAATGTGAAATTTATTGTTTAAGTAAAACGTATAACTGCATTTAAATCAAATTAGATTATTAGTATTAAGAATCATCATCATCATCATCATCATCATCATCATGTCGCGCTTGCAGCACGGATATCCATGACAATCTCTCGCCAACCTTCCCTATCATTCATTGCACCTGGGAGCTCCTCTGCGGAGCAACCAGCATCCTCGCATAGCTGGTCAATGTAGGTCCTTGCTGGGCGCCCCACACTTGCATGTCCATGTGTTGGCTCGTCCTAGCTTCTCCAGCAGTGTCCTGCATGCCTTGTGTTACGTTGTAATATTCACGGCACTAAAACGATAATGTACCGTAGTCCTTTTTTCTTTCTTGGTACTAAAACTCCGATAAAAAATCATAATACGAGAAACATGTCGTCACAACTGCCAGCCTTTATTTTCGTGCTCGTATAGTGGGCTTCTACCAGAGGAGGAAAGGCAGAGAGAAGAGAGAGAGAGAACAACTACTAGATTACTGGGCTCTCATGAGGTCCGTACCATACCACCGCCGCCGGCAAAAAAAGAGGACGAACCTTTCTTTTTTTTTCCCACGTCACCACGTGACTTCCGGTCAACCCCCGACTTCCGCTTGCCACTCATTCTTCGTCGGGGTCACGCTACGGTCAAAACCATCGCTCTCCTCTTTTGGGTCATCACTATTTTTTAAGCCTTTGTTACTTCCCTCCTCCTTCCATTAGCAGTTCTAGCTCACAAAAGTCAGGAATATACCCATCCTGCAACACTTGTCCGTCTCACTCGGATAGTTTGTGAGATGGGGGGCAAGTGACCGTACAGCTGCCTCCTCGTGGGGTGCTGTTTCCACGACTTGTTCAAGATTGCACGCAGCATTCTTGTGCATCTCCCATCTAGCTTATTCTCAAGACGCTTCGTTAGGGTCCAAGTGGTGCAGCATATAGCAACACTAATACAACCACAGCCTGGAGGAACTGTCGCTTCAGCTTATCAGGGAGATCGGACCTGCATATGACTGATAATTTGTTTGTGGCCGACCATGCCTTTGATATTCGTGTATTAACATCGTTCTCTGTGGAGGAGATATTACCACCCAGGTACATGAATTGTTCTACTGGCTTAAGAGGCTCGCCGTCGAGTGTGGAGATGTTTCCTTTCTTTTTGAAACTCATGAACTCTGTTTTACCGGAGTTCTCATAGAGGCCGACATTCTTTGCTGCCACCTCCAAGCTATGTAGCAGTGACTCAGCCTGAGCCGGTGTAAGAATAAACATCCTTAATATTTAATACTAGTTAACTGATATGTATGGTAGGTGTGGCGCTCCACCTCAGATGCTAAAATAATCTCCTGGTCTAGCGGGATAGACTCCCTCGCTGTCTGGCTGATACCGACATAAGGCCGCCCCGACGACGACGACGACTTTACTTATTAAAACGAATATAAATCTTAAGAGGTTTTAATGTACAGGATATAGTGGACCTGGCGTGGCATAATTCCTGTATTTATTCTTCCATTTGCTTCTTAACTATCGGCCAGCGCCCATCCCCTCACTTCACTCTTCTTGTTCTCGTTGTCGCCATTGTGTCGTCTTCTTCGTGTCGACCATTAACTGTTCTTCAAGTTGTTACCGGTGAGATCAATAACAAAGACAGTTTTATGTGCACATGAATTATTCATTTCTCTTTTATCCGTGGCAATCTCACGGGGAATCAGTGAATCAGAACATGGTCGAACGATCTGCCCCCCCACTTACCCCCCCGACCCCACCTTATTAGCGAGAATCAGCTGACTGACGTTTGAAAACTTCTAGGATCATCTGATCACGTGACTTTCATCCAATGTAAGCCACGGTTTCAAACGAACCCCTGGGGTCATCATCCATCGATCAAACTTAGGTGACTCCGTCTAGCTTTGCTTGTGACCATTCTGAATTATACCACGCCGCTAGATGTCAATAGCAGATTCCGCCAATGTTATGTAACACCGAGTGTAATGCCATGGCGCTTCAGAACTGAAGCCTCACCAATGGATACAAGAAAAGGTATGAATACAACTATTTTCCCTCTAGTTATGGGTAAAAATAGGACAGATTGGGCTCTTACACCTCGGTATGACAACCAGTCTAAGAGAAGGAAAACTCTGAATTCAAATCATACCACTAATCTATTCTTACTAAAAATAACGTTTAAATCCTGAACGAGGCTGTTTGCATTTCACATAACGCTAATACCTTTGGAAAGGTATGAATCATACTATTCTCCCTCTGGTTATGGGTAAATAGTAGGACAGCCTGGGCTCTTTAACTTAGGTTAAACAACCGATCTAGGAGAAGGAAAACTGAATTAAAATGTTAAACTCCGCTTAAGAAACTGACCATGTGTCACATCCTACTTGTGCGGTGGGGTTGATAAACATGAGGGTAAATTCAAAAATTAATCGCCCCAAAAGCGCTCGGACACAGGGAAAATGTTCGTGCGGCTTTTAGCAACAATTTTGTGTTTGTTGCGCATGCGCCTGCGCCTACCCCAACGCGCGCCTTGCTGCCACGATTAGTCTTAGAAGTCGTTCCTGATGGAGCTCCCTTTTGATCCTGCTGTCAAACATGAAGTTCGTGCAGTTATTCGGTTTTAGAAAAAAAAGAGCATTAAACTGATTGAAATTCATCGCCAATTAACGCAAGTGTATGAGGAGTCGTGCATGGATGTCAAAAACTTTCACAAGTAGTGTAGGGAGTTTGTAACGACGACGAGGTTCAATGCTTCCTCAACGAAATAGCGCATACAAAAACTGCCATAACGTCTACAAAAATACATCGACCGAAATGGCGAATATGTTAAAAAATAGATTCATATTGAACCTTTAAAAGGATTTAGACGTCCTTGACAATAAACAATAAACGTTTCTGTGATTTCTAAATATTTTGGAGACCTTACTTTAGGGATTACCTTCATAATTCCAAAAAATGAATGTAAACATCATTGACAATAACGTTTCTGTGATTTCTAATATTTTGGAGACCTTACTTTAGGGATTTACCTCATATTCAAACTTTAAAATGATGTAAACATCATTGACAATAAACGTTCTGTGATTTCTAAATATTTGGAGACCTTACTTTAAAGGATTACTTCATATTCAAACTTTAAAATGATGTAAACATTCATTGACAATAAACGTTTCTGTGATTTCTAAATATTTTGGAGACCTTACTTTTAGGGATTACCTTCATATTCAAACTTTAAAATGATGTAACATTCATTGACAATAAACGTTTCTGCAATTTCTAAATATTTTGGAGACCTTACTTTAGGGATTACCTTAATATTCAAACTTTAAAAATGATGTAAACATTCATTGACAATAAACGTTTCTGTAATTTCTAAATATTTTGGAGACCTTACTTTAGGGATTACCTTCATATTCAAACTTTAAAATGATGTAAACATTCATTGACAATAAACGTTTCTGTAATTTCTAAATATTTTGGAGACCTTACTTTAGGGATTACCCTCATATTCAAACTTTAAAATGATGTAAACATTCATTGACAATAAACGTTTCTGTAATTTCTAAATATTTTGGAGACCTTACTTTAGGGATTACCTTCATATTCAAACTTTAAAATGATGTAAACATTCATTGACAATAAAACGTTTCTGTAATTTCTAAATATTTTGGAGACCTTACTTTAGGGATTACCTTCATATTCAAACTTTAAAATGATGTAAACATTCATTGACAATAAACGTTTCTGTATTTCTAAATATTTTGGAGACCTTACTTTAGGGATTACCTTCATATTCAAACTTTTAAAATGATGTAAACATCATTGACAATAAACGTTTCTGTGATTTCTAAATATTTTGGAGACCTTACTTTAGGGATTACCTTCAATATTCAAACTTTAAAATGATGTAAACAGCATTGACAATAAACGTTTCTGTGATTTCTAAATATTTTGGAGACCTTACTTTAGGGATTACCTTCATATTCAAACTTTAAATGATGTAAACAGCATTGACAATAAACGTTTCTGTGATTTCTAAATATTTTGGAGACCTTACTTTGGGATTACCTTCATATTCAAACTTTAAAATGATGTAAACAGCATTGACATAAACGTTTTCTGTGATTTCTAAAACATTTTGGAGACCTACTTTAGGGATTACCTTCATATTCAACTTTAAAATGATGTAAACATTCATTGACAATAAACGTTCTGTGATTTCTAAACTTTGGAGACCTTACTTAGGGATTACCTTCATATTCAAACTTTAAAATGATGTAACATTCATTGACAATAAACGTTTCTGTGATTTCTAATATTTTGGAGACCTTACTTTAGGGATTACCTTCATATTCAAACTTTAAATGATGTAAACATCATTGACAATAAACGTTTCTGTGATTTCTAAATATTTTGGAGACCTTACTTTAGGGATTACCTTCATATTCAAACTTTAAAATGATGTAAACATTCATTGACAATAAACGTTTCTGTGATTTCTAAATTTTGGAGACCTTACTTTAGGGATTACCTTCATATTTAAACTTTAAAATGATGTAAACATTCATTGACAATAAACGTTTCTGTAATTTCTAAATATTTTGGAGACCTTACTTATGGGATTACTTTCGTGTATATAGGGCGACATTTCAGCTTTTTTTTTCAAATAAACATTTTGTATTAAAAAAAAATCATAATTGTTATTGGGAGAATGAAGGTTGGGGAGGGGGAAGTACATATCATTATTTAATTTCTAATTCAGCAGAACAACGAATTCATTTTGTGCTGATAAGGATTTAAGAATTCCTACCGACATAATCATAACAATCGCACACATGAACAGGTAGAATCAAATCAAGCTTAAATGAGGTTAATGCTGAAATGCTATCACGAATCAAAGCGATAATAATGAGAGAGAGAGAGAGAGAGAGAGAGAGAGGAGAGAGAGAGAGAGAGAGAGAGAGAGAGGTAGACACACAGACAGACAGACGGGAGGGGGGGAGGAACAAGCGTCCATTTAGATAAACAATGACTGATAATAACGTCTCATTATATCTGAAAGAAAATTCATTTTTCAAATAAATATTCCTTGTCTGAGACTTTTAATTACTTTGGCAAGAAATGTTTCAAGTGATTTCATCGAATTGTGCAAAGTGAATTGATATCAATTTAATTGTGGCTGTTTTACTTCTGTTCCGATATTCGTTTTATGCTAATAGATAAGGCTTGCTATTTATCTAACCATCTAAGTCTGTTCATATCTATCCCCGTCTATTCATATCTATGTATCCCAGTCTATTCATATCTATGTATCCCAGTCTATTCATATCTATCTATCTATCTATCTATCTATCTATCTATCTATCTATGTATCCCAGTCTATTCATATCTATCTATCTATCTATTTTTATTCATATCTATCTATCTATCTATCTATCTATCTATCTATCTATCCCAGTCTATTCATATCTATCTATCTATCTATCTATCTATCTATCTATCTATCTATCTATCTATCTGTCCCAGTCTATTCATATCTATCTATCTATCTATCTATCTATCTATCTATCTATGTATCCCAGTCTATTCATATCTATCTATCTGTGTATCCCAGTCTATTCATATCTATCTATCTATCTATCTATCTATCTATCCCAGTCTATTCATATCTATCTATCTATCTATCTATCTATCTATCTATCTATCTATCTGTCTGTCCCAGTCTATTCATATCTATCTATCTATCTATCTATCTATCTGTCCCAGTCTATTCATATCTATCTATCTATCTATCTATCTATCTATCTATTTATTTTTGTTCATATCTATCTATCTATCTATCTATCCCAGTCCATTCATATCTATCTATCTATCTATTTTTGTTCATATCTATCTATCTATCTATTTTTGTTCATATCTATCTATCTATCTATCTATCTATCTATCTATCTATCTATATATATATATATATATATATCCCTATTCATATCTATCTATCTATCTATCTATCTATCCCAGTCTACTCATATCTATATCCTATTCTATCTATATCAGTCTATTCATATCTATCTATCTATTTTTGTTCATATCTATCTATCTATCTATCTATCCCAGTCTATTCATATCTGTCTATCTATCTATATATCTATCTATTTTTGTTCATATCTATCTATCTATCTATCTATCTATCTAGTTTTGTTCATATCCATCAATGTCAGTCTGTTCATGTCTGTCTATTAATCTATCTATCAATCGATTGATCGATTTAATGTCTCTCTCTATCCTGTCTATGTGTTCACGTTGGAATTTTAATTTCTATTGATCGAACCAAATGTCAATAATCATTTCGGACAATTTCCGATAAGATTATCCTTGAATAATCTTTGGAAATTCAATGCCAAACGATTATCTTTCTTTGCAACAATTCTTTAGACCAAAATCAGGCATTCTTTCTGCTGATTCGATGTCATAAGGGATAATTTGAAAACCAAATATAGAGGTACCTTGACTTACGACTGCTTCAACTAACAAGTTTTCCGAGTTACGAGCTGTCATTCAGTCGATTTTTTGCTTTGAGTTGAGAGTTTAAAGTATTTCTCTGAATGTTTGAGATGGGCTTGATGATTACTATAATCTGCGTTATTCGGACTATTGTCCTCATCTTCATTGTTATCTGTACAACATTTCGGCCGTTATTCAAGAAATCTGTACAACGTTTCAACGTTATTCAGAAATACCTAAAGAAGGCGAAATTTGAGTGGTAGTACCTGTTAGGGTCCCATCTATGGGTTAAATTGAAAAACATGAGTTTATCAACAAAATTGATTATCCATTAAGAATGAATTTATTTCAAAACTTTATCGGCATTAAATGGCCCACCGAGGTTGGTATGCCATAAAACAAACCAAACGAAACCAATCAAAACTCTGTCGGCATTAAATGACCACCGAGGTTGGTATGCCGTAAAACAAACCAAACCAACCAAACCCAAACCAAACTCATACTGTGATATATCCACAGGTCCTGATAGTTTACTTTTATATTGTTTAAAAAGGACTGAACCATTTCTCTGAATGTTTGAGATGGGGCTTGATTATTACAATTATTATTTATTATTTACAACATTTCGGCCGTTATTCAAGAAATCTGTACAACGTTCAACGTTATTCAAGAAATACCCGAGAAGGCCGGAGGGCACATCGGCCGAAACGTTGTACAGATAACAATAAAGATGAGGCATAGTCCGAATAACGTAGATAATACTAAAATTCAAAGTGCCAAATTTATAACATCAAAGAAAAATATTAAAAAAAACAACTAAATATTATAACATATTACAACACAATTTATTACATTCTTTTTTAATGTTTTTTTTTTATACAATACAGTGCTATTTTTCTTATTAAAAAAAACGTAACAAAAAATAAGGTGTTTTTTTTGGTGGGATCTGGAACGGGTTAATGAGTTTATTTCAATAGGGAAAAGTGATTTGATATACGAGGAAACTGAGTTACGAGCAGAATGGGAGCAGAACCAAATAACACTTATACCATTGCTTTCTCGAACAGTATTTTTCCTCTCAGAAAGCGATGCTTTATCAACACAGGAAATTTAGATCTTTCCATTGTTTTGAAAACTTGCAACATGGTTGGTTACTTTATTGATTTTAACGGCATATCAACCCGTCTGGGTTTATGCTATGCCTAACGGTTAGGAAGTAATACATATCGTGTATTTATATTTATACTTTTTAGTAAATCGTTTTAACAATGTGTTAGCATTATTGGGGATTATGTTGTATGGTATTGATTTGTTTCATGTCTATATTCTATGATATAATTTTATTTCCCTAAAAAAAGAGAGAATATCCTCCATGTTGACATTTTCAAACAGATATTTCATATTGTTTGCTTTAAAATAACGGTTTTGATGTGAGCAAAAAAAATGCATTCCATGAATAAGTGTTTAACTGTCAAAGGTGTTTGACATGTTTCACATTGTGGTTGTTGTTCTTGTTAATGAACTATACATTCCGCAGCCCTGTCGGTGGGGCATATAATTCACCGTCTGTATCCCTTGTAGAGGGGGTAAGACTCCTCACCAAAAAGAGGTGTCCTGGTTATGACACTAAACTGCATGCGGTGCTCAAGCTACAGATCTTGGGTGATAGCTCAATCGGGAATAGTAAGATTCCGGTTCGATACTGGTCCTTGCCAAAACAGCACATGAGTAGCATAGATTGGGTAATCTTATCTGTGTAATCGGTGTCACGTTCCGTCTGAGCTAAAACAATCTCCCTGTTCTAGTGCTAGCGAAAAGGGGATTGACTTCTATCTGTCTGGCTGATACCGACAATAGACCACTCTGCCAACTTTACTTTTTGGGCCAAATATGAATAAGCCGAGATATGTTTCAATAGACCTGTTCGAAAATTATTAGTAATACTAGCCAAAAAAAAAAAAACACCCTCCGGGCGATATAAAAATAGATTTTTGAAACATATTGCCTGAGGGGTGGGAGTAAAAAATTCAATGTCAGCGAGTTTGTACCCTAAGTAAGTAAAATCATCAAATTCATTAAAGAATTAAAAAACAAAACAATTTCAAATGTAAACTTTAAATATGTATTAAAATAAAACAAACTATATATAGATATATAATACCAGTCATGTATTTATTAAAACTTGTTTTAAAAAAACAACGAGGACTGTCTAATGCTGCATGTTCAAATTTTGAGTATTTATTCTATGTTATGACGATTTTGGGTAAGTGACGTAAACAGTGACGTAATTTTTGTTACAGACAAAAACCGGAAGCGAATCTCCATTATAGATAGAAATGGGAATACTTGAAACCATATTTTGAGGCGCGCTTAGCGTAGGAAATGGAATCGGCGACCGAGTTCAAATCCTAGACGAAGCTGTTTGCTTTTCATTTCGCACTAATGTCCGTAGGAAAAGAATGAATCCAAATGTTTTTCTATCAGCTATGGGTAAAGACTAGGACAGACTAGGTTCGTTTGTCTTGGTTAGGCAACCAGTCTAGGAGAAGGAAAACTCTGAATTCAACCCAGCTGTATTCTGCTTAAAAATTGACCTTGTTGGAGGTGTTGGATAAATACAGACTTGAAACCCTATCACTGTGTGTGCAAAATTCTTTGTATCAGATAGGAATACTTGATACCATGCAACTGTGTGCAAATTATTTATATTTGATAGGAATACTTTATATAACTGTGCAAATTATTTATGTTAGATAGGAATACTTGATACCATATAACTGAGTGCAAACACATAATAACTATTATTAAGTATGATTAATTACTTGAAAACATATAATCGTGTATAAATTGTCAGTCAGTCGATAGAGTGTTCGGCTAAAAACCACAAGGTTCCTAGTTCGTTACCGGTCCTCCCCAACTCAGCGTATGAGTAGCACAGGGATGTGTGCGGTAAAGTAAGGAGCTGATGTTAGGTGTGGCGCTCCACCTCAATTGCAAAAACAATCTCCTTGGTCTAGCGCAAGTGAAAAGGGGATAGACTCCCTCGCTGATTGGCTGATACCGACTTTAGGCCGCCCCGACGACGACGACTTTACTTACTTATTAAAACGAATATAAATCTTAAGAGATTTGAATGTACAGGATATAGTAGACCTGGCGTGGCATAATTCCTGTATTTATGTTTGCACGGTCTTCTGCACAAGCCTCCCATGTGTTGGTGTTAATGTGGAATGTCTTCATATTTTTCTTACAAACATCTTTAAAGCACAGGCGTGGTCTCCCTACTAGTCGGGTGCCCTCTTCTAATTCGCCTTACAGTTGGTCTTTCAGTATTGAATAATCCAATAATGGCATTCAACCAGCCAACCAGCCAACCTATTTTCCGAGCACAGATGACATTCAAGGAAAGTTGAGTGGTAGTACCTGTTAGGGTCCCATCTATGGGTTAAATAGAAAAACATGAGTTTATAAACAAAATTTGATTATCCATTAAGAATGAATTTATTTCAAAACTTTGTCGGCATTAAATGACTCACCGAGGTTGATATGCCGTAAAACAAACCAAACCAAAACCAAACCAAACTCATACTGTAATATATCCACAGGCCCTGAGAGTTTACTTTTATATTGTTTAAAAAGGACGGAACCATTTCTCTGAATGTTTAAGATGGGGCTTGATGATTAGTATTATCTGCGTTATTCGGACTATTGTCCCCAGCTTTATTGTTATTTGTACAACGTTTCAGCCGATATACCCTCCGGCCTTCTTCAAGTATTTCTTGTCGGACTCGGATACCCCCGTGGATTGAATAAAGGGTTAAGTTCAAAGTTCCGTGATGGCTCCCGATTACGACAAGAAAGTTCCCGAGTTCGAAAAGAAGGTTCTCGAGTTCAAAAAGAAGGTTCCCGAGTCCGACAAGAAATACCCGAAGAAGGCCGGGGGGTATATCAACCGAAACGTTGCACAAATAACAATAAAGATGAGGACAATAGTCCGAATAATGAAGATAATACTAAGGACTGACTTCAGTATTGAATAATCCAATAATTATTGACATGGCAACCAACCAACCAGCCTATATTCCAAGCACAGATGACATTCAAGGAAATTTTAGTGGTAGTACCTGTTAGGGTCCCATCTATGGTTAAATAGAAAAATATGAGTTTATAAACAAAATTTGATTATCCATTAAGAATGAATTTATTTCAAAACTTTGTCGGCATTAAATGACCCACCGAGGTTGATATGCCGTAAAACAAACCAAACCCAAACCAAAACCAAAACCAAACTCATACTGTGATATATCCACAGGTCCTGCTAGTTTACTTTTATATTGTTTAAAAAGGACTGACTTCAGTATTGAATAATCCTACAATTATTGACATGGCATTTAAACAACCAACCAACCAACCAACCAACCAATTTTCCGAGCACAGATGACATTCAAGGAAATTTGAGTGGCAGGAAAATTCATAAGCCTAATAAATGATTAGAGTATCATTTCAAAATGTAACTTGGTATTCTGAAATGAGATTCATTGTCATTTTTATGTTCATCTCTAGACGGTAATTCTCAAAATTATTACCACTGATCGTACAATTTCATGATATAACATTATCATGTATTTATGACAAAGGTTTTAATAGTCCTATTGAATGGCATCGTTTATCCATTGCTAAATCCAAAGTGTACCGACTTCAGAACGAGAGAATAAAACTCTCCAATGACGTCACCAATCGGTTCGAAATGAGTTAGTCATTTATATACGTTCCGACATGAAACCATATTGTATTTATGAAGGAAATGGTAGATGGTTTAATAGATTGGTTGGTTGGTTGGATTTTACGGCATGTCAATCCGTGTTGGGTTATTTTATGCGGAAGACGTTTTGTTTTATTAATTCTTGTTGGGTATGCAATTTTTTTTATAAATTCATTTTTAAACACATTTTAGTTCATTTTTTAAGATCTGGGACTCAAACAGGTGCTACTACTTCAGCTCAGAGTGGACATGAGAGTAATGGCAATGAATGTGCACTTGACGCTCCGCAGAACTCCAGGATTGGAACCTCACCACTAGATGCATTTTAACGTCCTACCCAAGACCCTCAGCCACCGCCTTCTAACACATATAGGATAAAAGGGTTAGGGATTTGTCATAAGAGCAATAAGGTCGGGACAGAGCTGTTTGCATTTCACATGGCGCTAATACCGTTGGGAAAGGTATGAATCCAATTCTCCCTCCAGCTATGGGTAGATAGTAGGACAGACTGGGCTCTTTAATCATGAATAGGTAACCAGTCTAGGAGAAGGAAAACACTGAATTCAAACCTGTTAAATTCCGCTTAAGAAATTGACATTGTGTCACATCCTGTTCGTGCGGAGGGGTTGTGACATAGATGCTAGGGTATAACGGGATTAGTCAAGGCCAAAGTGGAGTGTTGCATGTCATGGACCGTTCAGTCTCAAGGATTCCACCCTTAAGATTCACTAATCGCCACCCACAGCTAACAAGTGGTCCCATGGTCTTATACCTCTGCAGAGGTGCAGTCGTTGTATTCTCCAGCCTCAGATAACAGGCCTGCTTTAATAGGAAGATAGTTTTTTTCAAAGCTTAGCGTTACAGGATCATTTGTCATTTATGGCTGTTGACTACTACATAAAAACTAAGGCACCTTGTTAGATGTAAGAAATAAAATTAAATTCAGCAGAGTCATTATCAACCGGACAGCGAGGGAGTCTATCATATTTTTGCTAGCGCTATATCAGAAAGATTGCTTTTGCGTCAGCTCCTAGATGCTTTACCACACAAATCAGATTATGTAAATTGTGCTACTCATGTGCTGATTTGACGAGAGCGGGTATCGAATCAAGAAGCTTGCGATTCATAGGCGGATGCTCTACCGGGTGAGGTAAACCGGCCTCATCACGTGGTGTAATAGTGAGCATACTCGACAAAAAAATATTACTACTGATTTCGAGTTATTTTGTGGGTGCCCAATAACTTGTGCCACAACTAAGCACACCTTACTAAATAACTTCCAAGTAAAGCTAACAGAAATGGTTTTGTGTGTCAATTCAAATACTGGATAAATCCATATAACAAAAAAGAAAATGACCACTTATATTTTCATGTTATCATATCTAATACAATTAATATTGTTCTACAAATACTTCATACAATTAATATTGTTATGTAAATACTTCATATAATTAATAGTGTTATGTAAATACTTCATATAATTAATAGTGTTATGTAAATACTTCATATAATTAATAGTGTTATGTAAATACTTCATATAATTAATAGTGTTATGTAAATACTTCATACAATTAATAGTGTTATGTAAATACTTCATATAATTAATATTGTTCTGTAAATACTTCATACAATTAATATTGTTCTGTAAATACTTGATACAATTAATAGTGTTCTATAAATACTTTATACAATTAATGGTGTTATATATTTCACATCGTTAATATTGTTCTGTAAATACTTGATACAATTAATAGTGTTATGTAAATACTTTATACAATTAATGGTGTTATATATTTCACATCGTTAATATTGTTATGTAAATACTTCATATAATTAATAGTGTTATGTAAATACTTCATACAATTAATTGTTATGCATAATTAATATGTTATAGTGTTATGTAAATACTTCATATATTAATAGTGTTATGTAAATACTTCATATAATTAATAGTGTTATGTAAATACTTCATACAATTAATATTGTTATGTAAAATACTTCATATAATTAATAGTGTTATGTAAATACTTCATATAATTAATAGTGTTATGTAAATACTTCATATAATTAATAGTGTTATGTAAATACTTCATACAATTAATATATGTAATATGTTATGTAAATACTTCATATAATTAATAGTGTTATGTAAATACTTCATACAATTAATATTGTTATGTAAATACTTCATATAATTAATAGTTTAGTAAATACTTCATATAATTAATAGTGTTATGTAAATACTTCATATAATTAATAGTGTTATGTAAATACTTCATATAATTAATAGTGTTATGTAAATACTTCATACAATTAATATTGTTATGTAAATACTTCATATAATTAATAGTGTTATGTAAATACTTCATATAATTAATAGTGTTATGTAAATACTTCATATAATTAATAGTGTTATGTAAATACTTCATACAATTAATATTGTTATGTAAATACTTCATATAATTAATAGTGTTATGTAAATACTTCATACAATTAATATTGTTATGTAAATACTTCATATAATTAATAGTGTTATGTAAATACTTCATATAATTAATAGTGTTATGTAAATACTTCATATAATTAATAGTGTTATGTAAATACTTCATACAATTAATAATTGTTATGTAAATACTTCATATAATTAATAAGTGTTATGTAAATACTTCATATAATTAATAGTGTTATGTAATACTTCATACAATTAATATTGTTATGTAAATACTTCATATAATTAATAGTGTTATGTAAATACTTCATATAATTAATAGTGTTATGTAAATACTTCATATAATTAATAGTGTTATGTAAATACTTCATACAATTAATAGTGTTATGTAAATACTTCATATAATTAATAGTGTTATGTAAATACTTCATATAATTAATAGTGTTATGTAAATACTTCATATAATTAATAGTGTTATGTAATATAATTAATAGTGTTATGTAAATACTTCATATAATTAATAGTGTTATGTAAATACTTTCATATAATTAATAGTGTTATGTAAATACTTCATATAATAATAGTGTATGTAATACTTCATATAATTAATGTGTTATGTAAATAATATAATTAATAGTGTTATGTAAATACTTCATATAATTAATAGTGTTATGTAAATACTTCATATAATTAATAGTGTTATGTAAATACTTCATATAATTAATAGTGTTATGTAAATACTTCATATAATTATAGTGTTATGTAAATACTTCATATAATTAATAGTGTTATGTAAATACTTCATATAATTAATAGTGTTATGTAAATACTTCATATAATTAATAGTGTTATGTAAATACTTCATACAATTAATATTGTTATGTAAATACTTCATATAATTAATAGTTTATGTAAATACTTCAATAATTAATAGTGTTATGTATGTAAATACTTCATATAATTAATAGTGTTATGTAAATACTTCATATAATTAATAGTGTTATGTAAATACTTCATATAATTAATAATGTGTTATGTAAATACTTCATATAATTATAGTGTTATGTAAATACTTCATATAATAATAGTGTTATGTAAATACTTCATATATTAATAGTGTTATGTAAATACTTCATACAATTATATTGTTATGAAATACTTATATTAATAGTGTTATGTAAATACTTTCATATAATTAATAGTGTTATGTAAAATACTTCATATAATTAATAGTGTTATGTAAATACTTTATGTAAATACTTCATATAATTATAGTGTTATGTAAATACTTCATATAATTAATAGTTGTTATGTAAATACTTCATATAATTAATAGTGTTTATGTAAATACTTCATATAATTAATAGTGTTATGTAAATACTTCATATAATTAATAGTGTTATGTAAATACTTCATATAATTAATAGTGTTATGTAAATACTTCATAAATTAATAGTGTTATGTAAATACTTCATATAATTAATAGTGTATGTAAATACTTCATATAATTAATATAGTTATGTAAATACTTCATATAATTAATATTATGTAAATACTTCTAACTTCATATAATTAATATTGTTCTGTAAATACTTGATACAATTAATAGTGTTCTATAAATACTTTATACAATTAATGGTGTTATATATTTCACATCGTTAATATTGTTCTGTAAATACTTGACAATCAATAGTGTTCTATAAATACTTTATACAATTAATGGTGTTATATATTTCACATTAATATTTTTATGTAAATACTTCATATAATTAATAGTGTTATGTAAATACTTCATATAATTAATAGTGTTATGTAAATACTTCATATAATTAATAGTGTTATGTAATACTTCATATAATTAATAGTGTTATGTAAATACATTAATATATGTTTATGTAAATACTTCATATAATTAATAGTGTTATGTAAATACTTCATATAATTAATATTGTTCTGTAAAACTTCATACAATTAATATTGTTCTGTAAATACTTGATACAATTTAATAGTGTTCTATAAATACTTTATACAATTAATGGTGTTATATATTTCACATCGTTAATATTGTTCTGTAAATACTTGATACAATCAATAGTGTTCTATAAATACTTTATACAATTAATGGTGTTATATATTTCACATCGTTAATATTGTATAGTAAATACTTCATATAATTAATAGTGTTATGTAAATACTTCATATAATTAATAGTGTTATGTAAATACTTCATATAATTAATAGTGTTATGTAAATACTTCATATAATTAATAGTGTTATGTAAATACTTCATAATGTAAATTTATATGTTCTGTAAATACTTCATACAATTAATATTGTTCTGTAAATACTTGATACAATTAATAGTGTTCTATAAATACTTTATACAATTAATGGTGTTATATATTTCACATCGTTAATATTGTTCTGTAAATACTTGATACAATTAATAGTGTTATATAAATACTTTATACAATTAATAGTGTTATATAAATATTTCACATGGTTAATACTGTTCTGTAAATATTCAATGCATTTGTTGTTGTTCTGTAAAAATTTCATGAAGTTAATACTGTTATGTTAATATTTCATGAAGTTAAAAGTGTTTTTAGCTTTTCTAAAATTATACACATAAGACAACATAACGAAATCCCAATTAAATTATATAACATATTTCGATTACAGTACTTAATACATCTACTAAAGATTCAGTTTTTCTGCTAGAGAATCTTCACAAAAGACAGTTTGACGTGCCATTAAGATCGATCAATCAATCAATCAATCTACTAGTCTACCTTATGATAGTTCCTTCTCATTTTTTGTAACTGAAAGATTTTTTTATTTATTTTCTTGCATTTTTGCTGTTAAATCTTGGATTCAAATCAAACTTGCCTTTTATCATAGACCTACCTTTTTAATGACACGAAGTCTCCCCCCCCTCTCTCTCTCTCTCTCTCTCTCGCGCGCGGGCCTTCTCTTTTCCTATTCAATAATTGAATTTTCACTTTCTGTCTTTGGCTAGAATGTGTTCTACCAGATAAAATAATGGAAATTGATTATTATGCTTTGCCAAACTCTGCCCCCCACCCCTTAGGTATGTCTAGCAGTGAATCAAAATAAAATGAAACTTCATTTTAATCGTTGACTCTCACCCTGAAGCCAACATTACGAATTCGTCTGATCGGATTGACTTGTTTGAACCATGTAAATAAAATGCCTTTTAATTTAACGTTTGTCGCGTATGGTGTAATGGTTATCGTCATACGAAATAGACTCGGCGATCAGAGTTCAAATTCGGCACGAGGATCATTACATTTTACATCTTATTATAAAATGAATTATGTAATTGTCTGTCTGTAACCGAAACTATATCACCACTGACGTCACGATTTCCTTAGTTATTTAAGTTATATTCTTAACGATTATCAACGATGTCTATATTTAAGTCTATCTGAGTTAAAAACTGTCCATATTATTAATGTATTTAACATCCTGAAATGTATGTTATATATCTCTAAGAAATAAAGATTTACATTGTATATGGACGGAAATAATTTGCATAACGATTTTAACAAAACTTGGTTCAATAAATAATTATTTGCTGTTACTGATTTCTAATATTATAATGTTATTATCAAACGTATTAAAAGCAATCCTATATTTAACTTGATAAAAAAATCAATTAAAATAACATTGAAATAAGTGTAATATTCTTTTATATTCGTTCTTATTTAGTTTCGTTAGTCTTTCTAATTTGATATAATATTTTATTACATTAAAACTTAAATACTTGCGCCCAGGAGGTGCATACTTTTGCTAGTATTGCTAATATCCTTGGGAAAGGTATGCATCCTACTATTCTCCCTCCAGCTATGGATAAATAGTAGATCAAACTGGGATCTTTAATCTTGGTTAGGCAACTGGTCTAGGAGAATGAAAACTCTAAATTCAAACCTGTTAAACTCCGCTTAAGAAATTGACCTTGCATCACATCCTGCTCGTGTTGAGGGGTTGGTAAATATATATACTACCACTCCGGGTCAGAGTAGACCTGAGAGCAATAGAAATATAGGGGTACTCCATATTCCTCAGATCTCTAGAACTGGAGCTTTACCATCAGATGGAGTTTAGTGTCAATCCCAGGACACTCATTGTGTGTGTGTGTGTGTGGGGGGGGGTCTTAAACCCCTGTAGGAGATACAGTCAGCGTATTTTATGCCTCGACGACAGTACGAGTAAACTAGTAGATTTATACACAGTTAATGGATAATAGAATTGTATGTCTATGTAAGTATAAATAACTGATTAATCTAGACACACTATCCTATTAATGAATATAAAGTAATTTCTGTATTTGTTAGATTATGTCTTATGCAATTCAAGAGAAGAAGAGAGAAAAGAAAAATAAATGAAGGGAGAGATAAAGGAAAAAAACAGAAGACGACAAGGAAAAAGAAGAAAGAAAAAAGAAAAAGAAGATTAAAAAAAGACAGAAAAAAAGAAGAAATGAGAGGTGAAATAGAAAAAGAAGAGAAAAGAAGAAAAAAGAAAGACAATGAAGATGAGGACAATAGTCCGAATAATACAAATAATGCTGGTTGTTTTGTTTTACGGCCTAACAACCCTTTTTCGCATCATTGAACACCGAATCAAGTCATTTTGATAACCAAAGGACTCAGGTTGCTTACAGTACCTGCTGTTGCTTAAGTGGTCACCCAATTAAATATTGAACAGGTTCATCACTGTTTAACTTACCGGTGATCTAGTGGGAGTCGGTGCTTTCTACGGGACTTGATTGTAATGGAGAAGAAAGAATAAAAGTGATGCAAAGAAAACGGAAGACAAGACAAATCTTACTTATTATTATGTGTATTTAGGAAATGAGATGAGGCTTAATATGAATAATCATGATATTTCGGATTGTTGACCCCATCTTTATTTTGTATAAACACAAAGCTCAGGTCACTGTAACCGCGGCTTACAGAGGTTCCAGTGGTCTGAGTGTTGTGTTTATACAAAATAAAGATGAGGACGACAGTCCGAAATATCATAATTATTCATAAGACGAATTTTATTGATTCTCTTTGGTTGACATTATTAGAAATTTTTATTTGTTTGCGTTTTTGTGTGAATGGAAAGTTGTGATCTATTAGGATGATTTTCAGGTTGTCTAGTTTGTGTTGTGGCTTTTAAAAATGTTTTGTTATAGGAGAATATTGGGATTCTTGTCTAATGGTTAATTTATGGTTGTTAACTCTATCCATATATAAAGGTCAGTTGTGTGTATATGTATGTCCGGAGGAAACTTCGAAAATAAAACAATTAACCACAAAGTAAATATATATACACATTAAATATAACCAGTGCTTGGTTTTTGAGCAAAAATAATGAAGATTTGATTTCTTTTCAGAGTAGCTGGATCAATGCAAGGTCTATTTTCTTTTACATAGGGATTTAAATGGGACATCCCACGAGGATTCAACTCACGATTTAGTAATAATGGATCTGCGGCACTAACTTTAAAAATCCCCCTCTACCCAGGCGACGCCGGGTAGTCGCTGCTAGTCATTTATAAATCTCAACAGATAAACAAATCAATACATTTGTGTATTTATGCTGATATGCCAGGGCTGGTGAGCCCAAACCACTATAACATAGAGTATAAACAGGGGACATGTAAAGATACGTGTATAAGCCCATAGTCGTGGGGGGCGGGGCAAGGTCCCCAAAGTCCGAATGGACGAAGACGTTAAAGTCTAGTCTTAGTCTAAAGGCTGTTAGGGTTTCTCCTATGCTGTCTTTGCAATTGGTGCAGAAGATGTAGAATATGACATTTGCTCTGTCGCAGGTGAGTTAAAGGGGATTGGATCTTGATATTGGTGTGTGGTATAGTGAACGGGGAGTCTGTTATTAGGTGTTTACATACTAGACATCTTGGTTTGTTGAATTTGTGGTTGCCTTAAGGGCCGGGTTAGCTCAGTCGGTAGAGCGTTCGGCTAGAAACCACAAGGTTCCTAGTTCGACAACGGCCCTCGCCAACTCAGCGTATGAGTAGTACAGGGATCTGTGCGGTAAAGTAAAAAGCTGGTTGTAGGTGCGGCGCTCCATCTACAAACTACATCCTATGAGGAAACTCCAATTCTAGAATTCTGTAGTGAATGTGATGCACCCTTTCATTACTCTAACCATCACCCCCACCCCATAACCGGAGTCTTGGGTACCTGTTAGAGTATCAAATAGATTTGTTTGAAAATTAAGGCCGGGTTAGCTCAGTCGGTAGAGCGTTCAGCTAGAAACCACAAGGTTCCTAGTTCGATACCGGCACACAATTATATTACATCAACTCTTCCTGTCTAATAGAAATAATTTGCTCATAGTTGTTTAGTTTCAGGTATTCCTATCTAATACCAATAATTATATGATTACAAGAAAATAGGGCCGGGTTAGCTCAGTCGGTAGAGCGTTCGGCTAGAAAACCATAAGGTTCCTAGTTCGATACCGACCCTCGCCAACTCAGCATATGAGTAGCACAGGGATCTGTACCGGTAAAGTAAGGAGTTGATGGACGGTGTAGCACTCCAGCTCAGACTCAAAAACAATCTCCTTGGTCAAGCGCGAGTGAAAAGGAGATAGACTCCATCGCTGATCGGTAGAGCGTTCAGCTAGAAACCACAATGTTCCTAATTCGATACCGACCCTCGCCAACTCAGCGTATGAGTAGCACAGGGATCTGTGCGGTAAAGTAAAAAGCTGGTTGTAGGTGCGGCGCTCCATCTCAGTCGCAAAGACAATTTCCTTGGTCTAGCGCTAGTGAAAAAGGGATAGACCCCCTCGCTGATTGGCTGATACCGACTTTAGGCCACCCCACGACTTTACTTATGCGTGTTATTGTGAAGGTGTTTTTCTTTTTGGATGCGATGAGGATGTTGCATAGGTTAGTTAGTTGTCGAACTCACTAACAATGGTCTGCGAGCCTAACTTGCAAGGCGCCCATCTCCGGGGCACTGAAAAAAATTAATTAAATGAAATCCTATCATTTGTAAAGGAATCTTATCAGGCAGTTTAACTCAAATTTCTTTAATCTTTCTCTTGTAATATAGAGTTGATAGTTCACTAACGCATCGTCTGGCTTGGTAAAATAATATTCCTTAATTATAAAAGGGGAGATGCGTTTGAAGTAGCAGTGCCGACACTGGAGGGAAGATATTTAATTTTAGAATTTAGTGCTGTTAATCAAGCACAAACGACTAAACTTCTGGGAGATATGTTAGTAGATAGAGAAAATGTGCAGTTTAGTATTCGTTGCTTGAGATACAGACACAAATGACCAACAAAATAGTATTTTGTAATACATCGACTGTGACACAAATTTGTGATATTTTTCATTCAGGCCCTCTAAAGATTGAAACTTTGTAGATATTTGACAAGTTCTATATCACACAGTTAATTTATATATATATATATATATATATATATATATATATATATATATATATATAATATATATATATCATTTATTATCATCATCATGTCGCGTCGGCAGCACGGATATCCATGACAATCTCTCGCCAACCTTCCTATAATTCATTGCTCCTGGGAGGTCCTCTGTGCGGCATCCAGTATCCGCACAAAACTGGTCAATGTATGTCTTTGCTGGTCGGCCCACGCTAGCGTGTTCATGTGATGGATTCCTCAGCAGAACGTCACTTATGAGTTCGTCCTTGCTTCTCCAGCAGTGTCCGGTGTGTCTCGTTCGCCTTACATGGATGGTTTGTGTGATATGGGGCAGGTGGCCGTACAGCTGTTTTATTGTGGAGTGTTGTTTCCAGTGTGTGTGTGTGTGTGTGTGTGTGTGTGTGATTAAAAGTTGAGGAACAAAATGGGTAAAACACAAACAATTTCAATCAATTAATATTTCGCCTCTGTGTATTAACGAAGCTTCGTTAAATATACAGGGGCGAAATATCAATTGATTGAAATTGTTTGTATCTTATCCACTTCTGTTCCTCAACTTTTAATCATACACACACACATTTTACTAAACCTGCCTTACCCCCCCCCAAAAAAAAGGATAGACCAAATCTGGAATGATACTAAAGACATTGTTGGACACACACACACACACACAGAAGAGAGAGAGAGAGAGAGAGAGAGAGAGAGTGAGAGAGAGAGAGAGAGAATTTGGAGGATGATATTACCAGACATACAACAGAATGGACAAATCCTAGCAACAAGGTAACTGCACCAGAACTTAGCTTTCAGAAATCTTCTGACGAAGGGGTCTTCATCCCGAAATATTAAGAATAAATCAAAGACAAACAAACATCATCATAGTTACCTCATTTTTAAAGTTGGGCGTCATTTTTATTTTACCTCATTTTTCTTTACACTTGCATTGTGGTAGCCTTCAAAACCAACATCAAACCAATATATATATATAATATATATTATATATATATATATATAATTTGGGAATAAAAGGCCTTAAATACCATGGGTATCGTGGTTATGGACCATTTCCACTCGCGAGTATATATATATATATATATACACATTGGTTTGGTCGTTGGTTTTGAAGGCTATCACAATGCAAGTGTAAAAAAAAATGAGGTAAAATAAAAATAACGCCCAACTTTAAAACAATACACACACACACACACACACACACACACACACATATATTATATATATATATATATATATTACATGCACACATAATTGTTACTAATAATATACTCTATTAATCACACAGAACCTCATACGTCACGAAACAAGAATACCAAACACAAATACGCACACACACGCGTGGATATGATCATGGACGTCGCAGTCCTTACGTACTTTCATGTGTATACGCGCATGCCAACATACGCACACGTACGAACAGAACAGGCGCATCCGAAATTACACTCGCAAACACGTAAACAAACAAATGACACGCGAATACAGTTAACCAAACGCACGCCATATTTGACCATATTTATCTCATTTGCATCCTTTTTAGAACCACTTTCGTTGCCTGATGACTGCCGCAGAGCAAGAAACAATGGTAGCAAATGTTTCTAATACTAATAAATATAACTAAAACTTATTATATAATATATATATATATATATTATATAATATATATATATATTATACTAGTATACATGGCAATAGCATTAATCTTTACAGATCATTGCCGTCCCTCACAATCCCACAACTCACCACCAGAACCCTTCCTTGCATGAGCCCTCAAAAGACTCATCAAACCTGCTGCAGATCTACAAAGTTTGATGCAAATATGACATTGAAAGACTTCTTCCCCGTTGAATGAGATGATTCAGATGAATCAGATGATAAAATTTGATGCTTATGCACCACCATATGTCTCTTAAGACCAGAAGCCGAATATACATACATACATACATACATACATACATACATACAGGGTGCGGCATAACTAACGCCCTTTTTTCATATCTTATAATGTATATTTTCTTTATTATTTTCTTTAATTAATTTGCTAAATCTTCATTATATCAATTTTGTTAATATATTATATTAATCCATTAACCTGTGGCAATACATTCACGTTCGAAAAAACAAAGGATAATAAAAAAGGCTTTAATTCCCCCCCCCCACTTAAACAAAGGGCGTTACTTGTGCCGCACCCTGTATATATAAAAGAAATGTATTTATTTTCACACATAAGGGCCGGGGTTAGCTCAGTCGGTAGAGATTCGGCTAGAAACCACAAGGTTCCTAGTTCGATACCGGTCTCGCCAACTCAGCGTATGGGTAGCACAGGCGATATGTGCGGTAAAGTAAGAAGTTGATAGTGGGTGTGTCGCTCCACCTCAGACGCTGAAAGTTTATCCTTGGGTCTAGCGCTAGTGAAAAGGGGGATCAGGAATCCCTCGGCCTTGATTGGCTGATACGACTTTAGGCCACCCCAACGACTAGTTTAGCGCTACTCTTACTATATGTATCATTCAACACACAACTAATCTCTCCCACTCCTCCCTGCTGCTCCCCNTACTAATATGGCTATATTTTTTAGTTGGTTGTTGTTGATTTTAACGGCATATCAACCCGTCCAATGAGCGTTTAATCATGCCTAACGGTATAGAAAAGAATATATATTCGTGTATTATATCTATACTTTTTATAATTTTTAAAAATGTGGTTAGCATATGGGGATTATTGTTGGTATGATTAGTTTCATGCTCTAATATTCTATGATTATAAAATTTTATTTCCCTCAAAAAGACGAGAATATCCTCCATAGTGACATTTTCAAACAGATCTTTTTCATATTGTTTCTTAAAATAACGAGTTATTGATAGTGAGCAAAAAAAATCTGCCATTCATACTGCATAATGTTAACTGTTAAAGGTGTTGACCAATATTCCAGTTTTGCGTTGGTTTTCTTAGTAATGAACTATACATTCCGCAACCACTGTCGGTCGGGGCATAGAATACACCGTCTGTATCCCTTGTAGAGGGTAAGACTCCTCACCAAAAAGAGGTATCCATGGTGTTATGACACTAAACTGCATGCGGTATGCTCAGGCTACAGATCTGGTGATTAAGCTCAATCAAGGAAGTAAGATTCCGGGTTCATACTGCTCTTGCCAATCAGCACCATGAGACATAGATGAGTAATCTATCTGTGATGTAGTCGGGTCACTGCCGTTTGTCTGACTGGTTATAAACAAATCTCCTGTCTCTAAGTGCCTAGCGAAAAGGGGATTGACTTTCTATCTGTTCTGGCTGATAACCGACAATAGACCACTCTGCCAACTTTACTTTCACTTATGGCCAAATATGAATAAGCGAGATATGTTTCAAAAAAATTATTAGTAATACTAGCCAAAAAAACAAAAACAAAAAAACACCTCCGGCGATGTAAAAATAGATTTGAACATATGCCTGAAGAGAGTGGGAAGTTAAAATCAATGATCACTGCGAGTTTTACCCTAAGTAAGTAAAATCTCAAATTCATAAAGGATAAAAAAAAACAATTTCAATGTAACTTTTACAATAATGTATTAAAATAAAAGGATATATGTAGATATATAACATCATTATTTATAAAACTTGTTTTAAAAAACAATGAGGACTTCTAATGTGCATGTTTCAAATTTTGAGTAATTCATCCTACGTGTTATGACGGATTTGAGTACAGCACATGACGTAAGCAGTACCATGTCCGTTTGAATTAGTACAGACAAAAACCCGAAGCAATCCATCATTACTAGATAGAAATGTAATACGTGAAACCATTTGGAGGCCGCGGCGCTTATAGCATAGGAGAAATGGAATCGGCCTGATCCAGAGTTCAACCTAAACAGCTGTTTGCTTTTTCATGTTCGCACTAATTCCGTAAGGAAAAGAAAGAATCCAAATGTTTTTCTATCAGCTATGGGCTAAAGACTCCCCCTAACAGACATAGGCTTCGTATGTCCTGGTTAGCAACCCAGTCTAGGAGAAGGAAATCTGACATTCAACCCAGCTGTATTCTGCTTAAAAATTTATCTTGTTGGAGGTGTGGATCAAAATACAGACTTGAAAACCCTCTCAAGTCTCATCCCAGTGCGGTGTGCAAATTCATTCTGTATCAGATAGGAATATTTGATACCATGCAACTGTGGATCTCGCAAATTCCTTATATATTTCGATAGCAATACTTTATACTTAACTGTGCAAATATAGTTAAGAAGGATACTTGATACCTATAACTTGATGCAAAACACAATAATAACTATTATTAAATATGATTAGTTATGTGAAAACATATAATCGTGTAATAAATAATCGTCAGCGGATAGAGTGTTCGCTAGAAACCACAAGTTCTAGCGATACCGCTCCTCCGCCAACTCAGCGCCTATGAGTACACAGGGATGTTGCGAGTAAATAAAGGAGCTGATGGTAGGTGTGGCGCTCCAACCTCAAATTCGCAACAATCTCCTTTTCATAGCGCAAGTAACAAAAGGGGATAAAACTCTCATCGCTGATTGGCTGAGTACCGACTTGAGGCCGCCCCGACGACCGACGACTACTTACTTATAAAAACGAAATATAAATCTTAAGAGATTAATGTACAGAATGTAGACCTGCGGGCATAATTCCTGTATTATGTTTGCAACCGGTCTTCTGCACAAGCCCCATGGTTGGTGTTAATTGGAATGTCTTCATTTTTTCTTACAAACATCTTTAAAAGCAAGGCGTTGGTCTCCCTACTAGTCGGATGGCCCTCTTGCTAATTCGCCCTTAACAGTTGGTCTTTCATATGCAATAATCCAATTAATGGCATTCAACCTGCCAACCAGCCCAACTATTTTCGGAGCACAGATGACATTCAAGGACAAGTGAAAGTGTAAACTGGTAGGGTCCCATATATGGCGTTAAATAGAAAAAAAACATGGTTTTAAACAAATCTGATTATCCACTTAAGAATGAATTTATTTTCAAAAACTTGTCGTGCATTAAATGACTCACCGAGTTGATATGCCGTTAAACAAAAATCCAAACCAAGCCAAACCAAACTCCATACTGTAATAATATTCCAACAGGCCCTGAGAGTTTACTTTTATATTTGTTCTACAAACAGAACGGAACCATGTTCTCGATGAAGGATTGAGATGGAGCTTGAGGCATTAGTCATTATCTGCGTTATTCGGACTATTGTCCCAGCTTTATTGTTATTTGCTTACAACGTTTTCAGCCGATATACCCTCCGGCCTTCTTCAAGTATTCTACTTATCGGACCGGATAACAACTGGACTTGAATTAAAGCGGTTAAGTTCAAGTTCCGTGAGGCTCCCGATTCGAAGAAAGGTTCTCGAGTCCAAAAAGAGGTTCTCGAGTCCGACAAAAATACCCGAGAAGCCGGGTATATCGACCGAAAACGTTGCACAAATAAAACAAAAGATGAGGACAATAGTCCGTAATAACGAAATAATACTAAAAGGACTGACTCAGTACTTGAATAATCCCAATTAATTATTGACATGGCAACCAAACCAACCAACACCAGCCTTATATTCCAAGCACAATGACATTCAAGAAATCTCCTTACCAGAACATCGTGGGTTCTAGTTACCTTATAGGGTATCCCATCTATGGGTAAATGAAAAATATGAGTTTATAAACAACATTTGATTATCCTTTAAGAATGATATTTCAAACAGATTTGTGGCGACTCTTAAGTGATCCCACACCTGAAGAGGGCGTTGAGTTATGCCGTAAACAAAACCAACCCCAAACGCGCAAAACACAAAACCAAACTCATACTTGTGATATATCTCACAGGGCCGCTAGTATTTACTTTTATACTTGTTTAAAAACCCGGCACACTCACTTCAGTATATAATCCCCATCACTACATTCAGCTATCAAATGACTCCTTATTACGCATAACAAGAAGCCGAACCAACCAACCAACCAACCAATTTCAGAGATAGCAACCGTGAGCACCAGATACTACATTTCAAGAATCTTGAAGTGCAGGAAAATCATAAGCCTAATAAATGATTAGAATCATTTCAAAATTAACTTTATTCTGAAAAATGAGATTCATTTCATATTTAGTTTCATCTCTAGACGCGGCTAATTCTCAAAATATTACCAATCTACATGTCATAGATCCACTATATCACTTTATTTATGAATCAACATCGAGTAATCATCCTATTTTGAATCACGTCGTACCGATTTGAGGTAATTTAACCTAATCCTACAATAGTAACAGACGCCTCGATATCAGGTAGTTTTCCCCCTACGCACCCTTAAAGAGGCAATCTACCACATTTTTTCATCATGTAGAAAAGTATCAGAATACTCAGAAAAATCTTGCTCCATAACTCTCTCTCTCATACGTCACTCTCGCTTCTTCATCCCTACATCATCTTCCTCTCCGAAACTGTTCTTTCTTTCATCTTTGACTTTTCTAATCGTCATTTCTGATATATACCGAAGATCAGGCTTCGACCGCGCTATTAAACCTTCGTATTTTTCAATGCATTCTGCCCTTCACATCCCTCTCCCCACCCTAAACTCTCTCTACTCTCATATTCTGCTCTCTCTCTCGTGCTCTTCCTAGTCCCTCTTCCATTCTTTCTTCTCATAATTCTTTCTGTACCGAGAATGCCCCTTTCTTCTCTTATAATTAAAAATGAATTGTCCAATTAGCAATTGATGATCAATTACTACAAAGGAATAGGTGCGCAGAGATCATTGGTGTACTTAGTTGAGAATTTACGATGCAATTCCGTGTCTGGGTTATTTATGCGGAAAACGTTTTGTTTATAAATTTGTGGGAATACAAATTTTTATATAAAATCTTTTTAAACACATTTTTAGTTTATTTTTAAGACTGGACTCAAACAGTGCTACTACTCCAGCTCAAGTGGACATGGATAATTACAATTGAATGGCACTTGACGCCTCCCCAGAGCTCCAGTATTCGAACCTCGACCACTAGATTCCGACCCAAGGACACAAGACCCTCAGCCACCGCCTTCTAACACATTATATATAAAAAGGTTAAGGATTTGTCATAAGAGCAATAAGTTGGGACAGACTGTTTGCATTCACATGAGCGGCTAATACCGTTGGGAAAGTATTAATTCAGATTCGCTCTCCAGCTATGGTAGGATAGTAACAGACTGGGCTCTTAATTCATGGCTAGAAAACCAGTCTAGAGAAGGAAAAATCTGAATTCAAACCTGTAAATTCCGCTTAAGAAATTGACTGTGTGTCACATCCAGCTCGTGCGGACGGCGTTGCTGACAAGATGCATATATAACGGGATTAGTCAAGGCCAAAGTGGAGTGTTGCATGTCATGGACCGTCATCACCAGATTCCCCTTTAAGATTCCACTAATCCCAACCCACACCTAACAAATTGGTCCCATGTCTTTAACCCCTGCAGAGTGCAGTCGTGTCTTCTCCAGCCTCAGATAACAGGCCTTTTAAATAGGAAGATAGTTACAGCTTAGGAAGACAGCGTAGCTTACAGGATCATTTGTAATTTATGGCTGTGACTACCTACATAAAAAGCTAAAGCACTTTTTAGATGTAAGAAATAAAATCTAAATTCAAGCCGAGTCATAATCAACCGGACACGAGGGATCTATCATCTTTTGCTAGCGCCTATACCAGAAAGATTGCTTTTGCGTCAGCTCCTAGATGCCTTACCACACAGATCAAGATTACATAGTTGTGTACTCATGTGCTATTTTTGACCTGAGACCGATCGAACACAAAAGCTTGCGATCATAGCGCGGTATGCTCTACCGGGTGAGGTAAACCGGCCTTCATCACGTGGTTAATTAGTGAGCATACTCGACAAAAAAATATTACTACTGATTTGAGTATTGGGGTGCCCATACACTGTCCACAACCTAAGCACACCTCACTAAATAAACTTTCAAGTAACGCTAACAGAAATGGTTTTGTGTCATTCAAATACTGATAAATCCAATATGACAAAAAAGAAAATGACCACTATATTCTTCATGTTATCATATCTAAACGATTATATTATTCTGATAAATACTTCATACAATGAATTGCGATTAAGCTAAATACTTCATACAATTAATATTGTGTAAAATACTTCAGGACAACTAATATTGTTATTAAATAACTTCATACAATTAATAGTGTTATGTAAATTACTTCATAGTAATAATTAGTTCATGTAAAGACTCATTATAATTAATAGTTGTTATTAAAACTTCAATATAATAATAGTGTTATGTTAAATACTCATTGCAATTATAGTAGTTTATGAAATATTTCACCCGTTAATATTATTTTGTAAATACTTCATATAATGAATAGTGTTATCTGTAATACTTCCTTAATTAATAGTGTTAGCGAGTTAAGCCGTCACGTCCCAGTGTATGTAAACCGTAGCGTGACCTTGCAACTAATAGTGTTATGTAAAGTATTTCTCACACAGTAATATTATTTTGTAAATACTTCATACAATTAAATAGTTGTTATGTAAATACTTCATACAATAATGATTGCTTATGTACAATACTTCATACATGAAATAGTGTTATGTAAAATACTTCTATAATTAATGTTTAAATCATCATATGTAAAATAGTGTTATGTAAATACTAGTCATATAATAAAAGTACGCCTTTGCAATAACGGTGTGATTCATAGCAAATTTATAGTGTTAATGTAAATATTTCACACTATTTTTATGTTCTTAATTATTATGTTATGTATAATACTTCATTATAATTAATTAGCTGTATATTAAATACTGTGCATTACAATTAATTCGTGTTATGTAATAATATGCATATAGTTAAATAGTCGTTAATGTAAACTATCAGCCACAGTCAAATATATTTTGAATTAAGTCATCAAGCAGATTAATAGTGTTATTAATCTTGTAAATAAACTGTTCTGTAAATAGTCAATAAATTACATAAGTGTTATGTAAATACTTTCACATAATTAATAGTGATATAAAGATCTAATAATGGCTGTATGTAAATACTTTCATATAGATTAATAGTGTTATGTAAATACTATCAGTGCAATTAATAGGTGTTATGTAAAATACCTTTCACACAGTATAATATTATTTTGGTAAATACTTCATATAATTAATAGTGGTTATGTAAAATACTTGCATACAATTAATAGTGTTATGAAATACCTTCAATGAATTAATGTGTTATCTAAATACATCTCAAATAGGTATGTAATATTCGAAGTCTACTTATGATTGTAAATACTTCATATAATTATAGTGTTATGTAAATACTTCAAATTATAGTATAAACTTATATCAAGATGTGTTATGTAAATATACTTCTATAATTAATAGTGTTATGTAAATAATTCAGACAATTAATAGTGTATGTAAAGTTACATCTAGAATTAATAATTATGTTTAGTAAATATTCGACTACAGTTAATATTAATGTCAATAACTTCATACAATTAAAGGTTATGAATTTCATATTTGGGTTATGTAAAAACTTCATACTTATTGTATGATATACTCTGTGCAATTATTAATGTAAATACTCATATATTAATGTGTTATGTAAATACTTCATATAATTAATAGTGTTATGTAATGACAATACATATCAGATATTAACTCATGACAATTAATACGGTGTATGTATACAATGTACTTATGATAAAATTACAGACATCAGTGATTATGTAAATTACTCATATAAATAATCAGTGTCTATTGTAAATACTTCATACAATAATTAGTGTCTAATGTAGAATACTTTCCACTATAATTAATAGTGTTATTGTAATACTCATCTTATATATTAAAGTGTTATTATAATCACTTCATATAATTAATTTGTTATGATAAATACTTCAATATAATAAATGTAAGTTATACTTCCCATACTATGGTTATGTAAATCACTTCATATAATTTAACTAGTGTAGTTAAAGTACTTCATACAATATAGTTTTGTAAATACTTCATACTAATTAATAAGTCGTTATGTAAATACTTTCATATAATTAATAGTGTTATGTAAATACCTTATATAATTAATCAGATGTTATGTAGAAATAATTCATATAACATATGCTCATGATACTGTAATATAGTGTTATGGTAATATCACTTCATTAATTAATAGTGTTATGTACAATACTCATTAATATATTATATAAATTAGCAATAATGTTATGTAAAATACTATGCCATATAATAATAGTGGTATGTATAAATACGTTCAATACGGTGTAATTATAAATAATAGTGTTATGTAAATACGTCATGAACATATTTTATAAATTCAATAATTAATAGTGTTTATGTGAAAATTACTCATATAATTAATAGTGTTATGTAAATACTTCTATATTATGAAATTTATATATAATAGTGTTATTAAATACTTTCATATAATTAAGTAGTTTATTCCAATACATCATTGCAATTAATTAGTGTTATGGAAATGACTCTAAATATCTGATAATACTTCATAGTTAATTCATAGATGTTATGTTAAATACTTCATAACTAATTTAATATGGTAATACGATTATGCATAACATTGATGTACATTATTAACTTAATAGTAGTTATGAAACATACTTCATTATACATAGTGTTATGTAAATACTTCATATAATTCAAAGTGTTTATGTAAATACTAATATGCAATTATAGTGTTATGTAAAGTACTTCAGTATAACTTAATAGTGTTATGTAAATACATCATGCAATTAATAGTGTTATGTAGAAATACTTCATATGAATAATATCGGTTATATACAATCACTCATATAATTTAATAGTGTTATGCATAAATAGCTGTCAATACTCAATTAATAGCTGTTATGTAAACTACTATCAGCAATTAATAGATGTTATGTAAATACTCATATAATTAATAGTGTTAGTACAATACATCATGCAATTAATAGTGTTATTTAAATACTTCACTATAATAATTAATAGTGTTATGTAACAGCTACTTCATGAATTAAAGTTATAGTACTTATGTAAATACTCTCATATAATTAATAGTGTATGAAGCAACTTCATATAATTAATATGTTTGTTTTCAATATGTATAGAGCTAATACATCATGCAATTAATAGTGTTATGTAAATACTTCATATAATTAACTAGTGTTAGTTAATACATAATGCATAGGTTATGTCATGTCATAACATTAATCAGTTTAAGTAAATATCATTAAAATTTGCAATATCATATAATAATAGTTTATGTAAATACCTTCAAATATACTTAATGTTAAGTATCAATGTAGTATTATGAAAACTTTCTATAATTAATAGGTGCTTATTTGTATAATACATCATGCAATTAATAAGTGTTATGTACATACTAATCATAGTAATTACATAGATGTTATTAATACTCATCATCAATTAATAGTTTATCGTAAATACTACATGGTATCTAATATATGCAATTAATCAGTGTTAGTAACATCAATATAATCATTAAATAATATATTAACTAGCTGTTATGTCAAATACTTCAATATAATTCAAATAGCTGTTATGATAAATTACTTCATATAACTTATAATGTGTTATATGTAAATTAACATTAGAATTAATCCGAGTGTTATTAAAGATCAATAATTAATGGGTATCGGTAATATCATAATTAATAGTGTTATGTAAATACTTCATATAAATTAAATAGTGTTCATGTGTAAATTACTTTCGCATAATTAATAGTCTTAGGGTATATACTTCCATATTCAATTAAGTATTTTATGTAAATACTTCATAAGAATTAATAGTGTATGGATACGTATAAATCATACGCTAGTAATCATCCATAATTAATTATGTTATGTACAAACTTCATAAATATTAACTATGCTAATAATCATTGATAACGTTTATGTAACACATCAGTAGCAATTAATAGTAGTTACTAAATACATAATGCAATCTTAATACGTGGTTTATGTATAATACTTCATATAATAATAATACGTGTAATGTAAAATACTTCATAAATTAATAGTGTTATGTAAATACTTCATATCAATTAATATGTTATGTAAAACTTCATATTAATAATAGTTTATGTAAATACTTCATTATAATCTAATAGTGTTATGTAACTACTTCACTTAATTAAGATTTAGTTACTTATAATTAGTTGTGTTCTTCTAACAATCTCTCATTATGAACTAATATTTCTTTAAATACTTCATACAATTTAAGAGTGATTTCTTTACAATACTTCATACAATTAATAGTGTATCTTTAATACTTCATGATAAATCATATAGTGTTCTATTAAATACTTCATTACAATTAATATCTGTTATTAAATACTTCATATAATTAATAGTGTTCCTCTTACAATACTTACCATATAATTTATATGAATATTTCAAACAGTTAATATTATTCGTAATACTTATACAATTCATATGTTATATAAATATTCACACATAATACTGTCTCTTGAAAGTATGTCAATGCATTTGTTGTTTTCCCTGCTAAAAATTTCATGCAAGTTTAATTACTGTTTGTTAATTTTCATGAAGTTAAAAGTGTCTATTTTTAGCTTTTCTAAAATTATACCCATAGAGACAACATGACGAAATCCAATTAAGATTTTACTTAACATATTCGATTACGACGTACTTACGAATAATCTACTAAAGATTACAGTTTTCTGCTAGAGATCTCACAATAGACCAGTTTGACATTCCCATTAAGATCGATCAATCAATCAATCAATCTAATACTAGTCTACCTATGATAGTTCCTTCGCATTTTGTAACTGAAGATGTTTTTTAATTTATTTTCTTGACATTTTTGCTGTTAAAATCTTGGAGTCAAATTCCAAACTGCCTTTTAATCGCATAGACCTATCCTTTTTTAATTGAACGGAAGTCGTCCCCCCCTTCTCTCTCTCTCGTCTCTTCGCAGCGCGCCTTTCTTTTTCCTATTCAATACATTGAATTGTTCACTTTCGTCTTTGGCTAGAATGTGCTTCTACCAGATAACAATAATGGAAATGGATTATCATGCTTTGCAAACTCTGCGCCCCCCCTTAGGTATGTGAGCAGTGAAATCAAAAATAAATGAAAATTTTATTTTAATCGTGTCACTCTGACCCTGAAGCCAACATTACACATTCGTCTGATCGGATGACTTTTTTCAACCATGTAAATAAAATAGCCTTTTCAATTTAACGTTTTGTCGCGTATGTGTAATAAGTAATCTCAATACGAAATAGACCGCGAGCAAGGAGTTCAAATTTCGGCACGAGAGATCATTACATTTTACATCTTATTATAAAGAACAATTATGTAATTGTCTGTCTGTAATCCGAAACTATATCACACTCGAGTCACGATTTTCCTTAGTATATTTAAGTTATATTCTTAACGATTATCAAACGATGTCTATATTAAGTCTATCTGAGTTAAAAACTGTCCATATTATTAATGTATTTAATCCTAAATTGATATGTATATATCATCTCTAAGAAATAAGATTTACTTGTATATGGAGCGGAAATAATTAGCATAACGACTTTAACAAAACTTGGTTCAATAAATCACTATTTGCTGTTACTGATTTCTAATATTATACATGTTATTATCAAACGCTATTTAAAGCAATCCTATATCTTAACTGATTAAAAAAATCAATTAAAATAACATCTGAAATAAAGTGCTTTAATATTCCTTTCATATTCGTTGCTTAATTTAGTTTCGTAGTCTTTCTAATTTGATAGTAATATTTGTATACATTAAAACTTAAATACTTCGAACCCCAGGAGGTGCAATATATACTTTTGCTATATTAGCTAATTATCCGTTGGCAGAAAGGTAGGCATCCTTATATTCTCCTCCAGCTATGGATACAATAGTAGATCACAAACTGGGATCTATAACTTGGTTAGGCAACTGTCTTATGGAGAAGGAAAGACTCTTTCAAATTCAACCTGTTAAATCATCCTAAGGAAATTTGACCTTGCATCACATCCTGTCTCGTGTTGAGGGTGTTGAAATATATATACTACCCACTCCGGGTCAGACTAGACCTGAGAGCAATAGAAACGTATTAGCGGTACTCCATATTCCTCAGGATTCTCTAGAACGGAGCTTTACCATCAGATGGATTTAGTGTCAATCACAGGACACTCATTGTGTGTTGGCATGTGGGGACGGTTCTTAACCCCGAAGTATACAGTCAGCGTATTTTATGCCTCGACGACAGTCGAGTAAACATATGTAGATTTACATACACATTAATGGATAATAAGAATGTATGTCTAGTGTAAGTTAAAAAACCTGATTAATCTACACCACACATCCCTATTAGATAATATAAGTCAATTTCTGTATTTGTGTAAGCATTATGTCTTATGCTAATTCAGAGAAGAAAGAGAAAAGAAAAATAAAAAGGAAAATAAAGGGAAAGCGACAAGAAAGAGAAAACAGAAAAAGGGAAAAGAGAGTAGAAAAACAGAAAAAAAGAATAAATGGAGGTGAAAATAGAAAAAGAAGACGAAAGAGAAAAAAGAAAACAATTGAAGATAGGACAATAAGTCCATAATACAATAATGCTGTTGTGTTTGTTTTACGGCCTAACAACCCTTTCGCCATCATTTGAACACCGAATCAAGTCTTTTGATAACCAAAGGACATTCAGGTTGCATTCAGATACAATGCTAGTTTGCTGTTTAAGTGGTTCACCCAATTAAATATATGAACAGGTTCATACTGTTTTAACTTACCTAGATCTAGTGCGAGTCCGGTGCTTTCTACGGGACTTGATTTAATGGATAAGAAAAGAAGAAAGTGATCAAAAGAAGAGAAGACAAGACCACATCTTACTTATTCTTTATTGATTTGAGGACAAATGAGATGAGGCTTAATATGGATAACCCATGATTATTTCTGATTGTTGACCCCATCTTTATTCTTGTAATAAACACAGCGCTCAGGCCTCTGTACACCGCGAGCTTACAGTGGTTCCGTGGTGAGTGTTGTGTTTATAAAAAAACAAAAGATAGGACGACAGTCCCGAATAATAATTACTTAAAGACGAATTTTATTGATTCTTTGGTTAACATTATTAAAAATTTCTATTTTTTGCGTTTTGTGGGAAATGAAAGTGGTTGATCTATTAGGATGATTTTCGGTTGTCTAGTTCTGGTTGTGGGCTTTATAAAAATGATTTTGTTATATAGGATGATATGAAATCTTCAGTCTAACTAGTTAATTTAGGTTGTTAACTCCTATTCATATATTAAAGTCCAGTTGTGTGTATATGTATGTCGTAGGAACTTCGAACATAAAACACATTAACCACAAAGTAAATATATTATACACATTAACATTTATAACCAGGGCTGGTTTTTGAGCACAAAATAATAGGTTTGATTTATATATCGTGAAATAAATTAAAAATATAAATTTGAAATGCATAACAGCATGGATCTTTTTTTTCATTTAATATTTTCAGATAGTTAGACATTGAGATTTCTTTTCAAGTATCGTATCAATGCAAGGTCATTTTTTTTACCATAGGGATTAAATTGGTGGGCAACCACGAGATTCAACTCACGGAATTTAGTAAAATGGATCTGCGGGACTAGACTAGAAAAATCCTCCTTTACCCAGGCGACCGCCGGTAGTCGACTGCTAGTCATTATAAATCTCAACAGATACAATCAAAATTCAATACATGTGTATTATGTGCTGAATGTCAGGGCAAAGCACAATCTCGCTTTGGTCTAGCGCGTAGGTGAAAAAAGGGATAGACCCCTCGCTGAGTGGCTGATACCACTTTAGGTCCACCCCGACGAGACGTTACTTCATGTTGTGTTTCTGTGAATGTTGTTTCTGTTTGGAAGCGCGGTGAGGATGGCTTGCATAGTGTTAGTAGTTGTTTCGAACTCACTAAACAGAGGCTGCAAGCCTAATTGCAAGGCGCCATCTCCAGGGCACTGAAAAAAATAAATTAAAGCAATATCCTAATCATTTGTAAAGGATCTTTATCAGGCAGTTTAACGTCAAATTTCTTTAATCTTTCTCTTGTAATAAGAGATGATAGTTCACTAACGCATCGTCGGCTTGGTAAAATAAATATTCCTTAATTATAAAAGGGGAGAATGCGTTTGGACCAGTAGCAGGCCACACTGGAGGGAAGATATTCTAAGGTTTTAGAGAATTAGTGACTGTTAATAAGCACAAAGACTGAAACTTCGATGGAGAGATATGTTAGTAGATTGAGAAAATGTGCAGTTAGCTATTCGTTGCTTGAGATCAGACATCACGTGACGCCAACAAGAATCACTATTATGTAATACATCGACTGTGACACAAATTTTGTATTTTTCATTCGATCCCTAAAGATGAACTTGCTAGATCATTAACAAGTTCTTTATTACACAGATAATTATATATTATAATTCTGTATATATAATGTATTATGTATCATATCTTATCATTCATTTGCGCCTGCGCATGACGGTATCCATGACACAATCTTCTTCGCCAATCTTCCCCTATCATTAATTGCTCTGGAAAGGTCCTCTGTGCGTGATCCAATATCCGCACAGAACACTGATAAGTGTATGTCTTTGCTGCGTCGGCCCACGCATAGCGTCTTCTGTGTGAGATTCTCAGCAGAACGGTCACTTATGAGTTCGTCATTGCTTCTCCAGCAGTGTCCGAGTCGTGTCTCGTTCGTTTTACACGCAATGACGTTTGAACTCATTGATAGGGGCAGGGGCCGATACAGCTGTTTTCGTGCGACCTCGGGTGTCTAGTTTGATCCACGTTGTGTGTCGTGTGTGTGTGTGATTAAGAGTGAGAAACCAAAATGGGCTAAACACAAGACATATTTCAATCAATTAATCATTTCGCCCGGTGTATTAACTGAGTCGTGAATACACATTGATTGTATTTTACTCACTTCTGTTCCCTTCAATTTTAATCATAACACACACAATTTACTAAGACCGCCCCCCCCCCCAAAGGATAGACCAAAATGAATGATTACAAGACATTGTTGGACACACAACCACACACACACACAGAGAGAGAGAGAGAGAGAGAGAGAGAGAAGAGAGAGAGAGAGAGAGAGAGAGAGAATTTGGTGGATGATATTACCAGACATACAACAGAATGGACAAATCCTAGCAACAAGGTAACTGCACCAGAACTTAGCTTTTCAGAAATCTTCTGACGAAGGGTCTTCATCCCGAAATATTAAGAATAAATCAAAGACAAACAAACATCATCATAGTTACCTCATTTTTAAAGTTGGGCGTTATTTTTATTTTACCTCATTTTTCTTACACTTGCATTGTGGTAGCCTTCAAAACCAACGACCAAACCAATATATATATATATATATATATATAATATATATATAT
>CM042142.1:129250713-129258213 GCA_023376005.1 Doryteuthis pealeii | reverse complement strand
TGGTTAAGGAATCGGACTGAAGAAAAATCAGTCGGGTTTCGCTCCCGGTTAGAAGTAGTTGCTGAATCTAACCACACTGAGGAGACGTGATACGTCGAAACGGTGTCTGTGGAAGACTATATATATATATATATATATATTAAATTTTTACTTGAAGGCACTTACAACGCATGTATCGCATAAAATTCGATACTTTTTCTTATAGAAAATGAAATTGACAAGTGTAATCCCGGCAAAGAATCGCTCGGTGTGTAGAATGTCGTACAGACTGTTTCGACTTTATTAAGTCTCATCAGCGACATATACATATACATAACAATCCTTAGCGAAATTAAGCTTGTCAAGGGCATACGGTCTGTTTGTTGTTATTATTCTCTCAAAAAACACCCCCTTACCTATTATGGTAGAGGCGTGTAGTATCATTTGACAAGCTTAATTTCGCTAAGGATTGTTAGCTGTGTACTGTGGTCGAGGCGATATAGTGGTTCACTATGCTCGCTCAGGTCCCGGTTTCGATTTCTGTCGGAGGGAAATCGTTAGTATATGTCGCTGATGAGACTTAATAAAGTCGAAACAGTCTGTACGACATTCTACACACCGAGCGATCCTTTGCTGGGATTACACTTGTCAATTTCATTTTCTATAAGAAAAAGTATCGAATTTTGCGATACATGCGTTGTAAGTGCCTTCAAGTAAAAATTTAATATATACTTTATTCAGCAACGTTTCTAAAATAAACAAACATCCAAAAATCTTATATATATATATATATATATATATATATATGTGTGTGTGTGTGTGTGTGTGTGTGTATATATATATATATATATATATTGATATGAACAAACTGGGACTGATAGATATGAACAGAATGAGATTGGTAGATAAAGAGACGGGAAAAGTAATTGAAAAGTGAATAACGAACACAAACAATTAAATTCAATTAATATTTCTGTTGGTTTCAGAAGCTTCATCAGAATTAACTTTATCATTTTCACTCTCAGTCGGTAGAGCGTTCGGCTAGAAACGACAAGGTTCCTTGTTCGATACCGACCCTCGCTAACTCAGCGTATGAGTAGCACAGGGATCTGTGCAGTAAAGTAAGAAGCTGATGGTAGGTGTGGCGCTCCACCTCAGACGCAAAAACAATCTCCTTGGTCTAGCGCTAGGGAAAAAGGGATAGACTCCCTCGCTGATTGGCTCATACCGACATTAGGCCACCCCGACAACTTTACTTTTTTATTTTAAAACAGAATGGCATATAAATTAGGAAAATGGAAAAAAGGAGGCGTGCAAGGAGAAAGTAAGGGTTGTCATTGATGTAGGTAGTACACATGTTCGGGTAGGATAAAGATAGAACGATCAAAGAGTTTATAGTAAATGAGGCAGTAAGTGATTAGTGATAGGGCGTAGTTGATGAAGCTTTTGAAACTAACAGAAATGTTTGTGCTCATTATTCACTTTTCCAATATTTTCCCTCACATTTTGAATTCGAATTTTTCTTAATCTGTTTTTTTTCTTCATATATATATATATATATATATATATATTATATATATATATATATATATTATAAAATAATAAAATTCGAAGGCAATACAATGCGTAAAAATAAAGACAAAAGAATGTTTTATATGTCTAATCGATTTCAAAGCAAAGCTTTATCATCAGAGTGTATTTTCAGAAATGACGTGCTTATGTTTTTTTATTTGTGTGGTTATAATTTCTCTTCTTATTTCCTTTTCCTCTCCTTTTTTTCCTCTCTTTCTTCTTCTCCTCCTTTATGAATGGGCAAATAACTGTAATTTCTTATTTCTCTCTTTTTTTTTTCTTTTTTAAAAGTTTGTTGAGAACAAGGCTGACATCCGGTAAGATGTTGCAATATGTTGCGACCGTGTGGAGACGTCAAAATTTTTTTGAAAACAAAAATGAACAAATAAATAAAAACCGTTAATAGAAATTTTTTTACATACTTAGCTTTTGTTTCGCTGTGTCTGTGTGTGTGTGTCTGTGTGTGTGTGTGAACAGAGTGAGATAAATAAATATATAGATATGAACAGACTGTGATAGATATGAGTCTGGGATATATAGATAGATGTGAACAGAGTGATATAGATAGATGTGAACAGAGTGAGATAGATAGATATAAACAGACTGAAATAGATGTGAACAGAGATAGTTAGATAGAAATTAATAGAGATAGATATGAACAGTCTGGGATATATAGATAGATGTGAACAGAGTGAGAGATAGATGTGAACAGAGTGAGAGATAGATAGATGTGAACAGAGTGAGATAGATAGATGTGAACAGATAGATAGATAGATAGATTGAACAGACTGAGATAGATAGATAGATAGATAGATAGATAGACAGATGAGATAGATAGATAGATAGATAGATAGATAGATAGATAGATAGATAGATACATAGATGAGATAGATAGATAGATAGATAGATATGAACAGAGTGAGATAGATAGATAGATAGATAGATGTAAACAGAATGAGATAGATAGATAGATAGATAGATATGAACAGACTGAGATAGATAGATAGATAGATATGAACAGAGTGAGATAGATAGATAGATAGATAGATAGATAGATATGAACAGAGTGAGATAGATAGATAGATAGATATGAACAGACTGAGATAGATAGATAGATAGATAGATAGATAGATAGATATGAAGAAACTATGATAGATAGATAGATAGATAGATAGATATGAACAGAGTGAGATAGATAGATAGATAGATATGAACAGACTGAGATAGATAGATAGATAGATAGATGAGAAACTATGATAGATAGATAGATAGATGAACAGAGTGAGATAGATAGATAGATAGATAGATAAATGTAAACAGAATGAGATAGATATTTACTGCTTTACTCTATTATCTTTTGATATCTTTCAGGCAATTTCATAAATCCATTCTACCAGAAGATTAAAAAAAAAATCTTTCTCTGCCAAGATCTGCTCTACATACTTTTTTGAAATCTTCTTGGGATTTGAATTCATTTTTCATGAAGACAATTCTCTAAGGACAAATATCAACGATAATCTGGCAAAAAACGCGAAAGCTTTTGAGCCAAGCAATAACAGTTTTTGGCTTGATTAGCAAAGAAACGTCGTCTCGTGTTTTATACTCATGAGACGTTACACCTTTTCTATTAACTAGTTCCGGACACTTTTCCCCAATTACGGTCTTCATTTGCTTTAATTAGGAGCAGTACAAGTTCGAATCAATCATTTCCTTCTTATAAAAGAGCTCATAGAACGAGAACCTTTTCCAATTCCACTACATACACGATATCACGGAAGCACGCAGCTTACGGTCAAGTTATGTTGAAAGCACCGGTTTCTGCTAGATTACGAAGTTAAGCAGCAATGAGCCTATTCAATACGTGTATGGGACATGTTGTAAACCTTACAAATTCTCTGGGATCTCGAGCTTTGGTAAGGCAACCAATAAAAAAAACAACTTTTAATTCAAACCAGCAGTACTCCGCTTAAAATTGACCTTGTGTCACATCCTGATCGTGATCGATTTGCCATCTTACTGTATGCTGTGTATTACGGTCGTCATACTAAAAGTAGCGGTTCCCGCTAGTTCACCGAAGTTAAGGCAAGCAATGAGCCTGTTCAATACTTAATTGAGTGACCACTTCAACAACCGTAGGTATTGTAAACAACATGAGTCCTTTGTTTATTAAAATGACTTGATTCGTCATTAAATCACACAGAAAGGGTTGATATGCCATAAAACAAAACCAGCCATCCAACCAACCAACACAAATAGCAATTGAAAATGTTGTTTATTTTTTTTATATTTTAAATATTAGAATCTAATCAATAAATAAAAGTGTCCACATTTTGACAGTTTGAAAAAATTCAAAAATGTTGATATGACAATCATCTCAGTAAAACTAAAAATGATCATTATAAAAAGAATTCTCTAAAGACAAAACAAAACATTTTGGTCTGTCTAATATATTGTAACCTTTCAATAGTAATAATAATAAAACAAATAGTCACCGATGTTAAGCAGCGATGAGCCTGTTCGATAGTTAGTTGGGTGACTATTGGACACATGGCCTAGTGGATAAGGTAGTTAGGTTAAGACAGTTCTAAATGACAGTTATCTCTGGATTTCTGAGTAGAGGCAGTAACATAGAAAAATAATTAACACAACTCCTACCCCAGCTATGGTTAACGGAATGAGAACAGGATATTCCTGTGGACTGAATAAAGGGTTAGATTCAAAGTTCTGTGATGGCTCCCGATTACGACAAGAAGGTTCCCGACTATGACAAGAAGGTTCCCGAGTCCGAGAAGTTCCCGAGTCCGACAAGAAATACCTGAAGAAGGCCGGAGGGCATATTGGCCGAAACGTTGTACAAATAACAATGAAGATGAGGAAAATAGTCCGAATAACGCAGATAATACTAATCATCAAGCCTCATCTCAAATATTCAGAGAAATAACCTGTCTTTTGTTTATCAAAATGAATTAATTCGACATTAAATGACGCGAAAAGGGTTGATATGCCGTAAAACAAAACAATCAACATTTCTTCTTTTTTTCTTTCTCCTCTTCTATCTTCGCTGTTGTTTTGCATTCCCCTCTCATTTCTTCTTTTTTTCCGTCTTTTTTTACTTTTTCTTTTTTTTTTCTATCTTCTCTTTCCTTGTCTTTTGTTTTCCCTTCTTTTCACTTATTTCCCCCCTTCATTTCTTTTCTTTTCTCTCTTCTTCAAAAAGGGTTGTAAAACAAAACAACCAGCATTATTTGTATTATTCGGACTATTGTCCTCATCTTCATTGTCTTTCTTTTTTCTTCTTTTCTCTTCTTACTATCTATCTATCTATCTATCTATCTATCTATCTCAGTCTGTTCATATCTATCTATCTATCTATCTATCTATCTCAGTCTGTTTCTATCTATCACACAGACTTCATGGATAACGTACAGGACTACAACATCGTAGTAAGTTCAAATGGTATGAACCAGTCTCATTCCTTACAGTTATGAATTAGATAGTACCACTACTATTCTTCTACAAGGATAGGCATTAAATAACCTGCGAATTCCATTAAACAAAGAAACCAGACTTGATGAAATTGGTGCTGGTACCATTCAATAAAAGACTCGTAATCTTTCTGCGAGTGAATAGTCACATGATTGTTTTAGAGACGCCATTTAAGCAACAACTGGAAATAGAAATATTGAATTAACAATTATATATTTGTCTGGACAGATAATTCATTAAAGTTAACATTATACATTGAATGTGATGCTAAGAATACATTAAACCCATTTTCTACAAAACAAATCAGATATCGTATACTTAATTGCGCGTTATTGTCCTTCTTCTTTTTGTGCCAATGTTAGTGCGCATGCGTAACTGTATACCATAAATTTCTTCCGCCCTGTTGGCAGAGGCTGTAAAATATACCGACAGCATCTCTGCAGACGCTGAACTTGCACAAAGGTGTCAAAATTAGAGTGACCCAGAAAAAACAGAACCTAATTTATTTATTTATTTTCCAATTAAACTAACCTTAAACCCTAACCTCAACCCTAACCCTAACCCCTAAGCCTAAACCTAAGCCCTAAGCCTAACCCTAAACCCCTAGTTAAAATTAACAGTTTTATTACAAAATTTGTGGGTTCTGTTTTTTTGGTCACCAGTATACAGAGTGACCCAGAAAAAACAGAACCCAAATTATTTATTAATTTTCCCATTAAACTAACCCTAAACCCAAACCCTAACCCTAATCCTAACCCTAACCCCAACCCTAAACCCTAAACCCTAACCCTAGACCCCCATAGTTAAAATTAACAGTTTTATTACACAGTTTGTGGGTTCTGTTTTTCTGGGTCACTCTAATTTTGACACCTTTGTGCAAGTTCAGCCTCTGCAGAGAGGTACCCCCCATGGATTCACTTGGCTCAAGGACAGAATCCTGGTAGCTGAGCAGTCCTTGACATACAACACACCACTTTGGCCTTTAATTCGGCTGGTAAAGTCAAGCCCTAGTACCGATAGGATTGTCTCGACCCTATTGCCCTTATGGCAGACCCCAAACCCTTTTTATCATATATGTGCTAAAAGGCGGTGGCTGAGGGTCTTAGTGTCATGAGTATGATGTTGAACTGCATCTAGAGATGAAGTTCCAATTCTCGAGCTCTGGGGAGAGTGGAGTATCCATTCATTACTACTAGAAGTGGCTACCCGGCGTTGTCTGGGTAGGGGGGGTAAAAAATTAATCTCACAAATCCATTATTACTGAGTCGCAAGTTGGATCCTCGTAGTATGCCCTATTAAAATCCCTATGTAAAAATAAAAAGACGTTGCGTTGATCCAGCCACTCTGGAAATAAAAAAAATAATGTCTACTATTTAAAATATTAAATGTAAAAGAAAAAAATAATCTATACTATTATCCTTTATATTTCATTTTTTTAAGTATCTTCACTAATATAAATCAAACCTTCATTATTTTTGCTCAAAAACCAAGAACTGGTGATATTTAATGTGTATATATATTTACTTTGTCATTAATTGTATTATTTTCGAAGTTTCCTCCGGACATACACATAAGCACAACTGCTCTTTATATATTTATAGATAGATTACTTCCAGAACCACTCTGACCCGGAGTGGTATTACCTATTAGGGTCCCATCTATGGGTTAAATAGATAAAAATGAGTTTTAAAAATGTGTTTAAAAATTGGTTTATAATAAATATACCCCACAAAAATAAATAACCCAACAAGGGTTGACACGCCGTAAAATCCAACCAATCAACCAACAAGAACGAATAAAACAAAATGTCTTCAGCATAAAATAACCCAACAAGGGTTGACACGCCGTAAAATCCAACCAATCAACCAACTGAAATTTCCTTTTGCAATAGACGATGGTAATCCTAAAAGCAAGATATCCAAAGAATTGGAGATATAAAGAAACTGTTCGTGCTGATATCGGCAACACTGTTGTGTTTGTTGTACATACGCCTGCGCCTGTCCCTGCACGCGCCTCGCTGCCACGCTCAATCTTGGCTTGGCAGGCGTTTCTGATGGAGCTCCCGATTGACGCTACCACCTAGTGTAACGTTCGCGCAGCTATTCGATTTTTGAACGCAAAAGGCATTAAACCGATTGTAATTAATCGCCAATTAACGGAAGTATATGAAGAGTAGTGCATGGATATCAAAACCGTCCGCAAGTGGTTTAGGGAGTTTGCATCGACGACGAGGTTCAACGTTTCCTCAACAACATGATGACGATCTGGTATGACATGGGCATACAAGAACTACCACAGCGCATGCAAAAATGCATCGACCGAAATGATGATTTTGTAGTTTGTTTTGTTTTACGGCATATCAACTTCAGTGGGTCATTTAATGCCGATAAAGTTTTGAAAAAAATATTCTTAATGGATACTCAGTTTTTTTACAGACAGATTTTACTATTTAACCCATAGTTG
>CM042142.1:129235713-129245713 GCA_023376005.1 Doryteuthis pealeii | reverse complement strand
GGTAGCCACTTCTAGTCGTCAATAAATTGTAAATAATTTCATCTCACTAGTGTTTGGGGATTCTAATAACGTTAAAGCCATGGAGAGATCGAGATATTTTGGTGGAAGCAGGCTGTGCAAGAAGAACGTAAGTATTTGCTGTTTTGTTGTTGTATGGATCGGTCAGTGCATGTATCTAGCTAGCTAGAACCGGAATAACTGTATGACCAAGTTTGTTACCCTTAATTCTTAACATAACACTTCCGGCTTTATACCGATGCGCGGCGACATATCTCTGTATTACTTCATTTGAATGAATGTGTTCTTTGGGGATGGGGGAGGGGCGCAGAGGTATGCCCGCACCAAATAACATCACGGAACTACCATAACTATCACTATTCCATAAAATAGAAATGTTCGTTCAGCGAACACGACTCGTTCTGATCTCGTACAAGGAGATTTGCATTAGTCTCAATCGATTCCGTTTTTCACGTGACTCATTTCTGTAAATAGTTTTAAACATTGCACAGCGTCGATTGATCTGTGATTTAGCAGAAGTGAACAGAAAATGCCGTTGCCAGTCTTTATCACTTGCAAATCTTTTTGGTCTTGATTTTGACCTTCTACCATCGACTGTCTGCGCAAACCCCTCACCCCTACACCCGCCCCCACCGACAATTCCATGCCAGGAAATTGTCAGAGGTTTTCGTGTCAGTGTATTTGGACATAAAAAAAAATGTGCAACCTCTTCGACGTATTGTTTGTCAATTCTCTACTGACACTTATTTTATGACTAATAAGTTCAGTACAAATGCAGAATAGCGCGCAAGAGATAATATATAATCATACTAGTATAGATACAAGTTAGAAAATTATAGCTGTTTTTATTACATATTGTTGAAATTGTTCTGATATAAGGTGTGTGCCAGATGTCCGCATCTACTTATAGACTCGTCGACAACCATGTGACCAACTTCTTGTCCAATCACTGGCAGTGCTCTGTTGCTGATATTATTATTTATACTGGCTGTTCAGGTCATACCTAATCATTACTTCGTGGACGAAGGATCATATCACTGGACCTTTTGACACTACATAGGATTCCAAAACTTTATTCACTTACCAAAGGATTCTATAGTTCAGAACTTATTCACTTACCAAAGGATTCTATAGTTCAGGACTTATTCACTTACCAAAGGACTTACTTACTTTAAGTCCTTTTCAACTGGCCAAGGATGGTGGTCAGAAACTCAACACACATTTTAGCGTAAAATCGGCTATTATTTGTAAAATAATTCAATATAGTGGGCGACATACATTCAATTTTATTAGCATGGATATGATTAGAAAATAATCGCATTTTACGTATAAATGGTATTAGATTAAGGAAACTCCCGAAGTAGACTTACCCTAATATTGGCACTAGCCCTAACCCTAACCCTAGCCCTAACACTAACCCTAATTTTAGCGTCTCAAATGTTTCGGGTATTTCCGTGAAATGTAATGCTTTTTATATGTAATCTAATGATATTATCTCTTGCGCGCTATTCTTCATTAGTACCATTATGTCTCCCGAAAGCTATTTCTCGTTTCTTTCGTCATATTTGATTAAATACACGACACACGTGTTTTTAACACACTTTTATCTACGCCCTGTCCGTGGGGTAGGGCCAGTTTAGATCAGTCGGTAGAGCATCCAGCTTGGCTGGTTGGCTGGATTTTACGGCATGTCAACTTCTATTGGGTTATTTTATGCCAAATACGTTTTGTTTTATTTATTCTTAATGGGCACTCAATTTTTTTAAAATTAAATTTTTTAAAACACATTTTTTGTAAACTCATTTTAAAAATCTATTTAATCCATAGATGAGACCCTAACAAGTACTACCACACTCTATCAGAGTGGACCTGGGAGTAATGGCAATGAAGGGATATTCCACACTCCCCAGAGCTCCAGAATTGGAACTTCACCATTAGATGCAGTTTAACTCTGGGTCAGAGTCGACCTGGGAGTAATGGAAATGAAGGGGTACTCCACACTCCCCAGAGCTCCAGAATTGGAACTTCACCACTAGATGCTGTTTAACTCTGGGTCAGAGTGGACCTGAGAGTAATGGCGAGGAAGGAATATTCCACACTCCCCAGAACTCCAGAATTGGAACTTCACTATTAGATGCAGTTTAACTCTGGGTCAGAGTGGACCTGAGAGTAATGGCAATGAAGGGGTACTCCACACTCCCCAGAGCTCCAGAATTGGAACTTCACCACTAGATGCTGTTTAACTCTGGGTCAGAGTGGACCTGGAGTAATGGCAATGAAGGGGTACTCCACACTCCCCAGAGCTCCAGAATTGGAACTTCACCATTAGATGCAGTTTAACTCTGGGTCAGAGTGGACCTGAGAGTAATGGCAATGAAGGGTACTCCACACTCCCAGAACTCCAGAATAGGAACTTCACCTGTAGATGCCAAGGAAATCATTCAGCTCGTAATCAGTGCAAACAACTGCATAAGAAATGTAAGTATAACAAACAATGAACGCGATTCTCTAACCTCTAGACATAAAATAACATCAGTCGGGTTGACATGCCGCTAAAAAAAGAAATCAATCCCTGATATTTCAAAATTTATGGCAGTTTTTATTCGTAGATAAATCTAAAGTAGTTTTCAGAAAACTTGGAAAGTTTCCCGACGTTTAGATTTCTGCTAAAGAATTGTATCAATTGAATATCAATAAGTCATTTAAAAATAGTTTTTTTTCCCCCAAAGAGACACAAATTGCCTCCTCACTTTACTGATAGATAAGTTGAGCACAGTTTTTGCATGATATTCTCTTTTTATTTAGTTCTTATGCATGTAAGAATATATATATATATATATATATATATATATATATATATATATATAAAAGTATTGTAAATACACAAGCGATGTATTTTTGATATGGCTTTTTTTAGGGAGAATATGTGCTTAATTGAAGTCGTACCTAATTTTGAAAGTTAATTAATTAATAATTAATTAATTAGGCGGGCATACCTATTTAAATGTAAGGCTAAACAAATCGAGAAAAATCAATCTCTGTATGTACATTTCGGCCTATTAGGCCTCATCAGCAGAGCTAGGCGGTCTTCCTATCTATAGCTCTGCTGATGAGGCCTAATAGGCCGAAATGTACATACAGAGATTGATTTTTCTCGATTTGTTTAGCCGTACATTTAAATAGGTATGCCCGCCTAAATAATTAATTATTAATTAATTAACTTTCAAAATTAGGTACGACTTCAATTAAGCACATATTCTCCCAATATATATATATATATATATATATATATATGAAGGTAGAAGGGTTGGAGTAAAATCCGACAGTATGAGGTAAGGTAAAAGGAAAAGTGGACAAAAAATAATGACTCAAACAAGTAGAAGTAGGAGAGAAATATTTCGTCCTTCTTTACGCGAAGAACATCATCAGTCTAACTTTATTCAAAACAAAGTACGAGCATGTATATCTAAGTTAGGGTAACGTAGAAATGAATACAACGGTGCTTGGTCACTGACAGTTTCTCACCTATGCGATTCTTAAACCAAGTGTTTCGTTTAAGAAGTGTATAAGCGAGAAACTGTCAATAACCAAACACCGTTGTCTTCATGTCCACGCTAGCCTAAATTATATATATATATATATATTTGTGTGTGTGTGTGTGTGTGTGTGGTGGAGATGTGAGGAACACAAGAACAAAACTCAGACAAAAGTGTGTAGGATATATCTCTAGAGCGTTGAGCTCGGCATCATCAGTCGTTTTAATGAATTATCAGGTTATCATACAATCGTTTTATAGAAAGAGAAGTGTGACGGGAGGAGGTGGATAGGAGAGGAGGTCAAGTGGGTGGGTAAGCGTAAGCGTTGTATGATAACCTGATACTTTATTAAAACGACTGATGATGCCGAGCTCAAGCTCTAGCGAAATATATCCGACACACTTTTGTCTGAGTTTTGTTCTTGTGTTCCTCACATCTCCACCACATTCTGTCGGATTCATTCCAATCCTCTTTCCACACAACACACACACACACACACAACACACACACACAATATATATATATATATATATATATATATATATATATATATCATGAGGTCGTGGTGATAGCACGGATACCCATGACTCTCTCTCGCCACCCGTCCCTATCTGTCATCGCTACTAGCAGATCTTTCGCATGGCTTCCAGAATCCACACAGAATTAATTGATATAGGATTTTGCTGGACGGCTTACACTGGTGTGTCCATGTGTAGGTACCCACATGAGAACGTCACTTATGAGTTCGTTTTTGCTTCTCCAACATTGTTCAGAATGTCTTATTCGTCTTAGTTGGATGGTTTATGTGATTGGAGGTAAGTGGACGTACAGCTGTTTTTTTATGAAGTGCTGCTTCCAAGATTTGTTCAAGACAGCATTCTTGTAGAGTTTCCATCTATCTTTTTCTCGTTTCGTTAAAGTCCAAGTGGTGCTGCCATACAGTTGTACTGAGATGGCTACAGCTTGGAAGAATTCTCACTATCTTATCAAAGTGATCAGACTTTCATATGAACAATGATTTGTCTATAGCAGTACATGCCTTCTCATAGAAAAACAGTCTAATGGCCAATTTTATCGTTATGAAAACAAAGATCCTAGAAAAGTTTTCGTTTTTGATGATAACACCCTCTACGCCCCCCAAGACTGCACTCCACTGAGTAGCCTTCATATTTCTTTTTATACTTTATCAAAAATAAATATAAAACAAAGAAAAAACATACATTTAAATATATAAATAAGAGAGTTTTATAATTTGCTTGAAGCATTGTGTATATATTGGTTTGGAGGTTGATTTTGAAGGCTATCACAATGCAGGTGTAAAGAAAAAATAATAAGGTAACTGATATATCCGGGTTAAGGGATATATTCTGAAGTTGGTATTTGGTATATTATCGCAGTAGTAATTGGTACATCGAATAGCAATACGTCTGCCGAGCAGTCGTGGTGTCGTCTAGTGAGTAAGTTTAGCTTGTAGGCTTAGGCTTATTTTCCCAGTACCCCACGCGTACCGAGTCAGGCACGAAGGCCCTATTTATGTGGGACCACCCACAAGCCGAGACTCATGGGTGGCGGGTAGAAAAATTGCGTCGATCCCGTCGGCATTCCCCCTCAAGGGGGCGCCTCAGGCGCTGGGCAATAAACCCAGCCCTGCCCCTTTAAGTCAAGGGGACAGGTATTGCATGGAGGGATGGCCCTCTGGGATCGACGCTAATAATTTACCATCTCACCGGTCCAGTGGCCGAAGCGCACTGGACCCCCGTCCCGAAGGATGGGTTGTAGGCTTAGGTATAGGACCAACACAGTGTCGACTATTTATACATGACACTGTCCAATCAGATTATAGTGAGGGGGTACCAAGGTATTTACATATTCATTATATCAGTAACAATGGTGTTGTTTGTTAACCTGTAATTTATTCTTGATATTTCGAGATAAAATCTCTTTTTCAGAAGATCACTGGAACTGAAGTCGTTTTCGTCTTGTTATGGCGTTTCTAGTTAAATGAAATTTTTTTTTAACTGTATTCTCGTGTTGCATGTTTACGTGAATGCGTTTTTGTTTGTTTGTACGTGTGCGTATGTTGTCATGCGCGTGTGCATGTTACCATCTGTAACATTTTCAAAAAAAAAAACAATTTTCATTTAACTAGAAATGCCATAACAAGACGACAACGACTTCAGTTCCAGTGATCTTCTGAAAAAGAGATTTTATCTCGAAAATTCAAGAATAAATTACAGGTTAACAAACAACACCATTGTTACCTTATTATTTTTTTCTTTACACCTGCATTGTGATAGCCTTTAAAATCAACCTCCAAACCAATATATAGATGTTTGTTTTAATTTTGAAAAAAAAATTGTTTTGTCATATTCTATAATCTTCTTATTATAATGGAGATTGTGTGTTTTTATGTCTGTAACCGAAACTATATCACTACTCAAGTCACAATTCCCTTGATTATTTATGTCACATTCTCTATGATTTTATTTTCATTTAAACCTCAATTATTAATAGAATTGTTTTACATTATAAATACTGTCGACCATATCTACATACTAATAACATGCAATTGTATTCATATATACAACATAAATAGCCGTTTACAGTGTGAACGTGAAGGCTAATTTACATATTGATATTAAAAATTTGATTTTAATAAATATGAGCTTACTATTATTTCTTATTGTTTTGTTTTATCTTAATGCATAAGAGCAAAAATCTCGAGGATAAATCTTAAAAGAAATCCATTAAAAAGAAGAAATACGTGTAATTTTATTCTTTACTTCCTATTTTAACTAGATAGTTTAATTAGAAAAATTAGCAATGAAAAGACGGAGTAAATGAAAAATTGGAAATGAAGAGTTAGTTTCAAAGTTGTTCTATTTTTCGATTATACCCCCCTCTGTTTCAAATATTTTATCTGCATTCTTATTTAGTTTCATTAGTTTTTTTTCTAATTTAATATATTTAATTACATCAAAAGTTAAATACTTGGCCCGGAGGGTGCATATTCTGGCTAGTTTTGGTAATGTTCTAATATATAAATACATTATGCACTAAATTGACATTCGCAACATATTCATGTCTCTTAGTGAAATTGTTCAATCTCTAATGCCATCAAGATTGTCTGTCTGTCTGTAACCGAAATTATGTCACTCGCCAACGACACAATTCCTTTAGTTATTTATGTTATATTCTCAATGGTTATCAAAATAATTTAATTTTAATTAGCACCTTATCTATCAAATGTGTTCTATTAAGGTCTACCTGAGATAGATTTGCCTCAAAACAGCCATATTATTAATGTGCTTAAATCCTGCAATTTGTGTTATATATCATTAAGAAATAAATGTTTACATTTATATATAGTGTGAATAATTTGCATACTTGGTTTTTAACAAAACCTTGTTTAATAAATAATTACTGTGTTGATTGAATCTGATATTTTGTTTTATTCTTCAAGGTATTAAAAGCAATCCCATATATAAAAATCAATTAGAATAAAGTAAAAATAATGTGTAATCATTTTGTATTCGTATTTATTTTACAATTCATGAAAGTCTATGAATTGTGAACATACCTGTAGCTAGAATAATTGAATTAGGGTCTGTTGATTTGGAATCAAGGGATTTCTATGGAAAATTACCGGTGACGGTTATAACCTTTGATCTCTTGAAACGCGCTATGACTAGACATGGATATTAGAGTAGATGCGACCGCAGACAGAGAGCTTAGACGTGCCGGAAGTTGTTTCCCCGCGGCGGAATAATCATAATATGGACTAGAAGAAAATAAAACTTGATCAAGTAAAAACAAGGTCTTGTTGTGTTTGTTAAATAATAAAGACAATGCTAAGCCCAGCCCAGAAGATAGAAGAGCACGAAGAAGAAATCAACCCTTATTGTATTGGATCATTTCAGTCCATTAAGGACGATGGCGTAGTGTCCAAAATAATTTTTTTTATCTGCATCTGTGTAAGTGACTCTGCAGGCCACTTCTTGAGTGACAGTTTTTTGGTCCACTGAATACTCACAAAATGTGATGCTTTCTGGGTCTGCTGGCTTTTCTCTCTCTTTCTGGCTCTCTTTTCTGTCGAGGCTACTCTCCTCTCTGCCTCCCCCTCTCCGTGCCTTGCGCGTTGAGTCGCCAGGCCTCTCTATTTTTTGCATCTACTTCCCACGTGTTTGTGTCAACCCTTGTTGGAAGTATTGTGATATAAGATGTGCTCTAATTACCCACCTGGATTTATAGACTATCCAAGGTCACGTGATTGACTCATGTAGCCAATGACTAAACATACTGCGTGTAAGACACACTATTTAACCCCCCACCCACTGGTCATAATTACAACTGCGCTCACTGAAGACAGACATAGGATTACCGGACCTTTACCAATACTCAGGAACGACTTATACGATTACCAGAGTAACCAAAGGATTCATTATCGAAGGACTCTTTACCAAGAACTGAGGACTCTTTACCAGAGGAACCAAAGGATTCATTATCGAAGGACTCTTTACCAGGAACTGAGAACTCTTTACCAGAGGAACCAAAGGATTCATTACGAAGGACTCTTTACCAAGAACTGAGGACTCTTTACCAGAGGAACCAAAGGATTCATTATCGAAGAACTCTTTACCAGGAACTGAAAACTCTTTACCAGAGTAACCAAAGGATTTATTATCGAAGGACTCTTTACCAAGAACTGAGAACTCTTTACCAGAGTAACCAAAGGATTCATTATCGAAGGATTATTTAGCAAGAACTGAGAACTCTTTACCAGAGGAACCAAAGGATTCATTACCGAAGGACTCTTTACCAGGAACTGAGAACTCTTTACCAGAGGAACCAAAGGATTCATTACCGAAGGACTCTTTACCAGGAACTGAGAACTCTTTACCAGAGTAACCAAAGGATTCATTATCGAAGGATTATTTAGCAAGAACTGAGGACTCTTTACCAGAGGAACCAAAGGATTCATTATCGAAGGACTCTTTACCAGGAACTGAGAACTCTTTACCAGAGTAACCAAAGGATTCATTATCGAGGGACTCTTTACCAGAACTGAGAACTCTTTACCAGAGGAACCAAAGGATTCATTATCGAGGGACTCTTTACCAGGAACTGAGAACTCTTTACCAGAGGAACCAAAGGATTCATTATCGAGGACTCTTTACCAGGAACTGAGAACTCTTTACCAGAGTAACCAAAGGATTCATTATCGAGGGACTCTTTACCAGGAACTGAGAACTCTTTACCAGAGGAACCAAAGGATTTATTATCGAGGGACTCTTTACCAAGAACTGAGAACTCTTTACCAGAGTAACCAAAGGATTCATTATCGAGGGACTCTTTACCAAGAACAGAGAACTCTTTACCAGAGTAACCAAAGGATTCATTATCGAAGGACTCTTTACCAGGAACTGAGAACTCTTTACCAGAGTAACCAAAGGATTCATTATCGAAGGACTCTTTACCAAGAACTGAAAACTCTTTACCAGAGTAACCAAAGGATTTATTATCGAAGGACTCTTTACCAAGAACTGAGAACTCTTTACCAGAGTAACCAAAGGATTCATTATCGAAGGATTATTTAGCAAGAACTGAGAACTCTTTACCAGAGGAACCAAAGGATTCATTACGAAGGACTCTTTACCAGGAACTGAGAACTCTTTACCAGAGGAACCAAAGGATTCATTATCGAAGGACTCTTTACCAGGAACTGAGAACTCTTTACCAGAGGAACCAAAGGATTCATTATCGAAGGACTCTTTACCAGGAACTGAGAACTCTTTACCAGAGTAACCAAAGGATTCATTATCGAAGGATTATTTAGCAAGAACTGAGAACTCTTTACCAGAGTAACCAAAGGTTTCATTATCAAGGGACTCTTTATCAAGGATCCAATTCTACTGGATAAGCGCTTCTGCTTTAAGGCAAAAGAATGACCCTCAAAAACGTAACAACCCTTAACAGTAGATATAAGTCAACTAGAAAATATATATATATAAATATATATATATATATATATATATATATATATAAGAAAATTTCTTATATATATATATATATATATATATATATATATATATATATATATATATATATAAGAAATAGGGATGGTAGATCTTGCTTGTTTTCTGTGGTGTGTAATACATAGGAAGAACAAACCAACGATTGGATGCCCGCATTAAGCAACACGTCCCCACCAAGATTAGAAATGGAACCGTCAGTCCCAATGATGCACTGAGAAACACGTGTGGTTCCTCTATAGGCGAGCATCTAATAGATAATCCTAATTGTGCCAACTTATTTAGTACTGACTGGTTCTCGGTTGAGAGCGGATCACACTCGTTCTATCACCTCAAAATATTGGAGACATTATATATTCTAACCAGTAAGCTTTCTCTTTGCAAGCAAAGGGAGAGCTTGCTCGGTTTGAATAT
>CM042142.1:129143213-129233213 GCA_023376005.1 Doryteuthis pealeii | reverse complement strand
ATGTCAAAATTTGAACTCTAAATTTGAGAGGAAAATGTGACATTTTAATAACAGAGTCAGTTTCAATGAAACAATGTTTTATGCTTGAGTTAAAAGGATTTTTTTTGGATTTAAGATCAAATCAGATTATTAGCTTTTTTATTGTTTTATTTGTTGATATTTTTTATGTATTTAAAGATTGAAATATCTTTCGTGTATTTAAAGATGAAATATCTTTCATGTATTTGAATAGTAAATATCTTTCATGCATTTAAAGATGGAAATATCTTTTTATGTATTTAAAGATGAAATATATTTTTATGTATTTAAAAATTGAAATATCTTTTTATGTATTTAAAGATTGAAATAATTTTAATGCATTTAAAGATGAAATATCTTTCATGTATTTAAAGATTAAATATCTTTCGTGTATTTAAAAATGGAAATATCTTTCATGTATTTAAAAATGAAATATCTTTCATGTATTTAAAGATGAAATATCTTTCTATGTATTTAAAGATTGAAATATCTTTCGTGTATTTAAAGATGAAATATCTTTCGTGTATTTAAAGATGGAAATATCTTTCGTGTATTAAAAGATGGAAATATCTTTCGTGCATATAAAGATGAAATAGCTTTTGTGCATTTAAAAATGAAATATATTTTATGCATTTAAAAATGAGATATCTTTCATGTATTTAAAGATTGGAATGATGATGATGGGATGAAATAATTGATACAAATCTGAACACAATTCTTTTTTCAACTAACTCATTATTCCCTCCTCAAAAAAGAACGTTACAGTAAAAATTAATTCATTCTTATAGTTGTAATTAAGACATTTACTGAGCTACTCCCTCCTCAAATACTACTTCTGAGCTAACCCACCAAATAATACTTCTGAGCTACCCCCCCCAATACTACTTCTGAGCTACCCCCCCCCCTTAATACTACTGAGCTACCCCCAGCAAATACTACTTCTGAGCTACCCCCAAGTACTACATCTGACTACTCTCCCCAAATACTACTTCTGAGCTACTCCCCCATACTATTTCTGAGTTACTCCCCCAAATACTATTTCTGAGCTACCCCCCATATACTATTTCTGGGCTAGTCCCCCAAATACTTCTGAGCTACTCCCCCATACTATTTCTGAGCTACTCCCACCAAATACTACTTCTGAGCTACTCCCCCAAATACTATTTCTGAGCTATCCCCCCAATACTACTTCTGAGTTACCCCAAATACTACTGAGCTACCCTCCCCAAATACTACTTCTGAGCTACTACCCAAATACTACTTCTGAGCTACTCCCCCATACTATTTCTGAGTTACTCCCCCAAATACTATTTCTGAGCTACCCCCATACTATTTCTGGGCTAGTTCCCCAAATACTATTTCTGAGCTACTCCCCAAATACTATTTCTGATCTACCTCCCATACTATTTCTGAGCTACTCCCCCCAAATACTATTTCTGAGCTACCCCATACTATTTCTGGGCTACTCCCCCAAATACTATTTCTGAGCTACCCCCATACTATTTCTGGGCTAGTTCCCCAAATACTATTTCTGAGCTACCGCCCATACTATTTCTGAGCTACTCCCCCCAAATACTATTTCTGAGACACCCCCCCAAATACTACTTCTGAGCTACTCTACCCCCCCCAAATACTACCTATAATGATTAAATTTTATAGTTGTAATTAAAACATTTAACAACACTTCCACAAAACAAATACTACTTTCTCCTATAATAATTCTTATATTCAGTGTATGAAATTTATATGCAAATACAACAACTTTAATATAAAACATAGGTAGGTATTTACTTAACCCATTCGTCACAGGTAGGATGTAACACAATGTCATAAGTACGGAGCATCCAGCGAGGATCGAACTTACGATTCAGTAGTAATGGATACGTGAGACTAGCTTGCAAACCATTACACCACGATGTGACGCCGTACATACTAACAACTTCATATATTGGTCCAAGGGGACATTACTTTTTAATATTTGGCTTCTCGGGCTCAACAGGTACCCCCAAAAAAAACAACAAAAAAAACAAAAAAAACCGAAAAAAACAAAAACAAAAAACAGGTGAAACTTTTAGTCCCATAAGGTACATTCTCTTTTACCTATGTATTTCTGATTTAATAAAAAGTGTAGTGTACTTACCGTGTTTCACCACTCTTTGTGGTGTATGTTCCTTTGTAAAGACCGCGCATGTCCGGAAGTATTTTCCCAAAGAAATGACCAACACTGACAACATAGTCTGTTCCCTTGGACAAGGTTCTGTTCAATTCGAGGACTTGGAATTCAAATTTCTTTACGTAGTACTGCTTTCCAATCGGGATTACTGACTCCGTGTCACCGGCGCGGTGGACTTTGATAGATTTCGAGTCAACACTAAGGCAGTTTGTATGGAACACAACGTATTTGGTTGGATGGTGTGACCGTATACTTATGTTAACATTGCCTGAGAAAACAAAAGCTTTCATATTGACCAATAATTCGAGAGAATAGTGCGACGGGATCAGATCTCTTGGTAGTCGCATCTTGTACCAAGGTTTGCCCCCATGTTCTTTGTCCTCTTCATCATTCGAATTGGGTTGATGAGGGGTAACCTGGGCAACGCTACTGTTAGATGTTGTAGTTGTTGTTGACGTAATAGTTGTTGGAGACAGGGGTTGTTGACCGCTTCTTTCAATGTATACGCTCTCATTATAACGCCCGCCCTGAATGTGACCCGTCAACATTGGCTTTTCGCAAACGCACTGAGTGTTGCGACCCACAAAGCCAGACAGCAGAGCGATAAGTACAATGGCCAGGGCAATGACGGTCGACAGGATGCACACCTGAAACCAAGTGACATAACATCCACGTGACCTCGTTGGTGAGGCACTCTCACCCACGCCAAGTCCTCTGCCGTTCACCGTTCCGTCCGGTCTTATAGTAACCACTGTGTTACGAGCATTCGCCTTGTGCTCTCCTTCACTGGGATCGTCGCTATGTCCAACTCCACCTTTTTCGTCACCACTTTCTCCGGCTCCTTTGCCATCTCCTCCCACTCCGCCTCCCCCTCCTCCTCCGCCTCCACCGCCTCCTCCTCCGACAACAGGTGTCTGTTGGATCCCGTTCGCCTCGCTTCTCGGCATAGCTGTTTCTTTCTTCCTCCAATGTTCACCAAATAACTCCTGTTTCAGGTAAAAAAAGAGAAAAAGAAAAATCATATAAGAAATTAGTAGTAATTAGAAAAAAAGTAAAATTTAAAAATGTCGGAGTGGCCTATTGTCGGTATCAGTCAGACAGCGAGGAAGTCTATTCCCTTTTCGGTAGCGTTAGACCAAGTGTTACATAATTATTAGATTCCTGATACTTATGTACAGTAGTGTAGAAACCAAAATGGCTATTATAAGTTCAGCCGGCGGCCTTGAAGGACTGAATGACAAGGCTTGACCTCATCCTGATCCTTCCTGTGGATACCGTGAGAATCGGTGGAGAAGACCCTCTTCCGGTTTAGATTAGAAAGAGATTTTAGTCAGATCGGCCAAGAACACGACGGTGGTAAGTCGTGTTATGCACGCTGTCGACTCAATCTGCGCAGTTAGTCTGGTGGGGATTTCAGAATAAAATATGATCTAAGTTAAATCGAAGTCTTGTGTTATTAACTAAAAACTACCAATGACACAGGGCTTCTGATAAAGAGAAATCCCCAATGGAAGACCAGACACGAAGTCCCCAAGACGAAGTCCAGACGCTAGAAGAGACGCTAGAAGAATAGAAGTAAGAAAGTAAAGAAAGCGAGTATACAACACAAGGAGGTTGTTTTTGCTGAGGTAGCATGCCACGCCAACCATCAGCTCGCAAGGGATTTATCTCACAGATTAGATTACCCAAGCTGTGCTACTTATCCACTGAGTTGGCGAGGACAGGTATCGAACTCGGAACCTTGCGAATTCGAGGCGGTTGCTCTACCGACTGAGCAAAACCGGCCGCAATTTAGAAAATAAAAGTGAAGGCTAAATATCTACAAATGACATGAGTCGCATTAAAAACCGGACAAGAAAAGCTGAATTTTATTGCAGTAAATAAAACGATTGGTAATTTTCACCTTTAGTTGTCAAAATTCCTATCAAATAAGGCAATTAGAGTAACCTCTCTGACTTTCACTTTGAACTAAGCCGGTAGCTATTTTGAAAGTCTCCGTGCGAAATAAACAAATCTTAGAAACTTTTTCGAAAACAATACAACTGCATGCTTTGACACAAAAATATCATAAAATGTGTTCTTAATAACAATTAAGTTCATTTCAAATAATTTTATGCTAGGAATTTAGCCAACTGACTTTCATTTTGTTTCAAAATGAAAGTCAGTTGGCCATTTTAAATGTGTCCGTGCGAAATAAACAAATCTTAGAAACTTTTTCGAAAACAACACAACTGCATGCTTTAGCACAAAAATATCATAAAAATGTGTTCTTAATAACAATTAAGTTCATTTCAGATAATATATGCTAGGAATTTAGCCAACTGACTTTCACTTTGAAACAAGACGGTAGCCATTTTGAATGTATCCGTGGAAAATATACAAATCTTAGAATCGTTTCGAAAACAATACAACTGCATGCTTCAACACAAAAATATCATAAAATGTGTTCTTAATAACAATTAAGTTCATTTCAGATAATGCGCACGCACAATTTTATTCTGGGAATTTTAACAACTAAAGGTGAAAATTACTAAACTATTTAGACGATATGAATATTTAGTGTTGTGTGTTTATTCAGATGATAGAACGTTTACAGGAACCATTTTTATTACGACCAGGAACAAAGGAAGAATTTCCCTTTTGCAAAGTTCCAAATATTGATTCGCTATTCAGATTAATTCTTGTTATTTGCTTGAATACGTAATTAATATCCATTTGCTAATAACAGACTAACGATGTTTTTCATAAAATCAATTCTCTGTTACCCATTTGTTGGTTGGTTTTAAAGCCGAAGTTAATTTTCTTTCATATTAGGAGAAGGAGGGGGAACTCTAAAAGTAGTTCTGACTAACAAGAAGAGGACCCCCTTGGTTTGAATTCAAAGTTTTCCTTCTCCTAGTTGTCATACCAAGGCTAGAGAACCCAGTATGCCCTACTATTTACCCTTAGATGGAGAGAGAATAGGACATTAGCGCTATGTGAAATCCAAATAGCCACGTCCAGGATTCAACTTTTTACAAATAATCATACGATTTAAAATAATGAAACTATTATTGTTTACTAAGAATTATCGTTAAAGTTATTTTGTAAGGGAGAGAAGCGGGATAATTTATGCTGTGAGCTTAGGCAATTCATTGAATTGAATCAAATTTATTAAATCAATGTTATGGTTAACTTTAAGTCTATCTATTATCTATTAATAATGGAAATTCGCTTCCGGTTTTTGTCTGTAACAAAAATTACGTCACTGCTTACGTCACATTACCCAAAATCGTCATAACATAGAATAAATACACTCAAAATTTGAACATGCAACATTAGACAGTCTTCATTGTTTTTTAAAACAAGATTTAATAGATACATGACTGGTATTATATATCTATATATAGTTTGTTTTATTTTGATATATATTTAAAGTTTACATTTCAAATTGTTTTATTTTTTTAATCCTTTAATGAATTTGATGATTTTACTTACTTCGGGTACAAACTCGCTGACATTGAATTTTTTACTCCCACCCCTCAGGCAATATGTTTCAAAAATCTATTTTTACATCGCCCAGAGGGTGTTTTTTACTTTGCTATTTCATTTAATGAAGAAAGGGGATATATTGTAAACAAAGGAAGTTCTCATTCATATATATATATATATTGCTTGAAGGCTATTACAATGCGTATATCGTATAAAATTCGATAATTATAGAAAATAACCATGACAAGTGAATTTGGCAAACGATTATGCGATGCTAGAAAATCGTACAGTCTGTTTCAACTTTATAATAATGATTAATAATTAATAATTAATAAAGTTGAAAGAGACTGTACGATGTTCTAGCATCGCATAATCGTTTGTCAAATTCACTTGTCATGGTTATTTTCTATAATTATCGAATTTTATACGATATGCGCATTGTAATAGCCTTCAAGCAAAAATATAAATAATAATATATACTTTATTCAACAATGCTTCTAAAAACGAACATCCAAAAAAATCTTATATATATATATATATATATATATATATATATATATATATATATATATATCCTATATATATAAAATTTAACACATTGTCCTCATCTTTATTGTTACCTGTACAACGTTTTGTTGGATTATTTGGGTATATTTTTTAAAATTATTTCTTGATGGTGACTGAAACTCACTATTTTTTAAACACATTTTTGTCAACACATTTTCTTATATATAACCCATAGATGGGACCTAACATATACTACCACTCCAGGTCAGAATGAACATGGGAGTAATGGCGATGAAAGGATACTCCACACTCCCCAGAGCTCCAGAATAATCTGGGATTAACTGCGTTTTTTTTTTCATTTGTTTCCGTAGAATTATGACCCAGTTCGAACTGGTAAAGTATAAATACCCGAATTAGACTACATTTAAATCACACATAGAGTGAAACAACACACAATGTGTCAGCGCACCAACTACCACAACAGGTTACACTACCTCAGCTTTTACTACTTCGGTCACCTGATATACGCGCCACAAACTAGCACGTTACCAAAATATTGCGAAAGTTTTGACTCAAACTAGTCGGTGAATATTTCAATTCAAATAATCAAAAAAATATAAACACAAACACACAATAACATAACCGCCCTGTCGGCTGGGGCGTTAGAATGCACCGACTGCACCTCTGCAGAGGGGTAAGACTCCCCCAATGGGGACACCTGTTGGCCGTGGGTGGCGACCTGTGATGCTTAAGGATAGAACCCAGGTGGATGAGCTGTTCATGACTTGCAATACTCCACTTTGGCCCTATCTTGGACTAGACGGGTGGTCAGAGAGGCCCCCTCCGATCAATCGGCTGGTCACGTCAAGCCCTAGCACCTATATGATTTTCCCAACCCTATTGCCCTTATGGCAAGCCCAAACCCCTTTTTATCATATGGGTGCTAGAAGGCGGTGGCTGAGGGTCTACATGTCCTGGGAATGATGTTAAACTCTATCTGATGGTGAGGTTCCAGTTCTGGAGGTTTGGGGAACGTGGAGCACCCCATTCATCACCATTGCTCCCAGATCCACTCTGACCCGGAGTGGTAGTACCTGTTAGGGTCCCATCTATGGGTTAAATAGAAAAATGTGCTCATAAAAAAATTGTATTATCCATTAAGAATTGATTTATTTAAAAACTTTATCGGCATTAAATGACCCACTGAGGTTGATATGCCGTAAAACAAAACAAAACAAACAAAAAAAATATCATAAATGTCTTTTATCATTTACGAGTGTAATCTCGGAGTGGTAGTACCTATTAGGGTACCATCTATAGGTTAAATAGAAAAACATGAGTTTATAAACAAAATTTGATTATCCATTAAGAATGAATTTATTTCAAAACTTTGTCGGCATTAAATGACCCACCGAGGTTGGTATACCGTAAAACAAACCAAACGAGGGTAATCTCAAAAAGCAAGGTTTCAAAAGCTCTGGGGATGCAGAGAAACTGTTCGTGCGTCTATTGGCAACACTGTTGTGTTTGTTGTGCATGCGCTTGCACCCGTGTCTGTCACTGCCCCTGTGCACATCTTGCTGATACACTCAGTCTTGGATTGGTAGCCATTTCTGATTCAGATCACAATTGACGCCACTGCCAAGAGTGAAGTATGCGCAGTTATTCGGTTTATAGCACAAAAGGCCTTAAACCGATTGAAATTCGTCGTCAATTAACGGAAGCGTATGGCGAGTCGTGCATGGGTATAAACAAACGTTCGCAAGTGGTGTAGTGAGTTTGCAATGACGACGAGGTTTAACGCTTCCCCAACTGACACAGCACCTACAAAAGTGCATCGACGATTATGTAGAAAAATAGATACATGCTGAAACTTTAAAATGATGTAAACATCATTGACAATAAACAATAAACGTTTCTGTGATTTCTAAATATTCTGGCGACCTTCTATTTTGGATTACCCTCGTATTTCTACAAAGATCTAATTCTTAATAGATTAAATGACCCACTGAGGTTGATATGCCGTAAAACAAAACAAACCAAATATAATGGGGAGGGGGGTATATATATATACTAACTCCTCCGTACGAGCAGGATGTGACACAAGGTCAATTTCTTTAGCGGAGTTCAACAGGTTTGAATTCAGAGTTTTCCTTCTCCTAGGCCGGTTGCCTAACCAAGGTTAAAGAGCCCAGTCAGCCCTACTATCTTACCCATAGCTGGAGGGAGAGTAGAATTCATACCTTTCCCAAACCAATATTTAGAAATCACAGAAACGCTTATTGTTTATTGACCCTTCATAGCCATTACTCCCAGGTCCACTCTGAGCCGGGGTTAAAGTCCCATATATGGGTCAAATAGATCAAAAATGAGTTTTAAAAATATTTAATAAGTTTATATATATATATATATATATATATATATATATATATATATATATATATAGTAAATGAAGAAAAAAATCTAAACTTGCTTTATTAATTTATTTCAACCGTATTAATACGGCATCTTCAGGTAATCACAAGAACATGACTCTTACTGAGAATTTCCCAAAGTAACATCGCTTTTAAATCTATCAATTTGGAGGAGGGAGGGTTTGGTGTCTTAGTTTGAAATGGGCAGGATTAGTTTCTTTGAATGAGACGGGGAGGTCTATGCTTTGTATGAGGTGTGGCTTAGATGGGGGACCTATTCCTTGGAGAAATAGTTGTAAAAGTGTACACACAAAATGAGCAGAATTAAAAGACTAGAAATAAGGAGAAAAACAATAAAAGAAAAAGAAAAAATAACAAAATAACAAAATAATTAAAAAAAAATGAAAGCAATATATATATATATATATATATATATATATATATATATATATAAAAGTTTATTGGCAGTACTGAATTTAAAAAGGACGCGTAAAAGCATATGCATGTTGTAAAATAATTTTTTTTTCTTAAAAAGAAAAGTGAGGGTACCCTTATTAGATTTAAAATCTAAAAATGAATTGATCTTTTTTTCGTTCAATGCTTTTCAGAGAAAAAATACATTGATAAATGGTGTTATTGTGGTTTTGTTTTTTGTTTTTTTGTTTTAGACGATGGAATAGTCAGAGAGAAAACGAGAAAAGGATTTTTTTCTCAATAGGACAAAGAATTCGTAAAACTAAGAAAATTACGAACCATAAGGGGGTGGGGGGTCGAAAATTACGAGTCCCTCCGTTGGATAAGTTTAGGCTTGAGGTGCCAAATAGGAGTAACTGATGAGACTGCTTCTGAACGCACAGGAAAGGTTGGGTGCGAGAAATAAATAAGGACTCAAGGATCTGTAGTTGTAGCTCGCTGTTTGAACTGCAGAGGACCGAAAACATGGCTGGGTGGTAGGACCGAGCGCAAGTGGAGTTTCTTAATAAATGTTGTCCAATGGTGGACGGAGAATTATATATATATATATATATATATATATATATATATATATATATAATGAATTTGATTACCCAACACAAATGAACTGAAACGTCTTCGGCATAAAATAACCCAAGTGTTGATATGCCATAAAATCCAACCAACCAACCAACCAACCAACCAACCAGCTAACCAGCCAACCAGCCAAATCGATTCACTATCAACTCCCGCTGAAGACATAAACAATAAACATTTCTGTGATTTCTAAATATTTTGGGGGCCTTGCATTTGGGATTACCGTCGTATTTTATTTTATTTTTTATAGTCAATAAATGTTTGTCAACATAAACAGCATCTGCTGTAGAACGATGATCCAGCAAAAGATTGGAATTTTCACCACGTATCTCAAAATGGTGGCTTCGTGTCTAAATTTACAAGAGTAAATAATAAATAACCGTATCATTCTATCTTGACAAGCTCGGAATTTCTGAGGATAAATACGTTATCTCAAATATTTTATCGTTTCTTTTTTCCCTTCTCTCCCTCTTTTCCAACAACATCCGGGCCGTAAAGTAAAACTCTAAGATCGATCAATGTAAAATAAATTTCGTTGTCTGCTTCCTCTCGCATTTTGTTGTCTATGAGTGCAACACTCAATGAGCGCTTTTCGCGGCCGCTTCTTCGATATGATTGAATATGTCTGATTGGTCGGCTGCCCCAGAGATGTATATTAGTTATATTTATCCCTCGTCGATAATGCGCTAGAAGGCGGTGGGTGAGGGTCTTAGTGTCCTGGGTATAACATTAAACTACATCTAGTGGTTAAGTTCCAATTCTGGAGCTCTGGGGAGTGTGGAGTACCCCTTTATCACCATTACTCCAAGGTCCACTCTGACCCAGAGCTAAACTGCATCTAGTAGTGAAGTTCCAATTCTGGAGCTCTGGGGAGTGTGGAGTACCCCTTCATTGCCATTACTCCCAGGTCCACTCTGACCCAGAGCTAAACTGCATCTAATAGTGAAGTTCCAATTCTGGAGCTCTGGGGAGTGTAGAGTACCCCTTCATTGCCATTACTCCCAGGTCCACTCTGACCCAGAGCTAAACTGCATCTAGTAGTGAAGTTCCAATTCTGGAGCTCTGGGGAGTGTGGAGTACCCCTTCATTGCCATTACTCCCAGGTCCACTCTGACCCAGAGCTAAACTGCATCTAATAGTGAAGTTCCAATTCTGGAGCTCTGGGGAGTGTAGAGTACCCCTTCATTGCCATTACTCCCAGGTCCACTCTGACCCAGAGCTAAACTGCATCTAGTAGTGAAGTTCCAATTCTGGAGCTCTGGGGAGTGGGAGTACCCCTTCATTGCCATTACTCCAGGTCCACTCTGGCCCAGAGTTAAACTGCATCTAATGGTGAGGTTCCAATTCTGGAGCTCTGGGGAGTGTGGAGTACCCCTTTATCACCATTACTCCAAGGTCCACTCTGACCCAGAGCTAAACTGCATCTAGTAGTGAAGTTCCAATTCTGGAGCTCTGGGGAGTGTGGAGTACCCCTTCATTGCCATTACTCCCAGGTCCACTCTGACCCAGAGCCAAACTGCATCTAATAGTGAAGTTCCAATTCTGGAGCTCTGGGGAGTGTGGAGTACCCCTTCATTGCCATTACTCCCAGGTCCACTCTGGCCCGAGCTAAACTGCATCTAGTAGTGAAGTTCTCATTCTGGAGCTCTGGGGAGTGTGGAGTACCCCTTCATTGCCATTACTCCCAGGTCCACTCTGACCCAGAGCCAAACTGCATCTAATAGTGAAGTTCCAATTCTGGAACTCTGGGGAATGTAGAGTACCCCTTCATTGCCATTACTCCCAGGTCCACTCTGGCCCGAGCTAAACTGCATCTAGTAGTGAAGTTCTCATTCTGGAGCTCTGGGGAGTGTGGAGTACCCCTTCATTGCCATTACTCCCAGGTCCACTCTGACCCGAGCTAAACTGCATCTAGTAGTGAAGTTCTAATTCTGGAGCTATGGGGAGTGTGGAGTACCCCTTCATTGCCATTACTCCCAGGTCCACTCTGGCCCGAGCTAAACTGCATCTAGTAGTGAAGTTCTAATTCTGGAGCTCTGGGGTGTGTGGTGTACCCCTTTATTACCATTACTCCCAGGTCCACTCTGATCTGGAGTGGTAGTACCTACTATGGTCAAATCTATGGGTTAAATAGAAAAAGATAAGTATTAAAAATGTGTTTAAAAATAGAGTTTAAAAAAAATTCAATACCCATCAAGAATGAATAGAACAATGTCTACGGCTTGAAATATCCCAACAAATGTTGATATGCCGTTAAATCCAACCAATCAATAAAAAAACTCTCATCGATAATTGAATTCAGAAGAGTAGAAGTGTCGATATTTTGTATCTCTATCCACTTCAATGGAAAATTGGTGACGAAGAAGTTTTTGATCAGACTAAAAATTGCTTCTTATCGATACTTGCAAAATATGCGATACTCACGGGAAATAATGCAGATATATATAATAAAATATATAATATATATATATATAAGAGCAGTATAATATATATATATATATATATAAGAGCAGTATATATATATATATATATATATATATATATATATATATATATATATATAATATATATATATATATATATATATATATATATAAGCAGTATATATGCCAGTATATTATACTCAATCTTTAGCCCCAAATCCGTTGTGCAAATTTTAATTAGCTATAATTGTTAAGAATAAATAAATAAAATAAGATAAATAAAAATAAAATAAAAATGAAAATAAAGTAAACTTAACTGTTCGGTTACAAGTCAATAGTAAAATTGATATTTATGGCAGACATCATTTGAACTAAAAAAAAAAAAAAAAAATAGAAAAAAAATGAAGAAAAAAGAAAATAAAGGAAATTAATGTAGACTTAATTTTGAAAGTTAATAATTCAACAACAAGTAGTTTTATTTATTTATTGTTTTGTTATTCCCCCCCCTTGCATCAACTGGGGGGGGGGGGGGGGCAAATGAAATTAACGGTAAGTCAAATTAGTGAACGGAAGTCAAACCAAGTTACTTGAAACGTTTGGATTCCAATAAGGAAACTGAAATTGAAACCTGTAAAGCTGCTGTTGCTGATCGGTGTTTGAAGCGTAAAAGAGGTAACATACAAGGTGTGTCTAAAAAGTAAAAGTGAACATAACAATGCAACTGGAGTTCGAACTCGCTTATTTCGATGTCGCTGTCTAGTACATTAGCCACTACTCCACCGGTAAGAAAAATGAAGAAACAGAATTAGAAAAATAAAAATATATTGAATATATATATATATATATATATATATATATATATATATATATATGAATATAAATTCAATATATTGAAGAAAATCATAAGTAAAAAAAAAAAAGGGAAAGAAAATGGAACTAGAAAGATATAACAAACAAATTCTTCTTCTTTTAAGGACGTATCAACCATCGAGGGTTATTTATTTCTTGTAGAAGAACAGTAATGGTACTATTTAACCCATTGCTGGGGGATGAGGTGATTCATATAATTCCCAAGGTAATTAGTCCAAAAGTGAGCACAATAGCGGGACTAGAGTTCGAACTCATTACAACAATATCGCAGTCCATCACGTTAACAACTATGCCACTATGACCCCCACCCCCAAGAGTGCCGTGAAGGCGTTTTTGTATCAGTACATTCGAAATATCTTGTTCTTGTTTGAAGAAACCTTTTTCTCGATTTCGGATGCTCTTCATTCCTCAATTCCCACTATCAGGACTCGAGTATCTGAGAACAGTTTACGATTCTAAACACTTAACTGATATTCAAACACAATTTACAAGAATTACCGTTTAGCAGTCGATGGCCGCTGTCGATGTTCTATTTCTGTCAACATTGTACTAAGATGCGAGGCAGCAGCTTCTGCTAAAAGGTAATTTGATATTATCTATTTATCAAATGTACATCTACATACATACACACTCAAAACACTCAAAACGCGCACGTGTGTATTAGCTTGTCTTAGCACATGTTTTTTTTTCCCCCCAAAAAAAGATACTGTCCTACATACTGTTATCTATGCATGAAGTCTTATTTCTTAATTGGTTATATTGTAAGTATTGTTGTAGGAAGCGCGTGTGTAAATGGTTAAAGTCATAGGAAATGGACTTGTCGCCCCGAGTTCAAATCCTGGATGTGGTGATTGCATTTCACTTAGCGCTAATACCCTTGGGAAAGGTATGAATTCTACTCTCCCTCCAGCTATGTTACCCATAGTAGGGCAGACTGGGCTCTTTAACCTTGGTTAGGCAACCGGTCTAGGAGAAGGAAAACTCTGAATTCAAACCTGTTAAACTCCGCTTAAGAAATTGACCTTGTGTCACATCCTGCTCGTGTGGATGGGTTGGTAAATATATATATTGTAAGTGAAAAGTAAAGTAAGCAGAGTGGCCTATTGTTGGTTTCAGCGGGACAGCGAGGGAGTCTATCCTCTTTTAGCAAGCGCTAGACCAGGGAGGGTGTTTTTGGGTCTAAGGTGACGCGCCACACTTACCATCACCTCCACACTTTACCGCACATAAACTGTTCTACTCACGCGCTATATTGATGAGGGTGGGTATCGAACCTGGAACTGTGTGGTTGCTAGGCGGGTGCTCTACCGACTGAACTAAACCGGACAAAACTATAGAAAATGTCCATTATTCCCTTCAATCTTTGCTTTTGTGCCCTGGATAATGAAATTTCGAAATTAATCTTTTTTTTCTACGTAAAAATCTGGCAAATTTGCAAATTTTCATTTACATAAGGTCTGAACTAAACATATGAATAAAAGTTTGCATGCATTTATACTAAGGTTTTGAGGCGCTCTTTGTGTAACGGTTATTCGCGATGGAAATGAACTCGGTTAACCAAAATTTTCGAGATTTGCAACTGTAATCAATTTGGTTTGGTTTTATTTTGTTTTACGGCATATCAACCTCAGTGGGTCATTTAATGCCGATAAAGTTTTGAAATAAATTAATTCTTAATGGATAATACAATTTTGTTTATAAACTCATGTTTTTTCTATTTAACCCATAGATGGGACCCTAACAGGTACTACAACTCCGGTTCAGAGTGGACCAGGGAGCAATGGCGATAAATGGGTGCTCCACATTTCCCAAAACTCTAAAACTGAAACCTCACCATCAAATAGAGTTTAACGTCATTCCCAGGACATGTAGACCCTCAGTCACCACCTTCTAGCACCCATATGATAAAAAGGGTTGGGGGCTTGCCAAAAGAGCAATAGGATTGAGGCAATCATATAGGTGCTAGGGCTTGACGTGGCCAGCCGATTGATCGGAGGGGGCCTCTCCGACCGTCCGTCTAGCCCAAGAAAGGCCTAAAGTGGAATATTGCAAGTCATGGACTGCTCAACCACCTGGCTTCTATCCTTAAGCATCACGGGTCGCCACTCGCAGCCAACAGGTGGCCCCATTAGGGGAGTCTTACCCCTCTGCAGAGGTGCAGTCGGTGCATTCTAACGTCCCAGTCGACAGGGCGGAACTGTATCAAGTATCAACGGCCAAATACTCTCTGTCCATAATTTCCGTGTGCACTTTAAATAATTTTAAATTTAAACGTGCACACAGACTTTATGGACACCATGTATGGTCTTGTATTATATTTTCTTGAAAATTTCCCTATTAGCTACTGCTACGGAATCTACCAGGAAAATTCCAAATTTATCCCCATTTTCCACCCTCCCAAAAAAGTATAAAGGTCAGTGTAGCATTCGCCTTGGTAATCGCAATGTTCCTGGTTCGATACAGATCCTCGCCAACTCAGCGCATGAGTAGCACAGCAATTCAAAATTATTTCCCCAAGTTGAATCTTTACTATACTAGGATAAACAAAGTCTTAACACTTGTAACGAAATGAGAACAATCTTAATCCCCCACACTGGATTACAAGAAACATATGAAGAAGGACTGAGGGTACATCAGCCGAAGCGTTTTGTATTGCACATAGCGCTATTACTCTTGGGAAAGGTATGCATTCAACTACTCTGCCTTCAGCTATGGGTAAATAGTAATACAGACTCAGCTCTTTTACCGTGGCTAAGTAACAAGTCTAGGAGAAGGAAAATTCTGAAAATTCTTCTTTTGATTTTCGGACTGTTGTCATTATATATATATATATAATATATGTGTGTGTGTGTGTGTATGTGTGTGTGTGTGTGTGTGTGTAAAAGGAATGACTTACCGGTGAAAATATTGGGTTGGTCTCAATATTTGGTTGGTAGAAGTTTTACTCGGATAAGTCAGCGTTATAACAAATATAAAGTGCTCAATTCGTAAGTAGAGCGGCTTTATTATTATTGTGTGCACAGAAATAACCTACTCGAGTTTCACCATAAGGATCTTCAGGGTTAAATCCACTGAATTAATCAAGATATTGATTAATTACAGCTAACTGCAGGAGTCCATGTTGTAATTATGACCGTTGAAAACAGTTTCGCAGTTAATGAACGCTGCTTCGTCATTATATAATATATATATATATATATATATATATATACTATAGTGTGAGATTGTCACTGTTTCAGCTTTTACTGTGCCAAACGCAGTATTATTGGGAGAGTGCTCAATATAAAATAGAGCTGTTATATAATATAATAGATAAATATACAAATGTTTTACATATCTATTTATTTGGTGACAAAGGAACATTCACGACCATATTGGTTTCATGCGTCAGCAATCAATTTTCGATTTTCCTTGCATTTGAAACAAGTTCACCTGATGATTGCTGATGCATGAAACCAAAATGGTTGTGACTGTTCCTTTGTCACCAAATAAATAGATATGTAAAACATTTATATATTTATTTTATTATATATATATATATATATATATATATATATATATATATATATATATATATATATATATTGCATGTTATCAGTACGTAGACATAGTTAACAGTATTAATAATGTAAGACAATTTTATTAATAATTGAGATTTAGATAAAAATAAAATCATGGAGAATGTGATGTAAATAACTAAGGGAATTGTGACTCGATTAGTAATATAGTTTCGGTTACAGACAGAAAAACACACAATCTCCATTATAATAAGATATATATAATATAATATATATATATATATATATATATATATATATGAGGAAATGGTTACAAGTATACAGTATGAGTATATCCAAATTTACATTCCGATAAGTGTTTGTAGGGAAGAGGGTAAGGTAAGGAATAAAATATGAAAGGTTGAATGAAAAAGTCCGGGTGGATCAAAATCAGGTGGAGGGGTTGGGTCAATTATATATACCCCCCCCCTGAACAAATGAAACAGATATATAGCTGATGTACCTGTCTATGTTGGGTAAGAGATCAAAACTTGGATTCCAGAAATAGTGAGACTAACAGATAAATGTCAAAAATCCCATCTAAGATAAAGAAATTGCCTTGAAAGAATATATTATTACTAGTTGAGGTACACGTCAACTGTTGTAAGAGGTCAACATTTAGATCACAGATAAAGACAAAGGTCAAAAATCCCATTTATTTCATTTTACTAAACAATATCTATTTCACTGTGTGTATGAAATTTAAAAAATGCATTTAAAAGCGGATTCATTTTCTGAAGAAGAAAAAATCTTTTTTTCTGAAGAGATGTAATCACATCTCTTCAGAAAAAAAATCCGTACGATGAACCAACTGTAGAAAGTGTGACACGAAGTAGAGGACACAGCATGATTATATATATATATATATATAATATATAATATATATATATATATATATATAGAGAGAGAGAGAGAGAGAGAAGAGAGAGAGAAAGAGAGAGAGAGATGAGTTGCAGTCTTACTGTTGGTTCATCTTACAGAATTTTTTCTGAAGAATCTTAAGCGAAAAAAACCCCCCAAAAACAACAAAAAAAAAACAAACAAAATAAATAAAACAAAAACAAAAATAAAACAAAAATAAAATAAAAATACCCCCCCTCCCAACAAAACAACATAAAAGGAAAAATTCAGAAAATGAATCCACTTTTAAATACAATTTTTAAACAATATATATTTTACAGTTTTTGCTGTTAAGATTTTTCACTGAATGGTTACAAATTGTGATTGTTATTATAAAATATAGTTTGCGTTTCACTTCACGCTAATGCCCTTCAGAAAATTAGAAATTCTTCTTCCCATCCCCCACCTATGGGTAAATCGTAGGGCAGACTGTGTTCTTTATTCTTGGTAAGGCAACGAGTCTGAATTCAAAACTATCTTTACTCAACATATGAATTGACCTTGTGTCACACCCTGACCGTGGCAGAGGGGTTGGGTAAACACATACTACAAAAAAAAATCCACACAAAAGAAAAAAAGATTTACCAATTATATTTTTACATTATCTATGAAGTTAATATTGTACCCTGAAAAATTTATCCTCCTCCTCCTCCTCCTCCTCTCATCATCATCATCATCATCATCATGTTGTGATAGCAGCACAAATACCCATGACTCTTTCTCTCCCTCTCTCTCCCTCTCTCTCCCTCTCTATCCCTCGCCAACCGTCCTTATCGGACCCCAGTAGATCCTCCACACAGCATCCAGAATCTGCATAGAGCTGATCGATGTAGGTCCTTGCTGGATGGCCCGCACTGGTGTGTCTATGTGCATGTGTCCATCGGAGAACGTCACGAATGAATTCGTCCCTGATTCTCCAGCCATGTCCACAATTTCTTGTTCGTCTTACGCGGATGGTTTATGTAATAAGAGGCAAATGACCATACAGCCGAGGAGTCCTGTTTTCACGATTTGTTTAAGACCCCACGTAGCATTCGTGTGCAATTCCCATCCACCTTATTCTCTTGGCGCTTCATTAGAGTCCAAGTGGTGCAGCCATACCGTATGATAAACCTTCAGATTGGAAGATTTCTCGATTTATTTTTTTAATTGGATTAAACTTAAGACTATTTCTCTGAATGTTTGAGATGGGGCTTGATAATTAGTATTATTTGTATTATTCGGACTATTGTCCTCATCTTCATTGTTATCTGTATGCATATTAGAGTAGCGTGGGAATAAAATCAACGGCACTTGGTTACTGACAGTTTCTCGTCTTGGTTAGGTGAGAAACTGTCTGTAACCAAATGTCATTGACTTCGTGCTTACGCTACCCTTAGATATATATTTAACTAATTTTATAGAATTTATATTTTCAAACTTCAAAAAATGAAAAATCGGTAACCTTCTCGGATTTGGGAATCTTCTTGTCGTAATCGGGAGCCATCACGGAACTTTGAACCTAACCCTTTATTCAGTCCACGGGGGTATCCTGTTCTCATTCCGCTAACTACAGCTCCCGATTACGACAAGAAGGTTCCCGAGTCCGACAAGAAATACCTGAAGAAGGCTGGAGGGCACGTCGGCCGAAACGTTGTACAGATAACAATGAAGATGAGGACAATAGTCCGAATAATACAAATAATACTAAATATCAAGCCTCATCTCAAAAATTCAGAGAAATAGTCTTAAGTTTAATTCAATAAAAAAATAACAATGAAGATGAGGACAATAGTCAGAATAATACAAATAATAGTAAACTTAAGACATTTATCATTTTAAACATTTTGTTGTTGTTGTTATTGTTGCCTAGGTTGTTAATCACAACTAAGTACTAAGCAATTAGATATAAACCTAATTAGTAATTATTTTATTAAACGTGACTAATTATTTTAGAAATGCAAATAATTAATTTTTTTTTTCATTTTTTGAAGTTTGAAAATATAAATTCTATAAAATTAACATATATATATATATATATATGTAACACTATTGTGTTATGGGTTGATTGGCGACCTATTAATTAAGTACTAATTAATTAAAACTACCCTAATTATTAATTATGTTAAAATTAAAAGTAAAAATAAGAAAAACAATAATAATAATAATAATTGTTTATATTAAAAATATAAATTCATCTAAGCAAAGAATTTTCACCTAGACAAAGAGATTCCTTAAATTATGGAATTTGATATACATCATCGGAATTTTAAATTTCACAAAATGAAATAATAAATTTAATAAATGAGATTCCAGTTTTTGAAAAGTTCGGCAACAATTTCAAAAACTTAGATGAATAAAACAATGGTTGGCCTTGACTCCAAATGGAAAGATACAGGCTAGGCTGGCACAAGGCAATTTAGACATGTAGGCAATGTTATCGAGTGGCTGGCCAATCAGAGACATATGTTAGGGGTGGGGAGGTCTGGATCCCATAAATAACAGACCGTTAGAGAGAAGCGATAGAAGCGAGACAGCGGGAGAGACCGGGACAGAACGAAGACCGGAGAAGAGAGCTTGCCATGGCTCTGGGCCCTTGATAAAACTTTACCGATACACTCTGATGCCTTGCCACTCGGTACGAAATTGATAACTTAGCCAAAAACTAGCTGTAGATCGCCAATCAGCTGACAAGAAATCACCTCGCTCCTTTGTAAAATAAATGTATATATTTTGTACATAAGCATAAAAAAGGCGTTGTGTTCAATTGTTTTGTTGATCCGTTGACAGCTTTTGGTTATTTAATCTTATTTCAGCCGAGATGGTAAAAGGAACGAAACCAGCTCTTTTTCAGCCTTCCTGTAAATCAACAGACAACATAAGAACGGGAGGTTGGAACGGGCGGTTTTGACGACTGTAATACTGTGCCGGAGCATCGTTCTCTATAACACTATAGCATACATACATACATCTATAACATACATCGAATACATACATACAGTGAGACGGTGCTCCAGTTCATAGTATTATATATATATATATATATATATATATATATATATGCTTAATTGAAGTCATACCTAATTTGAAAATTAATTAGTTATAATTAAATGAATTAGGCGTGCATATCGGTTTAAATTTTAAAGTCAATCTCTGTAAGTACATTTCAGCCTATTAGGCCTCATCAGCAGAGTTATAGACAGGGCAGTGCTTTGTGCTGAAATGTACATACAGAGATTGACTTTTTCTCGATTTGTTTACGCCTTACATTTAAACCGATATGCACGCCTATTTCATTTAATTATAACTAATTAATTTTCAAATTAGGTATGACTTCAATTAAGCACATATTCTCCCCAAAATTGTCGGCTATCGCCATCTCAAATAGATTGTTTGTCCACTTCATATATATATATCCATTCCCTCCGCCACGAGCAGGATATGACACAAGGTCAGTTTTTTAAGCGGAGTAAACTGGTATGAATTCTAAGTTTTCCTTCTCCTATACTAGTTGCCACAATGAGCCCACTCTGCCTTATTATTGTCCATTCCTTTCCCAAGACCTTTAGGGAAAAGTGAAACGTAGACTTATCCAGGATTTAATATAATGACATAAAGTAAGTACAGTCTGGCCTACTGTCGCTATTATCCGAACAGCAAGGGAGTCTATCCTCTTTCCGCTAGCGCTAGGCCAAGGTGGAGCGCCACTACTACCTCAGCTTCCAGATGCTTTACCGCATAGATCAGATTATCCAAACTGTGTTACTCATGCGATGAGTTGGTGGCGAACGGTGTCGAAGCCGGAACCTTGCGATTCCTAGGCGAATGCTCTACCGACAAAGTTAAACCGGCGCAAGGGTTTGAACTCGGGTCACCGATTCTATTTCCTTCGACGATAACCATTACGCTAAACGCACCTCCCAAAACAATCGACAAAACAATAAGACAATAGGTATGTATAAATAATGGCCGACGTCCTTTCACTAATTGGTAATTAAAAGAATATACTTTATTCAATAGATAATTGGTTTCTGACGGATGTTCTGATTTGGAAATGATGTGGGCATTTACTAAGCTTTGTATAATGCCAGAAGTAGAAGACACCCAGTGCGGATCGAATTCACTAAAAATCGCAAGCTAGTCTAGATTGCTAATTATTACACAATACGGGGCGTCCCAAAGTTTTTAGTAAGCTCTGTTTAGTCAAACTCATCAGTTGCTTACAGTACCGGCTCTGACTAAGTAGTTACCCATATACGTATTGAACTAGCTTATTACTGCTTAACTTTGGTATTCTAACGGTGACTTGTGTTATTTAGAGATACCTGACCGTAAGTTTGCTTGGAAATAATGTAAAAAAAAAAAAAAAGTTTAAAAAGTTTGGTTTGGTTTTACGGCATATCAACCTTGGTGGGTCATTTAATGCCGATTAAGTTTTGAGATAAATCAATTCTTAATGGATAATACAATTTTTTTTGTAAATATATTTTTCTATTCAACACATAGATGGGACCCTAACAGGTACTACCACTCCGGGTCAGAGTGGACCAGGGAGCAATGGTGATGAAGGGGTGCTCCACATTCTCCAAACCTCCAAAACTGGAACCTCAACATCAGATAGAGTTTAACGTCATTCCCAGGACATGTAGACCCTCAGTTAACGCCTTCTAGCACCCATATGATAAAAAGGGTTGGGGCCTGCCATAAGGGCAATAGGGTTGGGAAAATCATATAGGTGCTAGGGCTTGACGTGATCAGCCGATTGATCGGAGGGGGCCTCTCCGACCGCCCGTCTAGCCCAAGATAAGGCCAAAGTGGAGTATTGCAAGTCATGAACTGCTCATCCACCTGGGTTCTATCCTTAAGCATCACAGGTCGCCACCCACAGCCAACAGGTGGCCCCATTGAGGGAGTCTTACCCCTCTGCAGAGGTGCAGTCGGTGCATTATAACGCCCCAGCCGACAGGGCGGAGGAAATTATGTAAAGTGTGCCCGCATAATTGTTTACTAAAGATTGTTATTAGTTACAAACAAATGACTTATTGAATAAATATAAAGTAAAGTAAAGTCGTCGGGGTGGCCTAAAGTCAGTATCAGCCAATCATCGAGAGAGTCTATCCCCTTTTCACTAGCGCTAGACCAAGGAGATTTTTTTTGCGTCTGAGTTGGAGCGCCACACTTACCATCAGCTCCTTACTTTACCGCACAGATCCCAGTACTACTCATACGCTGAGTTGGCGAGGGTCGGTATCGAACTAGGAACATTGTGGTTTCTATCTGAACGCTCTACCGATCAGCGAAGGAGTCTATCTCCTTTTCAATAGCGCTAGACCAAGGAAATTGTTTTTGCGTCTGAGTTGGAGCGCCACACTTACCATCAGCTCCTTACTTTACCGCACAGATCCTTGTGCTACTCATACGCTGAGTTGGTGAGGGCTGGTATCGAACTAGGAACCTTATGGTTTTCTAGCCGAACGCTCTACTGACTGAGCTAACCCGGCCCTTGTAATCACATAATTATTAGTATTAGATAGGAATACTTGAAACTAAACAACTATGAGCAAATTATTTCTATTAGACAGGAAGAGTTGATGTAATATAATTGTTTGCACACAAATGACTATTACTAAATGGACATACGTGTAACGAAATAAACGTTAGTATTAGATAGGAATATTTGAAACCCTACTACCGGGAGAAAATTATTTGTACTAGTACAAAATAAAAAAACACCCTCCGGGCGATGTAAAAATAGATTTAAAACAAATTGCCTGAGGGGTGGGAGTAAAAAATTCAATGTCAGCGAGCTTGTACCCTAAGTAAGTAAAATCATCAAATTCATTAAAGGATTAAAAAATAAAACAATTTGAAATATAAACTTTAAATATATATTAAAATAAACAAACTATATATATATATATAATACCAGTCATCTATTTATTAAAACTTGTTTTAAAAAAACAATGAGGACTGTCTAATGCTGCATGTTCAAATTTTTAGTGTATTTATTCTATGTTATGACGATTTTGGGTGATGTGACGTAAGCACAGACAAAAACCGGAAGCGAATCTCTATTATTTATAGAATTAGATAATTCAAAATCGCTGAAACAATATAGTACTTTAAGCACATTATTGTTTCCCAACCTTAGAATTTCAAATTAAGTTCCTTTACAGGGGGGGGGGGGAACTCTCAAAATAGTTTTGACTAAAGAGAAGAGAACTCCTTTGGTTTGAATTCAGAGTTTTCCTTCTAGACCGTCTGTCTTACTATTTACCCATAGCTAGAGGGAGAATAATTGGATTCACCATTTCTCAAGGGTATTAGCGAAACGTGAAAAGCAAACAGCCGCGTCCAGGATTTGAACTCGTCTCGCCGTGTCCATTTCCTACGATGATAACCATTACGCCTCCAACAATACCGTATCAATCATTCCTATCTAAAAAGTCGTCGGGACGGCCTAATGTTGGCATCAGCTATGCAATGAGGGAGTCTACCCCCTTTTCACTCGCGCTAGACCAAGGAGATTGTTTTTAGCGTCTGAGGTGGAGCGCCACACCTACGATCAGCTCCTTACTTTACCGCACAGATCCCTGTGCTACTCATACGCTGAGTTGGCGAGGGCCGGTATCGAATTAGGAACAGTTTCTAGCTGAACGCTCTACCGATCAGCGATGGAGTCTATCTCCTTTTCACTCACGCTTGACCAAGGAGATTGTTTTTGAGTCTGAGCTGGAGTGCTACACCGTCCATCAACTCCTTACTTTACCGGTCCAGATCCCTGTGCTACTCATACGCTGAGTTGGCGAGGGTCGGTATCGAACTAGGAACCTTATGGCTTTCTAGCCGAACGCTCTACCGACTGAGCTAACCCGGTGTAATCTACCTGTGAGGACTAATTGTGTGCCGGTATCGAACTAGGTACCTTGTGGTTTCTACCGAACGCTCTACCGACTGAGCCTTAATTTTCAAACAAATCTATTTGATACTCTAAAAGATACCTAAGACTCCGGTTAGAGATGTGGGGGTGATGGTTAGAGTAATGAAAGGTTGCATCACATTCACTACAGAATTCTAGAAGTGGAGTTTCCTCATCGGATGCAGTTTGGTGCCATATCCAGGATCCCTCTCTTTTTTTAAGGGGTACTTAGCTCTTAGTAGAATATACAATTGCTAATAGGGATAATAGGTTTCAGGTTGCTTATTCACTAGGAAAGTGTGAATTTTTAAGAAGATATTATATGTTTATAATATTATAAAATTATTTGTCTATATTGATATTATAATATTATTGTCTTCATAAAATTACCATTATAATATAGTTGATATTATAATACTATATATATAGTATTATTATTAAGATATTATATATTTATGATGATGATATATTTTAACTACTTCACTACGAAGTGTTCACCCATTTAAGTACTGAATAGATTTATTGCTGCTTCAATTTGTTGCTCGGGCGGTAAGTGATGCTTTATAAATTGACGGTAAATCTTGGTAGATTCTTGATATATATCAATTTTAGCCTTATATATCTCTCATATATATATATATATATACACATATATATATACATATATATCACATATATATACATATATATCACACACACACACACACATATATACATATATCACACACACACACACATATATACATATATATCACATACACATATATACATATATACACATACACACATATATATATGACGCGCGTGGTGTAATGGTTAAAGTCATAGGAAATGGATTCGTCGCCCCGAGTTCAAATCCTGGACGTGGTAATTGCATTTCACTTAGCGCTAATACCCTTGGGAAAGTATGAATTCTACGCTCTCTCCAGCTATGGATAAATAGTAGGGCAGACTGGGCTCTTTAACCTTGGTTAGGCAACCGGTCTAGGAGAAGGAAAACTCTGATTCAAACCTGTTAAACTCCGCTTAAGAAATTGACCTTGTGTCACATCCTGCTCGAGCAGAGGTGTTGGTAAATATATATATATACATATATATAACACACACACATATATACATACATATATCACATATATATACATATATACACGCACACATATATACATATATATACATATACATACACGTATATACATCCCTTCTCTGGAGGTATTCATAGTGTGATGGTTACCGTCGTAGAAAATGAATACGATGACACGAGTTCAAATCCTGGACGAGGCTGTTTGAATTTCACAAAGCACTAATACCGTTGGAAAAGATATATGAATCCAACTATGGTAAATAGTACGGTAGACAGGGCTCTTTAACCTTGGTGCGGCAACCAGTCTAAGAGAAGGAAGAACTCTGAATCCAAACCAGTCAAACTCCGATAAATAAATTGACCTTGTGTCACATCCTGCACGTATGGAGGGGGTTGGTAAACACACACTCACACACACACACACACGTCAATCTATTAGCGGAGTTTAACAGGTTTGAATTTGAGTTCTTTCTTCTCTTAGACTGGTTGCCTAACCAAGGTTAAAGAGCCCTGTTTTCTCTACTATTTACCCATATCTTGAGGAGATTAGCTGGATTCATACCTTTCCCATAGGTATTAATGCTACGTAAAATTCAAATAGCCTCATCCCGTCTCATCGTGCCCATTTCCTTCGACAATAACGGCATGTCAACCCTTGTTGGGTTATTTTATGCCGAATACGTTTTGTTTGATACATTCTTGATGGGTATTATTTTTTTCCAACTCAATTTTTAAAAAACTAATTTTCTTTTATCTATTCAGCGCATAGAGTCTGAGTTGACATGAGAGTAATTGTAAAGAATGGCTACTCCACACTCCCCAGAGCTCCAGAATTGGAACTTCACTAAATGTTTAAAAAAAAGTTGTCAGGGCGGCATAATGTCGATATCAGCCATGCAGCGAGGGAGTCTATCCCCTTTTCACAAGTGCTAGACCAAGGAGATTATTTTAGCGTCTGAGGTGGAGCGCCTCACCTACCATCAGCTCCTTACTTTACCGCACATATCCCTGTGCTACTCATACGCTGAGTTGGCGAGGGCGGGTATCGAACTAGGAACCTTGTGGTTTCTAGCCGAACGCTCTACCGACTGAGCTAACCTGGCCCTATAACTAAATGTAATTTAGCGTTATACCCAAGAATCTAATACTCTCCGTCACTGACTTCAAGTACATATATGATAAAAAGAGTTGGGGTCTTTCCATAATGGCAATAGGGTCGGGACAATCATATAAGTGCTAGGGCTTGCCGTAACCAACTGATTGATCGGGGGAGGCCTCTCCGACCGCCCGTCTAACCTAAGTAAGGGCCAAAATAAAGTGTTGTATGTGATAGACTGCTCAGCCACCAGGATTTCGTACGTAAGCATCACGATTCGCCACCCAAGGCCAACGGTGGTCCGATGAGGGAAGGGGGCTTACCTCTTTGGAGAGGTGCAGTCGCGTATTTTACAGTACCAGCCATCAGGGCTTGTAAGAATTGTCTGGAGTAAAAGTGGTAATCTTTAACTTGTTCCTCGTAAATTCCTACTATAAAATAAACTGAACCCTCATTTTATGTCCGTGTTTTTGCAATAAATGTTTTGAATATGTTTGCAATAAATGTTTTTAAATAAAGAAAATATATATGTTTGCAATAAATGTTTTTAAAAAAAAAAATATATTCAGTATTGTAAAATAACGGGTGCAAGAAAAATAAAACATTTATTGCAAAAACACGGACATAAAATGAGGTTCAGATTATTTTATAGTAGGAATTTACGAGGAACAAGTTAAGGATTACCGTAAAAGTTTACTATGAATGAGAAATCAAGATTTAGTTCACAGTTTATAATGAGAGTAAAACGATTCTCTATTACGGATGCTCAACCACCAGGAATTGCATCCCGGGTCGCTACCCACGGCCAACATGTGGTTCCATAGGGAAGGGTTTCTACTCCTCTGCAGAGGTGCAGTAGGCGTAGTAGCGACAGGGCTTTATATAATAGAAGGTTATTCGAAAATGGAAATAAATGATTAAAACAATGATTAAAAAGATTTTTCTTTGTAATTCATTTAAACTAAAATTACTTCCTCTTCGTTACTTCTAAAACAAAATAATAATTAAAAAAAACCCAAAAAAAACCAACAACAACAAATAATAAAACAAAACAAAAACCCTCTTGTACTCCAGCTCAACTTCTTGGTGGACGATGGGGGTCGATGTTACCCCTGCTGAGAAAGACTATACTTTTCTTTGATCTTCATTATGTAATTTCAAATTTCTCACTGGGATTTCCAATTATTTTTCATATATTTTTCACCTAAGCTTTAGAAATTATTTTTCTCTCGCATTTTCTCATTGGAGATTTTACATACAATATGGTTCATAAATAGGCACACCACTAACAATTAAAAAAAACAAAACTTTCATCTAAACCAGAGGAACATTATACAATAAAAACACACATTATTAGGTATTATCTATTACCAAACTCTACAGCAATGAAACTTTATAACATAGAATATGAATATATTACAGAAAAATATTTTCTTAAAAAGCTCCAAATCATTGAAACTGTAGCCAAAAATATGAATGACGGTCAAGTCGCGCTGAAAGCACCGGTTCTTGTTAGCTCACTGAAGTTAAGCAGAGATGAACCTGTCCAATATTTACTTGGGTAACATCAGGTACTGTAACCAACCTGAGTTCTTTGTTTATCAAAATGATTTAATTCGGCATTAAATGATCCAAAAAGGGTTGATATTCCGTAAAACAAAACAACATAACCAAAAAAATAAAGAGTATGTAGCAGTCCAAAAATAAGTACACCTACTATATGTATTCTTATGCAATTCTATTTTATAGAATTGTTGCAATTTCCTAATAATATCCAATTTATTATATGAATGTTCCACTAGAAATAATAAAATCCTCTTATCTTTGATTTAGGAAAAAATTAACTTTTCTAAAAATTCTTTTAGAAATTGATCAAAGAACACTTATTTATGGAGGTTTCTGTATATCATTCATGGGCGTAATCAAAACATTCGGGACTCAATAATGATCACGCTCAAATTTATATTCAATGAAATAACATTTTTTTTACCGAGCGAAACACTGGCCTACAGGAGAGAGAGATACCATTGCTACTGAGATATTTTCTTATTGAGATTTTTACTGGCGAAAACATTGACTAAACCTCATCGTATCATGCACGGATACCCACTTCTATGGATGTGATGAGCCAATGCTAATAATCTATGCTAATTTTAAACGGCTATTTACTTCTCTTAAGGGGACGCTGTGATTAAAGAGTGAACATTTATGTTCTTATGAGAGAACAGATCGGCTTGAAAGAATTCAAGGTGTCATATTCTAATGTCGATGTTCTACACACAAGGCTAGTTTGAACACTTCGAAGAAAATGAAAACAAAGTCTTTGTATCGACTCAGTGCATGACATACTTCTAAAATACACAAAACTAACATAAAAAAGAATCGACAACAGCATCAACTCGAAAGTAGGGTCACGAATAATATCTCATAAAAATTTAATAACAACAACAACAACAACAGCAATAATAATAATAATAATAATAATAATAATAATAATAATAATAATAATAATAAGGGCCTGGAATGTTTGGAAATCAGAGGAAGGGTTGAAACCATTCAGAACACTGCACTGCTGCAATTTGCCAGAATACTCAGAAGAGTCCTGGAGACCTAAGGAGACTTGCTGTCACTCAGACCCCAGGGAAAGACCATCAGCTAACACTGATGTGAAAACTCAAAAGGAGTAAATAAATAATAATAATAATAATAATAATAATAATAATAATAATAATAATAATTGGAAAGGGTTTGGAAAATCTAAATCAGAGGAGGGATTGATACCATCCAGAACAATGCACTGCTGCAATCTGCCAGAATACTCAGAAGAGTCCTGGACACCTGAGGAGACTTGCTGTCACTCAGACTCTAGTGAAAGACCATCAGTCAACGCTGATGTGAAAACTCAAAAGGAGTGAAAACAACAACAACAACAACAACAACAATAATAATAATAATAATAATAATAATAATAATAATAATAATAATATAACTGGTTTAATGACAATACCGAAGATAATGATAATCATTATCTTCATTGATAATAATGAAGATAATGATATTGATAATAATGATGAGGATACGCTTATAATGATGATAACAGTCATAATATTAACGACGTTAATAGCAATCAAAGTAATACAAAGACAATAGCGGAGACAGGCAAAGGCTGATCGCTTAGACATGTGTGTATACAAGTGTATATGAACACATATGGGTCTTTTTTTTTCTCAACTGATTGGCTCATATGTTTGCATATAAACAATACAGCATCCCCATTTTACTAACATTCACTTGGACACAATTCGTTCGTTCGAAGAGACAAGGTATAACCACAAATAATCTCGGTGCATGGTCACGTCTAGATACTCTTTACAAGAATTTGTCAATCTCGACTATGAAGAACAAGAAGAAGAAAAAATGCAATACAGTTTACTTGTATAAGTAATACGGACGCAAGCACGTGCACTGACATAGATAGTTACTATACAGCTAGATTCGATTTGAGGAATATCGACACCTCTGCAAGTTGCACAAGTTAAACTTAACGTAGCTGATGGATTGTGTATACATGCCGTATTATAAGAAGGCTAGTCAGCTATTTTGTTTTTAAATAATGAGAAAACAATTGTCTTAGAAAATAAAAGAATTGTCCAGCAATTCGAATGAAACCACCGCCAAATATGATTATTGGTAAAATTTGTTTTTGTTGTAGTTTTCATTTATTACTTCTGCTACGGTAAATAAGAAGAAAGACAGAATTATAGTATTTTTACCTCGGTTGGTTTTCATTCAGTTCCTATCTTATTATTATTATTATTATTATTATTATTATTATTATTATTATTATTATTAGGAGTGAGTTTTTTTTCTACGCTAGTTTTAACTGATGGTTTTTCACTAGTTAAAACTGGTGAGAAATAATAATAATAATAATAATAATAATAATAATAATAATAATAATAATAATAATAATAATACCAGTGGCTTTGGAGACCTGGGAAGACTTGTTGTCACTCAGACTCCAGCGAAAGACCATGCTGGTGTGAAAAATTCTGTATAATAATAATAATAATAATAATAATAATAATAATAATAATAATATTTGGAACTAAAGCAAAACACAACCGTGATAAATTACTATAACACACACACACAAACACACACACACACACACACACACACACACACATATACATATATATATATATATATATGTATAAGTTAGGGTAGCGTGGACATGAAGTCAACGGCGCTTGGTTACAATCAACGATATTGAGCACTATCTATTTATAAATATAACACACAATTTTAGCAATATATATATATATATATATATATATATATATATATATATATATATATATATATATATATATTATTGCACATCGAAATTCACATTGATATATGTGCGGCTTTTTGATCAGAGTCAAAACAGAATGGATGCATTAGAGAATCCGTCTGCTATTAATGTATACAACCCGTCAAAAAAAAAAAAAGATGTAAATAAATATACAGATAGATAAATAAAGTGAACGAACGTACTTTTTCCAAGTGAAACGGGCGTGTTAATTCGGTGTGTTGTTCCCATGTGATCCCTTTTTTGTTGTTGTCGTCTCCCTAGTGGTTATCCCAACGGTGTGTGTGTTTTTTTTTCTCTCTCCTCTCTCGTAGTGTCGCTGCGATTTAAAAAAAAATAAAAGCAGTGAGTACCAGTTGGTATAAGCAGCAGAAGAGCCGTCTGTCTCCTGCAAGGCAGGGCAGCTGCTGATGAGCGATGCGAAAGATTGGAGTACCTCTTTGCTCGGCGGGCGACGGCAGCGGCTGCAGTCGACGGACCAACTGGCGGACAGAGACGGGATGGGAACGAAGCAAACACTCTTCACTGATTCTGATTCTTTCTTTCCTTCTTCTTCTTCTTCTTCTTCTTCTTCTTCTTCTTCTTCTTCTAATTCCTTCCTCTTCCCCGTGTTTTCGTTTTTCTCTCTTGCAATCTTTCTATTCCCGCTTGTTTTTATTCCAATGTTTCTTTCTTTGAATTCGTTTTCTTTTTCTTTTTTTTAACACAGACTTCTCTTTTCGTTTCTTTTATTCTTCTTCTTCTCTTCTTCTTCTTCTTCTTCTTCTTATTATTATTATTATTATTATTATTATTATTATTATTATTATTATTTATTTATTATTATTATTATTATTATTATTATTATTATTATTATTCCTTTTGAGTTTTCACATCAGTGTTAGCTGATGGTCTTTCACTGGAGTCTGAGTGACAGCAAGTCTCCTCAGGTCTCCAGGACTCTTCTGAGTATTCTGGCAGATTGCAGCAGTGCAGTGTTCTGAATGGTTTCAATCCTTCCCTATTATTATTATTATATTATTATTATTATTATTATTATTATTTTTATTTTTTATTTTTTTTCTTTTTTTTTCTCTTGCTTTTATTTCTTGTACCTCTGTTTTTTTTATGTCTTTCTTACTCTCATTTTTTTTTTTTTTTTTTTTATTTTTTTTCTTTTTTCTTGTCTTTCTTGATTCACGCAGTCTCTAACTTTTGGCTTATTTTTTTCTCTCTCTCTTCTTTCCTCGCAATATCTCCAGTGTTTGATAATGTGTTGTCCTAAGATTTTTAATTAATATTATAATTGGGAATCGCTTTGCTCTATTATAACAGAAAATATTACTTTCGTGAGAATACGTATGTGCGCGTGCATATATATATATATATATATATATATATATATATATATATATATATATATATATTATATATATATATTCACACACATACACAAATACGATAGATAGACACACGGAATTATATGAATACGCTCTCTCCTGGTATACATCCAGAAATACGTACACATTCATATATATATGCATATATATACAAGAACATAGAATCTGTCGCTGTCTCTGTCTCTCTCTGTCTCTGTCTCTGTCTGTCACTGTCTCTGTCTCTCTCTGTCTGTCTCTGTCTCTCTCTCTCTGTCTGTTAATGATTTGAAGGCAATTACAATGCATATAAAAATAAAAACAAAAAAACAATAATAATAATAATAATAATAAATAACATCTTTTGTTTTTATTTTATATGCATTGTAATTGCCTTCAAATCATTAATATATTATGATATATATATGTATATATATATATAGAGAGAGAGAGAGAGAGAGAGAGAGAGAGAGAGAGAGAGAGAGAGAGAGAGAGAGATGCACACGAAATTATAAGCATACACACTCTTCTGGTATACATCCAGGAATACGTAAACATTCATATATACATATATATGTGTGTGTGGATATATATATATATATATATATATATATATATATATATATATATAATAGAGAGAGAGAGAGAGAGAGAGAGAGAGAGAGAGAGAGAGAGAGAGAGAGAGAAGAGAGAGAGAGAGAGAGAGGAGAGAGAGGCACACGAAATTATAAGCATTACGCTCTTTTTGGTATACATCTATAATCTTTTATAAATATTTTGGATTACGGTCTAGTCACGTTGAAAGCACCGGTTCCTTTTGGATCACTGAAGTCAAGCAATGATGAGTCTGATCAATTCTTAGATGGGTGACCATTTAAGCAACACCAGGTACCGTAAGAAACCGAATATTAAAAATTATATATTTACCAACCGCTCAGCACGAGCAGGATGTGACACAAGGTCAATTTCTTATGTGGAGTTTAACAGGTTTGTATTCAGAGTTTTCCTTCTCCTAGGCTGGTTATCTAGCCAGGGTTAAAGAGCCCAGTTTGCCCTGCTATTTGCCCATAGCATTCAGCATTATATAACCCGAAAAGGGTTGATATGCCATAAAATAGATCAACCAACAAACCAACCAATTATGTTTACTGCTTATATTTTTTTCTTCCTTTTTATTGATGATATACAAACTGGAATAATTCTACCTAAGGATTTCTTTCTCTTTCTTTCTTTCTTTCTCTCTTTCTTTCTCTCTCTCCCTTTCTCTCTCTCCCTTTCTCTCTCTCGCTAGCTTTCTCTTTCTTTCTATCTCTCTTTCTTTCTCTTTCCTTCTATCTCTCTCTCTCACTCTTTCTCTATCTTTTCTTTCTTTCTTTCTCTTCTTTCTCGCTTTCTTCTTCTTTCTCTTTCTTTCTTTCTCTCTCCTTTTTTTATTTCTCTTTATTTCATTCTCTCTTTCTCTCTCTCTCTCTCTTTCGTTCTTTCTCTCTTTTTTCTCTCTCTCTTCTTTCGCTCCCTTCTTTCTCTCCTTTTTTTTATATCTCTTCTCTTTCTTTTCTTTCTTTCTTTCTTTCTTTCTTTCTTTCTTTCTTTCTCTCTCGCTCTCTTTCTCTCTCTTTCTTTGTCTTTCTTTCTTTCTTCTTTTTTTCTCTCTCTTTTTTCTTTCTCTCTCTTTCTTTCTTTCTTTCTTTTTTTTCTCTCTCTATTTCTTTCTTTCTTTCTCTCTTTCTCTTTCTCTCTCTCTTTTTTCTCTCTCTTCTTTCTCTCTCTTTCTTTCTCTTTCTCTCTCTTTCTTTCTTCTTCTCTTTTCTATCTCTCTTTTCTCTTTCTCTCTCTTTCTTTCTCCCTCTCTCCCTCTCTCCCTCTCTCTCCCCTTCTCTCTTTCGTTCTTTCTCTCTCTCTCTCCTCTTCTCTCTCTCTCTCTCTTTCTTTCTCTCTCTTTCTTTCTCTTTCTTTTTCTCTCTTTCTCTCTTTATTTTTCTCTCTCTCTTTTCTCTTTCTCTCTCTCTCTTTCTCTCTCTCTCCCCTCTCTCTTTCGTTCTTTCTCTCTCTCTTTCTCTTCTTTCTTTCTCTCTTTCTCTTTCTTTCTTTCTCTCTCTTTCTCTCCTTCTCTTTCCATTCTTTTGTTTCTGTCTCTCCATTTTTGCCCATCGTCATTTCTTTCTTTAAGGATTTTTCCTCCTTTATTTTTGTCTTTTAATCTGTACAACCACTACTTATTATCGTAAGAGATGGAATGAGCGACCCGAGTTCAAATCACGGACAAGGCTATTTACATTTTACTTCCCGCTGAATCCATCTGTTCCCCTCCCTCTCTACCCGGCTATGGATAAATAGTTGAATAGACTATTTTTTTCTCTTTGCCGTTTATCTGTGTGCATTTCACATAGTGCTGATCCCCTTGGGAAATGTATGAATCCAGCTATGGGTAAATAGTAGGGCAGACTGGGTTCTTTAGCCTTGGTAAGGCTGTTAGTCTAGAAAAAAATCAAGCCTGCTTTATTCGCTAAAAATCATCCTTGTACCAGTTTCTGCCTCTGGCAGAGGGGTTGGGTAAATATATACAATATCTGCTTATCTTACGTTTCTCTCAGAACAAATTATATATATATATATATATATATATATATATATATATATATATATATTCAAATGAAAATATATCTTGAGGAACTTTTTGCTTGATTTCTGCGATATAAAAATCTTTTAACCCCTTTCTTCATGGTTATTTCCTATAACTCCAACATAAACAAAGGGGAACCACTCTTGACTGATAAATTATTTATTTTTCCCATTAAACTAACCCTAAACCCTAACCCTAACCCCGTTGTCTTTTTTCCTAGTAGATCAATAAATAAAGTAAAAAGTAAGTCGTCGGGGCGGCCTAATGTCGGTATCAACCAGACAGCGAGGGAGTCTAGCCCCTTTTCACTAGCGCTAGACCAAGGAGATTATTTTAGCATCTGAGGTGGAGCGCCACACCTACCATAGCTCCTTACTTTACCGCACATATATCTGTGCTACTCATACACTGAGTTGGCGGGGGCCGATATCGAACTAGGAACCTTGTGGTTTCTAGCCGAACACTCTACCGATTGAGCTAAACCGGCCAAATAAATAAATAAATAGATAAATAACTTATCAGTCAAGAGTGGTTCCCCTTTGTTTATGTTGGAGTTATAGGAAATAACCATTTTATTAGATAACGAGGCGATCAGTTCTGTATTTAATATTCTTTCGTTATACATATTCACAGCCGACTTGAAGTGCGTCCTGGATATGATGATAAACTGGATCTAGTGGTGAAGTTCCAATTCTGGAGCTCTGGGGAGTGTGGAGTACCCCTTCATTGCCATTACTCCCAGGTCCACCTTGACCTGTAGTGGTAGTTCCTGTTAAGGTCCCATCAATGTGTTAAATATATAAAAAGGAATTTAAAAATTAGTTAAAAAAAAGAATGAATAAATAATATCTTCGGCATAAAATAACCCAACAATGGTTGACATGTCGTAAACCAACCAACCAACCAACCAACCAACCTAATTGTAGTTTAGATAAGGAAACTTATTTGACATTTATCCAGATTTATATAAAAGGCTAGCAGTGGCTACCCGGCGTCGCCTGGGTAGAGGGTGATTTTTTAGTTAGTCCCACAGATCTATTATTACTGAATCGTGAGTTGAATCCTCGTGGGATGCCCCATTTAAATCCCTATGTGAAAAAAAAATTGACCTTGCATTGATCCAGCTACTCTGAAAAGAAATGTTAATGTCTACTATCTAAAATATTAAATGAAAAAAATCCATGCTGTTATCATTTAAATTTTATTTTTTAATTATCTTCACGAATATAAATCAAATCTCTATTATTTTTGCTCAAAAACCAAGCCCTGGTGATATTTAATGTGTATATATATTTACTTTGTCGTTAATTGTTTTATTTTCGAAGTTTCCTCCGGACATACACATACACACAACTGCCCTTTATATATGTATAGATAGATAAACAATTAAACTGTTGAATTTTTTAAATTAATCCTTTTGCTTCAACCTTGTTACTTTTAACAAAGTTTTATTCCGTATATTAAATAGCACCTTTAACACCAAAATAATTTATTTTCTTTGACTTCATGTCCAGTACTTGGACCTAGCTTGAGTCATAGTCTTATCCACCCTGCATTGCCCAGAGGAGTCCCCGTAGTGGCTAACGTACTGGACTGTGACATCATAGTAAACAATTTCGAACTCCAGGCGTGTTGTTACGTTCACTTTCGGAATAATACTCTTGGGAAAGGTATGGATCACCTTACCCTCAAGCTATTGGTTAAATAGTACCGTTGGTTGGATTTTACGGCATGTCAACTCTTGGGTTATTTTATGCCGAAGACGTTTTGTTTTATTCATTCTTGTTGGGCATTCAATATTCTTTTTTGTAAAACTCAATTTTTTTAAAACACTGATTTTTTAAACTATTTAACCCATGGATGGAATCCTAACTGGTACTACCACTCCGAGACAGTACCATTACTTTTCTTCTACAAGGATGGCTTTGGAATTAAATAACCCACGAAGATTAATATGCCACTAAACATAGAAACCAATATTCATTCCTAATCTATACCCTGAGGTTATCAAACTTGGAAATGTTTTAAAGGACAAAAGTAGAAAGATAGACACGTAACCAGCCGTGAAAATCAAACCCTCTCATTTCACTTTTTCTCACAAGCCACCACGTTACTACTGACAGTAATGACGAGGGTTATAATCAGGATTAATGTCTTTAAAAGAGTTCTGGGCCATCACTACCACCAGTAGTACTAGTAGTAGTAGTAGTACCACTAGTATTTCATTCTTACTACTAGTATCACTACTAGTTGTAAGAATGGAATTACGATGCACTGCTGCTACTACGACTGCAGCGACCGCAGTATCAGCTTCTTTTGCATCTATTGGATCAGCTACATGTGGTCCATTTCGAACAGCCGCACAAGGAAGATCGAGAGAAAAAAATCCAAACTTTTTTCTTCTATCCACAATATAGGATAATAGGATTATTGTCAAGTATCGTTAGCCCCAATTCACATCAAACAACAATTGTTACACTAAAAACCTTTTTTGTTTTTGTTTAGTTTTGATTTTTAACCCAATATTTATTTTCCATTAAATTAACCCTAAGCCCTAACCCTAACCCTAGTTGAGTAACATGATATTACAGGGTGACCCAGAATAAAACAGAACCCAAATTATTTATTTTCCCATTAAATTAACCTAAGCCCTAACCCTAAACCCTAGTTGAGTAACATGATATTACAGGGTGACCCAGAAAAAACAGAACCCAAATTATTTATTTTCCCATTAAATTAACCCTAAACCACAACCCTAAAACCCCTAGTTGAGTAACATGATATTACAGGGTGACCCAGAATAAAACAGAACCCAAATTATTTATTTTCCCATTAAACTAACCCTAAACCACAACCCTAAACCCTAACCCCTAGTTGAGTAACATGATATTACAGGGTGACTCAGAATAAAACAGAACCCAAATTATTTATTTTCCCATTAAACTAACCCTAAACCACAACCCTAAACCCTAACCCCTAGTTGAGTAACATGATATTACAGGGTGACCCAGAAAAAATAGAACCTCCAGATTTTGTAATAAAACTGTTAATTTTATTTCTCTAATGTTTGAGATGAGGCTTGATGATGCCGGAGGGCATATCGGCCGAAACGTTGTACAGATAACAATGAAGATGAGGACAATAGTCCGAATAACGCAAATAATACTCTTAATTTTAATTTTTTTTAAAGTTTAAGTCCAACAAGGGTTAAGGTTAGGGTTAGGGTTAGTTTAATGGGAAAATAAACAAATAATTTGGGTTCTGTTTTTCTGGGTCACTCATGTTACTCAACTATGAAATAACCGATAATTCTCTGTATTGTGTCTCATCGTAGCGCATATCGTTCTCAAGATACTCACATTTTTCTTTATGACTAGAAGACTTATCCTTTAATTTGGCTTCGTCATAGGGGCGCTAATCAGGAATAGCCCCACGAAACCCATCCGTTTCCAGTTTGTTTGAATTCAGACTTTTCATTCTCCTAGACTGGCTGCCTTACCAAAATTAAAGACTTCAATCTTCACTTCTATTTACCCATACCAGCAAGGCAAATAGTTGGATTCATACCTTTCCCAAGGGTATTAGCGTGATGTGAAATACTAACAGCTTCGACCAGGTTAAACAGCTCAGTCTGTCCTACTATTCAAGCATAGGTCGAAAGAGAATAATAGGATTCATACCTTTCCCAATGGGATCAGCACTATGTGAAAATCGTTCAGATAAAAGATTTGTCTTCTTGATTAAAAAGCCGAATTCAGTTTTACGCACACAAGATTTTTGTATCTCAAAATATCATATATATATATATATATATATATATATATATGGAGATACGGTGAGGAAATTAATCCAACAATATGAGAAGAAAATATTTAAAAAATATAACAAACACAGGATGTTATGACCAGGGAAACAATTTTATGTGTCAATACTTAAGCATTTCGGTATATTGTACCATCTTCAGGACACTGTTAAGTAATGTTTATGCGAGGGACAAAATGAAAGATTTTAAGTGTATAGTGAGTGTGAGAATATGATGTTATTAACCGTTAATTTTTATATGCGCGTTTGTTTACGAAAGCCAATGACGTGATCAATGCATGTTCTTCTATATATTCTTATATTCAGCTTCGATTTTTGCACATGCATTGATCACGTCATTAACTTTCGTAAACAAACGCGCATATAAAAATTAACACAATAACTATACACTTAACATCTTTCATTTTGTCCCTCACATAAACATTACTTAACAGTGTCCTGAAGATGGTACAATATACCGAAATGCTTAAGTATTGACACATAAAATTGTTCCCCTGATCATAACATCCTGTGTTTGTTATATTTTTAAAATATTTTCTTCTCATATATATATATATATATATATATATATATATGAAATGGTATGAAAAACACATATGTTGATAAATTGAATTTATTTTATATCTTGCTAATATTGTCAATATTTCGATTTTATCAAAAAAAATCTTCCTCAGAGCATAATGATAATTGAGTCCGTTTTTAGATGTAAATGTTTTTAATCCGGATTCTTCAAGAGAGAAACAAAGAATATCTTTAATTTAAACTAGAAATATTGTTTTTTCTCTCCAAAAAAGCATGTGTCACGTACGTTCGCTGTGTCATGTTCTACTTAGTGTATTGAACACTTTTATGCATATTACCTTAGTTGGACTTTTTCGGTTACGTTTCTTATTGCTGATCATTTTTTTACTATTTGTAAAATTTATTTATTTGCAAATTGGACTGTTTTTTTTTCACCGTTCCAGTCATAAAAATAAGAATATATATATATACACACACACACATACACACACACACACATACATATATATATCTTATTATAATGGAGATTGCGTGTTTTTCTGTCTGTAACCGAAACTATATTCCTACTCAAGTCACAATTCTCTTAGTTATTGACATCACATTCTCCATGATTTTATTTTTTATTTAACCTCAATTATTAATAAAATTGTCTTATATTATTAATACTGTTAACTATGTCTACATACTGACAACATGCAATTATATTTATATATACAACAAAATAGCGGTTTACAGTGTGAACGGAAAGGCTAATTTGCATATTAATATTAAAAAATCGAATTTAATAAATATGTGCTTAGTATTATTGATTTCTAACTGTTTGGTTTTATTTTAATGAATATAAGCAAAAATCTCTTCAATGAATCTTAAAAGAAATCCATTAACAAGAAAAAATAACAGTAATTTTATTCTTTGCTTCCTATTTTAACTAAATACTTGAATTAGAAAAAATAACAATGAAAGATGAGAGTGATGGAAGAGTAAGTTTCAGTTGTTCTATTTTTCAATTATATCCCCCTCTGTTTCAAATCTTTTTATCTGCATTCTTATTTAGTTTCATTAGCGTTTTTAATTTAATACGATATTTCATTACATTAAAACTTAAATACTTGCACCCGGAGGGTGTATATATTTGCTAGTATATATATATATATATATATATATATATATATATATATATTGAGCTCTCTTTAGAGATTTATAAAAATCCCTGTATTTGCACCTACTAAAACATGCAATAATTATACAGAGTGATATTGAAAATCCTATGTAGAATCATCCCTTACTACCAGTTTTTGGATACCTTACACACACACACACACACACACACCACACACACACACACACATATATATATATATATATATATTAGGTTGTTACAAAAATAATGGCCGATTGAAGTGCTCGGTTTTGAAATGTCATTTTAACATGGAATTTGCTGTTTATTTCAGGTGAATTTTTGCATATATAATAATTAATGTGTGCTCAAAAATAAAATTTTATTTATTTTCAGATAGAAAGTATTTTTGAAAAATAGGGGCCTTCAAAGATAAACATGCCTTCTTATGTTGCATGAGTTCAAACTTGGGCACAATGCCTCCGAAACTGCTGCCAATATCAAAAAAGCATGGGGAGATGAATCCACAAGTGATCGGACTGTACGAAGGTGGTTCCAGAAATTCCGCAGTGGAGATGAGAGTCTTGAAGATCAGGAAGGTAGAGGACGGACATGCAGTCTTGACAATGAACAATTGCAGGCAGTTGTTGAACAAAATCCACGACAAAGTGTCAGAGAAATGTCCCAGACACTTGGTGTCAGCATTGCAACATTTTCCCACCATTTACAGAGTATTGGAAAGCTGAAAAAGCTAGATAAATGGGTTCCTCATAAGATCAATGAGCTCCTAAAACTTAGGCTGTTTGAAGTGTGCTCGATGCTCAGTTTGCGTAACACCAATTATTATCTCATGAAAAGTGGATCCTTTACGACAACCGTCGTAAAGGATCCACTTTTCGTGAGATAATAATTGAAAAGTAGATCCTTTGAGGTCATTGGTGGCCACTCCGCAGACTTTACTTACTATAGCTATTTGGAAGATTAGCATAAGTCCAGTTCCTCCATTCCCTCAATGTTAAAATTGATTGATTTTCAGTTTGGGAAGAATCGAACACGTTTGCGGTGTGGGGTGGGGGGAAGTGGAGATTATGTCGCGGATCAATGACGTTGCTCTTAAAGTGAACGTTTAGACAGCGGAGTGGCCAATTGACGGTATCAGCTGAACAGCGAGGGAGTCAATCCCCCTTTCACCAGCGCTAGACCAGGGAGATTAGACTTGGCTCTGATAGAAGCAACCATTACCAGCTTACCATCGGTAATAGAGAATCGTTTTACCGTCATTATAACCAGCTGTTAACCAAATCTTGATTTCTCAGTAGACTATTATCTCAGCCAATTCTTACAAGCCTTGACTGCTGAGGCTGTAGAATATGCTGACTACACCCCTTCAAAGGAGTAACCCCCCACCCCCCAAAAACCCCCAGAAAAGATTAAAATTAACATTATTCTTCACTTTGATTAGTTTTATGAGCATTTTAATCAAATGCTATCTAGATTTTATATTAACTAGCAAATATATGCACCCTTCGGGTGCAAGTATTTAAGTTTTAAGATAATAAAATATTGTATTAAATTAGAAAGGCTAATAAAACTAAATAAGAATACAGATAAAAAGATTTGAAACAGAGGGAGTATAATAAAAGATTTGAAACAGAGGGAGTATAATAAAAAATGGAACCACTGAAACTTACTCTTCCATCACTCTCGTCTTTCATTGTTTGTTTTTTAATTTAAGTATTTAGTTAAAAGAGGAAGTAAAGAATAAAATGACAGTTATTTTATCTTGTTAATGGATTTCATTTAAGATTCATAGAAGAGATTTTTGCTTATATTCATTAAAATAAAACCAAACAGTTAGAAATCAATAATACTAAGCACATATTTATTAAATTCGATTTTTTAATATTAATATGCAAATTAGCCTTCCCGTTCACACTGTAAGCCGCTATTTTGTTGTATATATAAATATAATTGCATGTTGTCAGTATGTAGACATAGTTAACAGTAATCATAATGTAAAACAATTTTATTAATAATTGAGGTTTAGATAAAACTAAAATCATGGAGAATGTGATGTCAATAACTAAGAGAATTGTGACTTGAGTAGGAATATAGTTTCGGTTACAGACAGGAAAACACACAATCTCCATTATAATAAGATATTAAAAATAAAAAGATCCTCATTTTAATCTTATTTGGACTAGCAAAATATACGCACCCTCCCGGTGCAACTATTTAAATTTTGATGTAATAAAATATCATATTTAATTAGAAACTAAATAAGAAAGCATATAAAAAGATTTAAAGCAGAGGGGGGGGGGCATAATCGAAAAATAGAACAACTGAAACTTACTCTTCCATCAATCCCGTCTTTCATTGGTAAATTTTTCTTATTTAACTATTTTGTTAAAATAAGAAGTAAAAAAATAAAATTGGATGGCTGGATTTTACGGCATGTTAACCCTTGGTTTATTTGTTTATTTTATGTCGTGGATGTTTTTGTTTTTTTCATTTTTGTTGAATATTTGATTTTTTTAAAAAACTCATTTTTTAAAAATACATTTAACCTTTCACCAATTTTCAATCGAGTGTATATTCCAACAACAATTCCATAATTTCTTTGTGGAATATTTTGATTTTTCAATTTTTTGGAACTGCTGACGAAACAAGTAATGTTTGCAGAGAACATAATAATAATTGGTTGGTTGGATTTTATGGTAGGTTCACATTTGGGTTATTTTATGCCGAAGACGTTTTGCTTTATTCATTCTTGTTGGGTATTCAATTTTTAACATTTTTAAAACTAATTTTTTTATCTATTAAAGCCATAGATGGGATCCTAGCAGCTACTGCCACTCCGGGTCAGAGTGGGCCTAGAAGTAATGATGATGAAAGGTACTCAACACTCCCCAGAATTGCACAATTAGAACTTCCCCTTAGATGCATACCCAGGATACTAAGAACCTCAGTCACAGCTTTCTAGCACATATATGATGAAAAGGGTTGGAGGTTTGTCATAAGGGCAATAGGGTTGGGACAATCATATAGGTGCTAGGGCTTGATGTGGCCATCCGATTGATCGGAGGGGGCCTCTCCAACCGCCCGTCTAGCCCAAGATAAGGCCAAAGTGGAGTATTGCAAGTCAAGAACTGCTCATCCACCTGGGTTCTATCCTTAAGCATCACGGGTCGCCACCCACAGCCAACAGGTGGCCCCATTGGGGGAGTCTTACCCCTCTGCAGAGGTGCAGTCGGTACATTCTAACACCCCAACGACAGGGCGGATTAGATTAGGATACTTGAAAATACATAACTGTTTGAAAATTATTTGCATTAAAGAACAGTTACTTGAGGCTATAAATGTTTACAAATATATTATTATTATTATTATTATTATTATTATTATTATTATTATTATTATTATTATTATTATATCTCTGAATTTTTGAGATGAGGCTTGATGATTAGTATTATTTGTATTATTCGTACATCTGTCCTCATCTTCATTGTTATCTGTACTATGTTTCGGCCGATGTGCCCTCCGGCCTTCTTCAGGTATTTCTTGTTGGACTCCCAATTACGACAAGAAGGCTCCCGATTACAAGAAGGTTCCCGAGTTCGAAAAGAAGGTTCCTGAGTCCAATAAGAAATACCTGAAGAAGGCCGGAGGGTACATCGGCCGAAACATAGTACAGATAACAATGCAGATGAGGACAATAGTCCGAATAATCCAAATGATACTAATGTTATTATTAGATTATTCAAATATATTGTTATTATAAATTATTATTATTAGTTACTTGAAACCATATAATTGATTGCTAAAAGAGAAAAGAGAAAGACTGAATTCGGCATTAAATAACCCAACAAGGGTTAACGTGTTATAAATCCAACCAACCAAACTCTCTCTCTCTCTCTCTCTCTCTCTCTCTCTCTCTCTCTCTCTCTCTCTCTATCTATCTATCTATCTCTCTGTTGCCTAATTAATTTTTGTGAGTAGAGGGAATATACAGTTGAATATCCTCATTTGTTTTCCCCACGACGGGTACATAAACTACGTACAGATTTATTACCTATCAGTTGGCCATCTGTTTTAGTCCAAGGAAGAGGTTACTAGTAATGTTTTTATTAAAAATACACACCGTTATATTCACTTAGAAGAAAAAAAGTGGACTATATGACCTTAAGGCACCCCTTTTTAATCTCGATTAAGAAAGGATATGTTTTTCATTTACACCGTCAATATCCGGTTGTTTGTTAGGGGTTAGGGTTAGGGGTTAGGGTTAGGGGTTAGTTTTATAAGTAAAAAAAATAATCTAAAAATCGTCTGCTTAAAACAACCGGATATTGACGGTGTAAATGAAAAACATGTCCTTTCTTAATCGAGATTAAAAAGGGGTACCTTAAGGTCATATGATCCCAAAAAGTTACTGTCTATGGCAAGTAGAAGAATCATTTAAAGTTTATTATAAATCCTTTATTCGGGCAAAAATATGTATATGATAACAAACACCGTTTTCATAAAAAAAGTTAAGGGAGTTAAAATATACTTGAAATTAAAGACACAGATCGAAGACATAAAATATACTTAAAAATGAAGACATGTTTTTGATGTTGTAAATGGGCTGGGTGATGGTAGGGAGGATATTTAGTCGAGTCCACACTCAACAAAATCCAATATTAGCATATTCAGTGATACACTAACACTGAATAAACGGAAGGAAAGACAAGACCATTTATACATATAGAAATCTTTAATACATACATGATATACACACAAGACATACTGACAAGAATACACAAAAGTGTCCTAACAGATAGAATATGCATATGGCGTTCTATGAACAAGCAGTATATGAAAGGGCTACAAAAATAAGAAAATTTACTTGAGGAATATGAGTACAACAACCATCGTCGGGAGAAGAAGCAACGTTGACACTGTTTAAAGAACAGAGGCTGAAGAGATCGAATTTAATGTTCAAAGAATAGAATCAAAAGGAAACCGAAATGGACAGGGATTCTCAAGTGAGAGAATTCATGAGGACAATTAACTCTTCGTATTGGAGCTTTCAACATGAATGCCAAGTCATACATCATGCTGTGTCCAAATTTCTGGAGAGGTTTTTGGGTATCAATCTGAGGACAGTAGAGTTTCGAAAAGATTTGGATGAGTCCAGAGGCAAATCCAGTGAGTAGTACTCGGAGAGTATCAGGCGAGCTCGGCAACTCACAATCCAGTGTGGTTCGTCACCTTCACGACCCCGGCAAAAGCATCTGTAGTTGCTGAATTGTGCCTCACGTTATCAACATGTTGCAAAACTTTTGACTCACCAATAAACTTAAAGCAGGTCAGGATTGTGATTACCAAACTTTTGTTCCAGAAGGGGGGGGGTCTGGTTCCTGGAGTTTCTTCTTCTTCCATAGTTCCAATTCCATTAAACCATTTTATACCTTTACCCTGACCCCCCCCCCCCATCAGATTAGGCTTCGTGTAACTTGACACAGTCCAATCTGAGCCACTAATTTTGGAATCCATTTACTCTTTACGGTTCTTCAGCCAACTCCTACTATCTCACTCTCTTTCTACCTTTCCGTTTTATTTGATCAATGAAACACACGCCAATTTAAAGGAACTGAGTTCTTGCAACAACGATAATTAGCAATTTCGTTCTGGTTTTAAAAAAAAATCAATTCTCTTCTTCAATCACTTTTTTTTTCACTCTGGTTTGGCTGGCGGTAAGGATCAAACATAAGCTCTAAGTTGCCTGAAGGAGAAAAAAAGAATTTAATTAAGCGTTTTGGTAATGTGTATAATAATAATAATAATAATAATAATAATAATAATAATAAAATGAAAGAGTGTTTTTTATCAGTAAATAAGTGTTAATATTGCCAACATCTGGAAATGTTCACCTGTAAAATCAAGTTTATTTCCTCTGGTTATTTGGAAGTTTTTACCGAATGAACCGATATATCAAAAGATAAGATATTCACCTGTGAAATATATATTTTTATTAAATGAGAAAATATTTACCTGTCCAATCAAGTTTATTTCACCTGGTTATTTCGAAGTTTTTACCGAATGAACCAATATATCAAGAAATAAAATATTCACCTGTGAAATATATATTTTTATTAAACGAGAAAATATTTACCTGTACAATCAAGATTATTTCATCTGGTTATTTGGAAGTTTTTACCGAATGAACCAATATATCAAGAGATAAGATATTCACCTGTGAAATATATATTTTTACCAAAGGAACTGTTATGTGATAAAATTTTCATTTGTAAAATCAAGTTTATTTCAGCTGGTTATTTCAAAGTTTTTACCATATGTACAAATATATATCAAGTGACAAAACAAAAACACAAATCATCATCTTTATTGTTATAACGTTTCAGCCGATGTGCCCTCCGATCTTCTTCAGGTGTTATTTGTCCTTTTAGTTGAACTTGGGAGTCTTCACGGAATTTCAAATGGTTAGATTTTATGTGGCAGCATAAATTGTTGACAGACCCTGTAGCGAGAATTCAAGGAGGCCAAGTGGAAAAATACCAGCAAGTCCGTTGGTAACCCTGCCCCCCCCCACAGGCGCGAATCTCGCGCGTCACGTGATTTAGATAGTTTAGATTTAGTTTCAACCTCAGATTGAAGCAGAGAACACATGCATCTCTCTGCTGGGGTTGTTAACTTCCCACGCGGAAGAAAATGGGCCAGAGGTATAAATCTTGATCAAGGAAAAAAGTCGTGTGGTTTAATTAATTGCATGACTAGCCCTTAGAAGAAGCAGTTAGAAGAACATAGCAATCAGATGACAAGATGACGGCCAAAGAAGTAGAAGAGGAAACATGGCGACTAGAAATAGTAAAGAAGAAATGAAGCAACAAGTAAGTCTCTAATCTCTCTCTCTATAGATAGACTGTGAAATCAGGGGCATACATTTTTACCCTAGTTTACTGGACAGATGTTAGTGGAATATCAAATGAAGTTCAATGTGTATATTCTTAATTTCTGAACTGAAATTTTGTTGAGTATTTATGTTACAATTTATGTGGTAGCAAAAGTTGTTAACAGACCCTGTAGCGAGAATTCAAAGGGGCCAGTGGAAAACTACCAGGACGGTTATAGCTCTCTGACCCCTAGAGGCACAAATCTCGTGCATCACATGATTAGTTAGAGAATCAGTTTCAACCTGATATTAGAGCAGAGAGCATCTGCCTCTCGCTGCTGAAGTTGAACCTCACCCGCGCGGCGAAAAGAATGGGCTAAGCAGAAATAAAATCTTGATCAAGAAAATAAAAGTCTTGTGAGTTGATTAATTACATGACTAAAAACTAGCCCTTAAAAAAGCCCTTAGAAGAAGCAGTTAGAAGACTAAACGACAAGATGACGGCCAAAGAAGTAGAAGAGGAAAACATGGCGACTAGAAGAAGTGAAGCAACAAGTAAGTCTCTACTCTGTATCTGTCTGTCTGTCTGTCTCTCTTTCTATCAATTGAGTTTCCTCTCTCATGTAAATACCCGATGTTCGACGTACACTGTTATAAGGGGTATACACAGAATCAGACCCTTTATTGAATCTATTGGAATAGATTGTCCTCATTCCGTCAAACATGACCGAGTACAAGTGTTAAGCTATATTAAACCTACTAGCAAATATATGCACCCTCCGGGTGCAAGTATTTAAGTTTTAAGGTAATGAAATATTATATTAAATTAGAAACGCTGATGAAACTAAATAAGAATGCAGATAAAAAGATTTGAAACAGAGGGGGATATACTCGAAAAATGGAACAACTGAAATTTACTCTCGTCTTTCATTGTTATTTTTTCTAATTTAAGTATTTAGTTAAAAGAGGAAGTAAAGAATAAAATGACAGTTATTTTATCTTGTTAATGGATTTCTTTTAAGATTCATTGAAGAGATTTTTGCTTATATTCATTAAAATAAAACCAAACAGTTAGAAATCAATAATACTAAGCATATATTTATTAAAATTACATTTTTAATATCAATATGCAAATTAGCCTTCCCGTTCACACTGTAAACCGCTATTTTGTTGTATATATAAATACAATTGCATGTTATTAGTATATAGATATGGTTAACAGTATAAATAATGTAAAACAATTTTATTAATAATTGAGGTTAAAATAAGGATAAATTCATGGTGAATGTGACGTCAATTACTAAGAGAATTGTGACTTGAATAGTGATTTAGTTTCGGTTACAGACTGACAAACACACAATCTCCATTATAATAAGATGTTAAGTATTAAGCTATGTGAAGCTATGTAAAATTGGACACATGGTGAAACAGATATAAGGGTTGAGTTTAATACAGTTCAATGTGACTATCATCTGGAGGCTGTACTCCACAGATCTCCACAACTGGAGCTTCATCATTAGATGCAGTTTAGTGTCATACCCAGGACACGCCCTTTTCCGGAGGAATACATCTATCCTATATCCAGGGGATACAGTTAACGGGTTGTAAGCCCGCCGCCAAGTCTCGATAAACCTGGAGCTCTGATGACACATCTAAGTGTTATGATCAGCACCTGTAACTGCCGATGGTCTTAGTGGAAAGAAAATGCTTGACACTCATACTGAAGTTATCAAGTTTATTTAATAAACACCGTGAAAACTTTACAAATTAAGAAATTGATAACATTTAATAAAAGATAACAACAAATACATTTCAGCGTTATTCGGACTATTGTCCTCATCTTTATTGTTATTTGTACAACGTTTCGGCCGATATGCCCTCCGTCCTTTTCAGGTATTTCTTGTCGGACTCGGAACCTTCTTTTCGAACTCGGGAACCTTCTTGTCGTAATCGGGAACCATCACGGAACTTTGAACCTAACCCTTCATTTAGTCCACGGGGGGTATACTGTTCTCATTCCGCTAACCATAGTCCAATTGGACACATGGCCTAGTGGATAAGGTAGTTAGGTTAAGACAGTTCTAAGTGACAGTTATCTCTGGATTCTGGGTTCAATCCTGAGTAGAGGCAGTAACATAGAAAAATAATTAACACAACTCCTACCCCCGCTATAGTTAGTGGAATAAGAACAGGATACCCCCGTGGACAAATTAAAGGGTTAGGTTCAAAGTTCCGTGATGGCTCCCGATTACGACAAGAAAGTTCCCGAGTCCGAAAAAAAGGTTCCCGAGTCCGACAAAAAATACCTGAAGAAGACCGGAAGGCATATCGGCCGAAACGTTGTACAAATAACAATGAAGATGGGGACAATAGTCCGAATAACGCAGATAATACTAATCATCAAGCCTCACCTCAAACATTCAGAAAAATAGATAAAACTTATTTCAAACTTATTCTTAAAGACAACTACTGAAAAAGTGAGGATCAGGGTGTAGTATCTGTTCCAGTTACTATGCTCTGATTCTTACTTAATCCACACGGCCTCGGCTGGGGGTCCGGTGTGCTTCGGCCACTGGACCGGTAGAGTACAATTAATAGCGTCGATCCCAGGGGGACATCCCTCCAGGCAATACCTGCTCCCTTGGGTACAGGGCTGGGTTTATTGCCCAGCGCCTGAGGCGCCCCCTTGAGGGAAAATGCCGAAAAGATCGACGCAATTTTTGTTCTTTCCCACCCATGAGCTTCGGGTGGGCCCACGTTAAAACGAGGCCTTGTACCCAGCCCATACAAGTGGGGTATGAGGCAAATACCCTATACCATTATAATAAGAAGCTGCCAAAGATATACTGCAAGAAAACAACGTTTTATATAACAATATACAGGCTTGTTGAAGAGAGAGAGAGAGAGAGAGAGGAGAGAAGAGAGGAGAGAGAGAGAGAGAGAGAGGGTGGGTGGGTGGATATTAAAAAGAGGTTAATTTTCTCTAAGGAAATTAACAAGAAGAAAGTACGTCCACAAAATCAAGAATCGCTATTCAATTGAAAACATATGCAGAGACAGAAGCAGTAAAAATAATGAGGAAGCTGACAAAAATACACAATACTCACAGCTAGGATAGTGAACACATTTACGTTGGAAAGAAAATAAGGAAATTGTCATATAGTACCTAAATAATGAGAATGGAATCGACTGTTTTCCTATAAATGATGTCTGATGAAACCTCGGAGGAGAGAGAAAGAACGAGATCGCACAGGAATTGTTAGTTCAACCTAGTCCTTGCTAATTACTCTGTTCAGCTTGTATATTTGCTTAGTGAATCATTTCCCCTATCCTTTAGACTCAATGTGTTTCTTCGAATTATTTCTCGGTTAACTCTGATACTCGAGTTACAACAGAAATCACCTAAATGAAGGAATCAATATCAAGTAAACAATTTACAGTATTCCATTGGAGTGAGAATTTGTCACTGGAATAATGTTTGTCTCTCAAACCCTCTTTCATGGGGCCGAAGAGATGATAGTATTTTACGGGGCAGGGTTTGGCTTGTTTTGTTTTACGGCATATCAACCTCGGTGGGTTTATTTAATGCCGACAAAGTTGTGAAATAAATTCATTCTTAATGCATAATACAATTTTGTTTATAAACTCATGATTTTCTATTTAACCCATAGATGGGACCCTAACAGGTACTACCACTCCGGGTCAGAGTGGACCAGGGAGCAATGGTGATGAAGGGGTGCTTCACATTCCCCAAACCTCCAAAACTGGAACCTCACCATTAGATAGAGTTTAACGTCATTCCCAGGACATGTAGACCCTCAGTCACCGCCTTCTATCACCCATATGATAAAAAGGGGTTGGGGCTTGTCATAAGGGCAATAGGGTTGGGAAGATCATATAGGTGCTAGGGCTTGATGTAACCAACCGATTTATCTGAGGGGGGCTCTCCGACCGCTCGTCTAGCCCAAGATAGGGCCAAAGTGGAGTATTGCATGTCATGAACTGCTCATCCACCTGGGCTCTATCCTTAAGCATCACGGGTCGCCACCCACGGCCAACAGATGGACACAATTGGGGGAGTCTTACCCCTCTGCAGAGGTGCAGTCGATGCATTCTAACGCCCCAGCCGACAGGGCGGTATGAACATTGTGGAACATTGCTATTGATAGAAACGGTGACTAAGTGGAGGAGTAGGGATGCGATCCACAGAGGACCAGTTTCATTTTATGTATGATACATATTCCTGGGTTGGTAATTATACCTGTCCTAAACAAAATGACATCACTTTTTGACTCACTCTCGTACTTTCAAAACTACTGTAATATAATAAAATATCAATGCAATATCATAAATAAACAATGTAGTCTAGACATTGGGGTAGCCTATCGTGTTTACTTTGACATACCAAACATTAAAACCATACTACTGATATAGAATAGCATTGATAATATAATGATTAATGTTAAGTAAATACTTAACTAATAGCCTTTGTTTAGGTATGGGCTATATGGGGGGGGGGGCACTTAGAATTGAAGTTATGGCAAGATTTTGCCAAGAAACTGTAGAATAATCATACTAAGTTCCAATTACCGTCGAATTGGTAAAACAAGGCAACAAAAATCGTAACTGAATACGAATCTAAGCTTGTTGCAGTACTACTGCAAAATGTCAGGGTATTTATGGAGCCTCATAACATGATAGAAACCAAGCAGCCAATCAGGACTCAAGGAATGGAATCACCCAAATACATGAATGGACTATTCTTGATTTCCATAAATACCAGCTGGCTTGGGCACTAGTTCAGTGGTGCTTAGCCAGTTGCTGTTGTTCAAACCAACAGTCTACTGACTGATTGACCTCAATAGAAAAAAGTAAACTTTGATGTTTCAAAAACATATCTCCTGTAATGAACGACACCTTGATTTTGAGGTGAAAAATTAGTTTTAAAAATCGAATTGGCGATGGCCTGTATCGAACCCGGAACCTTGTGGTTCCTATGTGGATGCTCTACCAACTTAGCTAAACTGATAAAATTGCAACATTTTATTGGAAATAACTATATATTTCTCTTTCTTCTATTTACTGGAACATATACACATGCGCAATTGACGATTCGTGTATAATTAATGTCATTATTTATGATGGGTACTATGCGAATCAAATAATTGTTTTTCGCGTTGATCTTTTCATATTTGCAGTTGGATCAACGTTTTTAACTTTCCAACATGGAACCGGTGTTTAATTTATGATAATTTCAATAAAAACCTTTATATATATTTACCAACCCCTCCGCACGAGCAGGATGCGACACAAGGTCAATTTCTTAAAGCGGAGTTTAACAGGTTCGAATTCAGAGTTTTCCTTCTCCTAGACTGGTTACCTATCCTTGGTTAAAGAGCCCGGTCTTGGATTCATACCTTTTCCAAGGGTATTAGCGCCATGTGAAATGCAAACAGCTTCGTCTAAGAATTGAACTCAGGACGACAAGTCCATTCCCTACGACTCTAACCATTTTATAAGACCATTATGATGCATTAATTTATCATGATGCAATGGTTAGAAAGCCTGTCTCGCAGATCAAATGATACTGTAATAGCGAGTTCAATCCTCGCTGGATGCTTCATACTTACGACCTTGTATTTGTTTTGGGTTTAATATTAGAATAAAAGGCATCTCTCTCTCTCTCTCTCTCTCTCTCTCTTATATATATATATATATATATATATATATATATATATATATATATATATATATTTGGAGGATATGAGCTTAATTGAAGTCATACCTAATTTTTGAAAATTAATTAGTTAAATAATTAATGAATTTAGGCGGGCATATATGTTCAAAATGACTTCAATTAAGCACATATCCTCCAAAAATTGTCGGCTAAAAAGGTCATATAAGAAATAAACACATTGTTTGTTTGTTTACTTACTTTCATATATATATATATATTAATATATATATATATATATATATGTGGTTGAGAGTAGAAGAAAATGTGGATATAACAACACAAACAACTAAATTCAATTGATATTTCGGCTTATTATTGGTTGAAGCTTTCTCAAAATTTATTGTAAATAAATTTTGAGAAAGCTTCAACCAATAATGAGGTGAAATATCAATTGAATTTAGTTGTTTGTGTTGTTATATCCACGTTTTCCTCAACTCTCAACCACATTTGAAACGACCTACATGTGGCGAAGGAGTTGAATGAATAGATTAATCTAAGCATTTGAATTTTTAATGAAAATCTTTTTAGATTATTTATTCATACATTGATCTTCTTAATTTAAAAACAATCCTAGCTAAGAGAATATAATCTGATGTTGAGACTCTAGTTCTTTGGTTTGGTTTGTTTTACGGCATATCAACCTCAGTGGGTCATTTAATGCCGACAAAGTTGTGAAATAAATTCATTCTTAATGCATAATACAATTCTGTTTATAAACTCATGTTTTTCTATTCAACACATAGATGGGACCCTAATAGGTACTACCACTCCGGGTCAGAGTGGACCAGGGAGCAATGGTGATGAAAGGGTGCTCCACATTCCCCAAACCTCCAAAACTGAAACCTCACCATCAGATAGAGTTTAACGTCATTCCCAGGACATGTAGACACTCAGTCACCACCTTCTAGCGCCCATATGATAAAAAGGGGTTGGGGCTTGCCATAAGGGCAATAGGGTTGGGAAAATCATATAGGTGCTAGGGCTTGACGTGACTAGCCGATTGATCGGAGGGGGTCTCTCCGACCGCCCGACTAGCCCAAGATAGAGCCAAAGTGGAGTATTGCAAGTCATGAACTGCTCATCCACCTGGGTTCTATCCTTAAGCATCATGGGTCGCCACCTACGGCCAACAGTTGGCCCCATTGGGGGAGTCTTACCCCTCTACAGAGGTGCAGTCAGTGCATTCTAACGCCCCAGCCGACATGGCGAGGCTCTAGTTCTGAAGATCTAGATAATGTGGAATATCCATTCATTGTTATTACTCCCAGGTCCACTCTGACCCAGAATAGTAGTACCTGTTAAGGCCCCATCTATGCGTCAAATAGATATGTTTATAATTTTGTAGAAATATTTAATGGTGAAGGTTCGATTCTGAAGCTCTGGAGAATGTGGAGTACCCCCCCCCATCACCATCACCATTACTCGCATGTCCACTCTGACCCGGAGTGGTGGTACCTGTTAAAGTCCCATCTATGGGTTAAATAGAACAAATGAGTTGAAAAAATGTTGAAACAAAACTGAGTATAAATTTTGAAAAATTGAATACCCATCAAGAATGAATAAAACAGAACGTCTTCGGTATAAAATAAGTCAACAAGGGTTGACATGCCGTAAAATCCAACCTAACCCTATCTGTGTAGAAGTGGGGAATCTATTGCCGAAATTCCAGTTGGTTGGTTGCAAGTAATGGCCAAAATGTACTGCTCAATCACGAGGATTCCATCCTTAAGAATCATGGGTCACCCCCCCCCAGGCAACAGGTGGTCCCATTGGAGGGGGTCTTACCCCTCTGCAGAGGTACAGTCGGTTGATTCTAAAGCCCGAGTCGACAGGGCTGAAAAGATTTTGCCAAAGATGAAACCAGCTTAGAACCAGTCAAGATCCAAGATAAAAGATGACAGACAAGTGACTCCGAGACGATAGAAGATGAGTATACAACCACGGGTATACTCACCACAATCAACAATATACGAAGATAAAAAGGAATGGCTATACAATATACATATTCTATTCACGATACAATAGCAGAGCACACTGTGATATATATCGTTGAAGAGTAACCGATTGTACCCAAATATGATCTCATTCTTTTTATACTTATTTCTAAATTCGGTGCTATTCGCAGAATTACGTCCCGGCCTCCTGCCTTAAAAACGCTAGGCGGTGATAGCTGATAAAGCAATCCCATCTACGAATGAAGTCCCGAGCTTTTTTTAAAATCAAAAACGACCTAACATTTTTTATTAAAATATAAAAGAATATCTAAATATTCTGATTTTTTATTTATTTATGTTTGTTTAATGTCTTGTTTTTAGTTTAAATAAAAAATAAATATCTAAATATTTTTATTCTTTTTATTTGTAACTTTTTCTTGGATATATATATATATATATATATATATATATATATATATATATATATATATTGTCGAAAAAAAATTAAAACAAAGTGAAAATACCGAAAAAACGATATTTTTTTTAGCGCGGTTGAAGGCATTTTTATCGACAAATTATTTATATTTCTAGCGGTTTGACGGCGTTAAAAGTAAGCCATATTTTTTATCGACAAGTAAATGTAAATATTTAGCCCCCGCCCCAATATTTTAAAGAGGGGGAGGGTTAAGATATTTACATTGTCGAAAAAAGACTGGAGGGGATCAAATATCGAATTAACTTTTCGGGAAAAACGCCTTAAGCGCTGGTTGTTTTTTTTCAGCAGTCACTGCTTCAACTAGTGACTTCATTCGTAGGTGGGATTGTTTTTTCAGCTATCACCGCCTAGCGTTTTTTTTAAGGAGGCTGGGACGCAATTCTGCGAATCGCACCCTAAATTCAATCTTAAAATTTTCTAAGCTATTGGCGTTCTTGATCTGACAAAAACAAAAGTGAATCAATAAAAAACCGAATAACGAATGAATGCAGACAAGCAAATAGAGAAAGAGTAAAAAAACAAACAGAATGAAATTGTATCAAGTAACGATAGATCTATAACGTTCCTCGGATGGAATACAAATTGGATGGGTTAAAGAAACAAACACACACAAAAAAAGTACAAAACTAAAATGAAAAATAAGATTAAGTGACAAGAGAACTAACTAAACATGACCAGACGCAACTANTTTCAAGAATAATTCGCGTTGGTTGTAGGTTGGTTACGGCCTGTCAAACCTTATTCTATGCTTGGTAAGCGGAGACTAAGGGAAATTTGAACTCGCAACCTCCAGGTTTGTAAGTGGTGACTTTTATGTAAGTCACTAAGATGTCACCACTGCCTGTTGGTTTTGAGTAGTTCGCTCCGCTTTTCCGGGTTAGTGGTATTCTTGTTGACGCACTTAAACCTCGCGGCCCCTATTCAACCCCCAAACCCCCCCAGAGAGGGACCATATATTAAAAAAAACCGAAGGCGATCCCTATCTCCTCTTGGGGGCGAAACTCCCACAATTTTCCGATGGTATGGGCTGCAAATATATATATATGAGACACTGCCAAGACCAGGTTAATCAGGCCAGCATGAGACAAAATAAAACCATCGAGTATCCGCAGGAGATTCATGTCCCCGGCACTGGAAACCCACGCTGACTGCCTCATGGCGGAAGGTTGTAAGAAGGGACAGAAAGAGTTAGAGGGGGGTTGAGTTTCTGGCTTTAATCTGACAAGAACAACCCCAAAAAAGAAGGGAAAAAATGCCAATGGATGCAACACAATTTTGTATGGAAACCAGCCGATCTACATGAAAATACATTCGGGTTGAACCTGAGCTTTTGCTCGCGCACCAACGGCCCCAAAAAAAAAAAAAAAAAACTCCACGCGGCATTACTTTTTTTCCTAACCAAAGTAATTTGTTTATGTTGATTTAATTATTTTATGCCGAAAAATTCGAGGCATTAACATAGTTCTTATATGGGTTCTCCAATTTATACGCGTAATATAAAATACCCAGCATAAACTTCAAATCAATTTATCCAAGTTAGAAAGGCGCAAATATGAGAACTTCCCACCTAAAAGCCCGCCACCCCTGAGTTAATGGTTTACCCGTAAAGGGTGTGTCTAAGGTTCCATATGCTGTCAGGTGAATATCTATTATTATTATTTAGCTCGTGATAAATTTCGGATCTGGGAGGGGAAATATTTCGAATTCCAACTCTTTCCTATATACGATCTGTACTGGCTTGGAGAGATATACAAGGAATGGACTTCTAATAAAAAGGCACATGGGCAGACAATTATAATGAAGGCATAATAAACAAGCAAACACTTTTTCTGTCTCTACACAAGGCACAAGATCATGGTACCCAATTGCAAAAGAATTTACAATTAAAATCATGAATTTAAGCCGGTTACATCTGTACAGTAATTATAAATGATCATATGGAATTAGAGCTGATGGGAATAGTTCTCAATAGACGATTTAATTCTTTAGGTCCCGTTGATGGTGGGAAGGGACATGCCCCACCCACAAGGATGCAGAAGGGTAAGGTGTAGTCCGTCATTTTGCATGTAAACTAAAAGGGGCCGTCCATAACACCATGTATATAGTTATTTCTTATAAGTCCAATATAGTAATAGCAGAAAGGAGATAAAAGAAATCTGATGTCTAAGCTTATCCTCTTTATTCTTAAAAATATAAGCTAAGAATAAAAATAATATACCAATATCTCTTCTTTTTAAGATTTTTGTTTTAAAAAAGAAGTATTGAAAGATATCTCTTTTTAACTGAAGTATACCAGAGAAAACCCGGATAGGAAAGAACCCCTTTACTATTAAAGTGTTTATTTTACAGCGCGCTCCATATTTTACCAAGAAAATGCCGCTTTTTTTCACACCAGGGGGGCTGAAAAAAAAAAAGACAAAAAAAATCTCTTTTTTCAATGCGACCCCACAAACCATTGTATTCTTTTTATAAGAAAGGAGATGGGACGAAAACTGGTTTTTTGTTGAGAAAGAACGAATATAGTCCAGCCATCTGAAACACTGGGAGGCGGAATGGGAGGGGGCTTTTTATGGCGGGGGAAAGAGATAAGACTTAAAATATTCACGTCGCGAAACTTGGGAAAACGGCAATCCAATCACACAATTATTTTATAAGGAGGTAGAGGTTTTTTACTTCGTCTTATTAATGTAGGGGGAAAACCCATCAGTATAAATAAAAATTATTTAAATTATTTTCATTTTATTAATATGTCGTGGTGTATGAGTGTGAGATCTCTCCGGTCTGGGCCCGGCTGTAACCCCTTAGGGGTGCGAACCCCACTGGGTATGTTGGGTGTAGCCCGGGGATCCGGCCAGGCCCACCCAGAGGGAGGTGGGGGATAAGGGGCAAGAGGCGGAGAAAGAGCGGTGGCGACCCGCGGGGAGGACGAGAGCGGCGGAGAGCCGAGGCCGGGGAAACAAAGACAAAAGAAGAGGGGAGAACGAGGGGTGCAGGCCGCGGAAAGAGGCACAAAGGGCCCCCAGGAACCCGAGAGGAGCCCGGCGGGCCGCCGGGGGGGGCGGGAAAGCGGGGGGCACAGTAGCGGGAGAGGGGAACCAGCGCGCCCAACGCGGCGAGACGAGCGCGGGTGAGGGGCCCACGGGGGGCAGAGGCGCGACAGCCGATGGGCGACGGGTAGGAAGGAGGGAGGGGTGCGGGAGCGGGGGCGGCGTGAGCGGCCGCCTCAGCGCGGGCGGAGGGAGACCGAGAGACGGCAAGAAAGAACGAGTGGGTGGGTGGGAACCCGACAGCCCGGCCTGCACCAGGACGCCCGAGCGGAAAGGGGGGGCAGCAACAAGAGGGTGGGGTGTGCGCCGAGGGGGGGCGGGGCGAGGGGGGAGACCGGGGGAGGAAAAGGGTGGAGAGGGATGCGCGGGTGGGGGCCGGGCGGGGGGGGGAAAAGAAGAGAAAAAAAAGGAGGGGAGAGGAGGAGGCGGGGGAAGGAGGAGGGCACGCAGGGAGGTAGTGCGGTGCTGAGGGAGGGGAAGGGGGGGAGAGAGAAGGGGGGGGGTGTGGGGAGAGGGGAGGGGAGAGGGGGAGCGGAAAGAAGTAATATAAGCCAGCAGGGCCCCCCGCAGAAAGGAGAAGGGAAAGAGAAAAAAAGACGACCGCGGCGGAGGCGATAGGGGCGAGGGGGCGCGCCGGGGGGGCGGAGCGAAGGGAGGCGGAGCCCGAGACCCACACGAGGAGGACCGACGAGGACCGAAATACAAAACGCACAACACCCACGGCAGGGACGGGACGGAGGAGAGCAGGAGGGGACGGGAGAGAGCAACGGACGAGGACGGCACGAAGCAGCAGGGGGGAAAGGAAGAAAAGGAGAATAAGACGAAGAAGGGAGGAGAAAAAAGGAGAGCGCCCCGGGAAAAAGGGAAAGACAGCCCGGACCAACGCCAGGAAAGGGGAGAGGCGAAAGGCGAAAGAGGAGGACTACACGAACAGAGCGGCGAAGAGGAGGGGGGTTAGGTGGAGGAGGGCTCAGGAAAGAGGTGTATGTATGTGGAAGGAGAAGGGGAAAAAGAAGAAAGAAGACAGGAAGGAATACTGCTCCTCTCCTGGTATACATCCAGAAAATACGTAACATTCATATATATATTGCATAATTAACAAGAAATTAGAATCTGTCAGCTGTCTCTGTCTTCTCTGCTCTGTCTCTGTCTGTCCACTTGTCTCTGTCTCTCTCTGTCTGTCTCTGTCTCTCTCTCTGTCTGTTAATGATTGAAGGCAATTTACAATGCATAAAAAAATAAAACAAAAACAACAATAATTAATAATAATGGTAATAATAATAAAATAACATCTTTTTGTTTTTATTTTATATGCATTGTAATTGCCTTCAAATCATTAATATATTATGATAATATATATATATATATATTAAGAGAGAGAGAGAGAGAGAGAGAGAGAGAGAGAGAGAGAGAGAGAGAGAGAGAGATGCACACGAAATTATAAGCATACACACCTCTTCTGTAACATCCAGGAATACGTAAACATTCATATATATACATATATTATATGTGTGTGGATATATATATATATTATATATATATATATATATATTACATATATATAATAAGAGAGAGAGAGAGAGAGAGGAGAGAGAGAGAGAGAGAGAGAGGAGAGAGAGAGAGAGAGAGGGGGGGGGAGAGAGAGGAGAGAGAGAGAGGCAACGAAATTATAAGCATACGCTCTTTTGGTATACATCTATAATCTTTTATAAATATTTTGGATTACGGTCTAGTCACGTGAAAGCACCGGTTCCTTTTGGATCACTGAAGTCAAGCAATGATGAGCCTGATCAATTCTTAGATGGGTGACCATTTAAGCAACACCAGGTACCGTAAGAAACCGAATATAAAAATTATATATTTACCAACCGCTCAGCACGAGCAGGATGTGACACAAGGTCAATTTCTTAAATGGAGTTTAATAGGTTTGAATTCAGAGTTTTTCTTCTCCAATACTGGTTATATAGCCAGGGTTAAAGAGCCCAGTCTGTCCTACTATTTGCCCATAGTATTCAGCATTATATAACCCGAAAAGGGTTGATATGCCATAAAATAGATCAACCAACAAACCGACCAATTATGTTTACTGCTTATTTTTTTCTTATTTTTTTTTATTGATGATATACAAACTGGAATAATTCTACCTAAGGATTTATTTCTCTTTCTTTCTTTCTTTCTTTCTTTCTTTCTTTCTCTCTCTCCCTTTCTCTCTCTCCCTTTCTCTCTCTCGCTAGCTTTCTCTTTCTTTCTATCTCTCTTTCTTTCGCTCTCTCTCTCCTTTTCTCTCTCTCTCTCTTTCTTTCTCTTTCCTTCTATCTCTCTCTCTCACTCTTTCTCTATCTTTCTTTCTTTCTTTCTCTATCTCTCTCGCTTTCTCTCTCTCTTTCTTTCTTTCTTTCTTTCTCTCTCCTTTTTTTATTTCTCTTTATTTCATTCTCTCTTTCTCTCTCTCTCTCTCTTTCGTTCTTTCTCTCTTTTTTCTCTCTCTCTTTCTTTCGCTCCCTCTCTCTTTCTCTCCTTTTTTTTTATATCTCTCTCTCTTTCTTTCTCTTTCTTTCTTTCTTTCTTTCTTTCTTTCTTTCTTTCTCTCTCGCTCTCTTTCTCTCTCTTTCTTTGTCTTTCTTTCTTTCTCTCTTTTTTTCTCTCTCTTTTTTTCTTTTCTCTCTCTCTTTCTTTCTTTCTTTCTTCTTTCTTTCTCTCTCTATTCTTTCTTTCTTTCTCTCTTTCTCTTTCTCTCTCTCTTATTTCTCTCTTTCTTTCTCTCTCTTTCTTTCTCTTTCTCTCTCTTTCTTTCTCTTTCTCTCTCTTTATTTCTATCTCTCTTTTCTCTTTCTCTCTCTTTCTTTCTCCCTCTCTCCCTCTCTCCCTCTCTCTCCCTTCTCTCTTTCGTTCTTTCTCTCTCTCTCTCCCCTATTCTCTTTCTCTCTCTCTTCTTTCTCTCTCTTTCTTCTCTTTTCTTTTTCTCTCTTTCTCTCTCTTTATTTCTCTCTCTCTCTTTTCTCTTTCTCTCTCTCTCTTTCTTTCTCTCTCTCCCCTCTCTCTTTCGTTCTTTCTCTCTCCCTCTCTCTCTTTCTTTCTTTCTCTCTCGCTCTTTCTCTTTCTTTCTTTCTCTCTCTCTTTCTCTCCTTCTCTTTCCATTATTTTGTTTCTATCTCTCCATTTTTGCCCATCTTCATTTCTTTCTTTAAGGATTTTTCCTCCTTTATTTTTGTCTTTTAATCCGTACAACCACTACTTATTATCGTAAGAGATGGAATGAGCGACCCGAGTTCAAATCACGGACAAGGCTATTTACATTTTACTTCCCGCTGAATCCATCTGTTCACCCTCCACCCCTACCCGGCTATGGATAAATAGTTGAATTGACTGTTTTTTTGTCTTTGTCGTTTATCTGTTTGCATTTCACATAGTGCCGATCCCCTTGGGAAATGTATGAATCCAGCTATGGGTAAATAGTAGGGCAGACTGAGTTCTTTAACCTGTTCGAGACGGTTTGCATTTCACATAGCGCTAATACCCTTGAGAAAGGTATTAGTCCAACCATTTTTTCTCCAGCTATGGGTAAGTAGTAGGGCAGACTGGGCTCTTTAGCCTTGGTAAGACTGTTATGTCTAGGAGAAGAAAACAAATTCAAGTCAGCTTTATTTCGCTAAAAATCATCCTTGTGCCAGTTTCTGCCTCTGGCAGAGGGGTTGGGTAAATAAATACAATATCTGCTTATCTTACGTTTCACTCAGAACATATATATATATATATATATATATATATATATATATATATATATATATTCAAATGAAAATATATCTTGTTTCCTCTTTTTGCTTGATTTCTGTGATATAAAAATCTTTTAACCCTTTTCTTCATGGTTATTTCCTATAACTCCAACATAAACAAAGGGGAACCACTCTTGACTGATAAATTATTTATTTTTCCCATTTAAACTAACCCTAAACCCTAACCCTAACTCCGTCGTCTTTTTTTCTAGTAGATCAATAAATAAAGTAAAAAGTAAGTCGTCGGGGCGGCCTAATGTCGGTATCAACCAGACAGCGAGGGAGTCTAGCCCCTTTTCACTTGCGCTAGACCAAGGAGATTATTTTAGCATCTGGGGTGGAGCGCCACACCTACCATCAGCTCATTACTTTACCGCACAGATCCCTGTGCTACTCATACGCAGAGTTGGCGGGGGCCGATATCGAACTAGGAACCTTGTGGTTTCTAGCCGAACACTCAACCGACTGAGCTAAACCGGCCCAAATAAATAAATAAATAGATAAATAAATAATTTATCAGTCAAGAGTGGTTCCCCTTTGTTTATGTTGGAGTTATAGGAAATAACCTTGTTCATTTTATTAGATAACGAGGCAATCAGTTCTGAATTTAATATTCTTTCGTTATACATATTCACAGCCGACTTGAAGTGCGTCCTGGATATGATGGTAAACCGCATCTAGTGGTGAAGTTCCAATTCTGGAACTCTGGGGAATGTGGAGTACCCTTTTATCAACATTACTCCCAGGTCCATCCTGACCCGGAGTGATAGTACCTGTTAAGGTCCCATCAATGTGTTAAATATATAAAAAGGAGTTTAAAAATTAGTTTTAAAAAAAGAATGAATAAATAATATCTTCGGCATAAAATAACCCAACAATGGTTGACATGCCCCAACCAACCAACCAACCAACCTAATTGTAGTTTAGATAAGGAAACTTATTTGACATTTATCCAGATTTATATAAAAGGCTAGCAGTGGCTACCCGGCGTCGCCTGAGTAGAGGGTGATTTTTTAGTTAGTCCCACAGATCTATTATTACTGAATCGTGAGTTGAATCCTCGTGGGATGCCCCATTTAAATCTCTATATATAAAAAAAAAGACCTTGCATTGATCCAGCTACTCTGAAAAGAAATGTTAATGTCTACTATCTAAAATATTAAATATAAAAAAAATCCATGCTGTTATCATTTAAATTTTATTTTTTGATTATCTTCACGAATATAAATCAAATCTCTATTATTTTTGCTCAAAAACCAAGCCCTGGTGATATTTAATGTGTATATATATTTACTTTGTCGTTAATTGTTTTATTTTCGAAGTTTCCTCTGGACATACATATACACACAACTGCCCTTTATATATGCATAGATAGATAAACAGTTAAACTGTTGAATTTTTTAAATGAATCCTTTTGCTTCAACCTTGTTACTTTTAACAAAGTTTTATTCCGTATTCAATTTAAGCACCTTTAACACCAAAATAATTTATTTTCTTTGACTTCATGTCCAGTACTTGGACCTAGCTTGAGTCATAGTCTTATCCACCCTGCATTGCCCATAGGAGTCCCCGTAGTGGCTAACGTACTGGACTGTGACATCATAGTAAACAATTTCGAACTCCAGACGTGTTGTTACGTTCACTTTCGGAATAATACTCTTGGGAAAGGTATGGATCACCTTACCCTCAAGCTATTGGTTAAATAGTACCGTTGGTTGGATTTTACGGCATGTCAACTCTTGGGTTATTTTATGCCGAAGACGTTTTGTTTTATTCATTGTTGTTGGGCATTCAATATTTTTTTTTTTGTAAAACTCAATTCTTTTAAAACACTGATTTTTTAAACTATTTAACCCATAGATGGAATCCTAACTGGTACTACCACTCCGAGACAGTACCATTACTTTTCTTCTACAAGGATGGCTTTGGAATTAAATAACCCACGAAGATTAATATGCCATTAAACATAGAAACCAATATTCATTCCAAATCTATACCCCGAGGTTATCAAACTTGGAAATGTTTTAAAGGACAAAAGTAGAAAGATAGACACGTAACCAGCCGTGAAAATCAAACCTCTCATTTCACTTTTTCTTCCAAGCTACCACGTTACTACTGACAGTAATGACGAGGGTTATAATCAGGATTAATGTCTTTAAAAGAGTTCTGGGCCATCACTACCACCAGTAGTACTACTAGTAGTAGTAGTACCACTAGTATTTCATTCTTACTACTAGTGTCACTACTAGTTGTAAGAATGGAATTACGATGCACTGCTGCTACTACGACTGCAGCGACCGCAGTATCAGCTTCTTTTTGCATCTATTGGATCAGCTACATGTGGTCCATTTCGAACAGCCGCACAAGGAAGATCGAGAGAAAAAATCCAAACTTTTTTCTTCTATCTACAATATAGGAATAATAGGATTATTGTCAGTATCGTTAGCCCCCAATTCACATCAACAACAATTGTTTTACTGCTAAAAACCTTTTTTTTTTTGTTTTGTGTTTTTTTGTATATAAAAGAAACACCATTCGACAGATGTTACCTAACTACTTAGCTTGGATAATGAAGGGAAAACAATAGTGAGGTTATTCAATGTAGTAACTATTCATTACATTCGAATACGAATAAGAGAATTCGGTTATTTCCTAGTTGAGTAACATGATATTACAGGGTGACTCAGAATAAAACAGAACCCAAATTATTTATTTTCCGATTAAACAAACCATAACCCCCAACCCCTAAACCCCCCTAGTTGAGTAACATGATATTACAGGGTGACCCAGAAAAAACAGAACCCAAATTATTTATTTTCCCATTAAATTAACCCTAAGCCCCAACCCTAAACCCTAGTTGAGTAACATGATATTACAGGGTGACCCAGAAGAAACAGAACCCAAATTATTTATTTTCCCATTAAATTAACCCTAAGCCCTAACCCTAAACCCTAGTTGAGTAACATGATATTACAGGGTGACCAGAATAAAACAGAACCCAAATTATTTATTTTCCCATTAAATTAACCCTAAGCCCTAACCCTAAACCCTAGTTGAGTAACATGATATTACAGGGTGACCCAGAATAAAACAGAACCCAAATTATTTATTTTCCCATTAAATTAACCCTAAGCCCTAACCCTAAACCCTAGTTGAGTAACATGATATTACAGGGTGACCCAGAATAAAACAGAACCCAAATTATTTATTTTCCCATTAAATTAACTCTAAACCCCAACCCTAAACCCTACCCCCCTAGTTGAGTAACATGATATTACAGGGTGACCCAGAATAAAACAGAACCCACATTATTTATTTTCCCATTAAACTAACCATAACCCCCAACCCTAAACCCCCTAGTTGAGTAACATGATATTACAGGGTGACCCAGAAAAACAGAACCCAAATTATTTATTTCCCCATTAAACTAACCCTAAACCCCAACCCTAAACCCTACCCCCCTAGTTGAGTAACATAATATTACAGGGTGACCCAGAAAAAACAGAACCCAAATTATTTATTTTCCCATTAAACTAACCATAACCGCCTAAACCCTACCCCCTAATTGAGTAACATAATATTACAGGCTGACCCAGAAAAAACAGAACCCAAATTATTTATTTCCCCATTAAACTAGCCCTAAACCCCCCTAACCCTACCCCCCCTAGTTGAGTAATATAATATTACAGGGTGACCCAGAAAAAATAGAACCCCCAGATTTTGTAATAAAACTGTTAATTTTATTTCTCTGAATGTTTGAGATGAGGCTTGATGATGCCGGAGGGCATATCGACCGAAACGTTGTACAGATAACAATGAAGATGAGGACAATAGTCCGAATAATGCAGATAATACTGTTAATTTTAATTTTTTTAAAAGTTTAAGTCCAACAAGGGTTAGGGTTAGGGTTGGGGTTAATTTAATGGGAAAATAAACAAATAATTTGGGTTCTGTTTTTTCTGGGTCACTCATGTTACTCAACTATGAAATAACCGATAATTCTCTGTATTTTGTCTCATCGTAGTGCATATCGTTCTCAAGATACTCACATTTTTCTTTATGACTAGAAGACTTATCCTTTAATTTGGCTTGGTCATAGGTGCGCTAATCAGAAATAGCCCCACGAAGCCCACCCGTCTGCAGTTTGTTTGAATTCAGACTTTTCATTCTCCTAGACTGGTTGCCTCACCAAAATCAAAGACTTCAATCTTCAGTTCTATTTACCCATACCAGCAAGGAAAATAGTTGGATTCATACCTTTCCCAAGGGTATTAGCGTGATGTGAAATACAAACAGCTTCGACCAGGTTAAACAGCTCAGTCTGTCCTACTATTCAAGCATAGGTTGAAAGAGAATAATAGGATTCATACCTTTCCCAATGGGATCAGCACTATGTGAAAATCGTTCAGATAAAAGATTTGTCTTCTCGATTAAAAAGCCGAATTCAGTTTTACGCACACAAGATTTTTGTATCTCAAAATATTATATATATATATATATATATATATATATATGGAGATACGGTGAGGAAATTAATCAGACAATATGAGAAGAAAATATTTAAATATATAACAAACACATGATGTTATGATAGGGGAAACAATTTTATGTGTCAATACTTAAGCATTTCGGTATATTGTACCATCTTCAGGACACTATTAAGTAATGTTTATGTGAGGGACAAAATGAAAGATGTTAAGTGTATAGTGAATGTGTGTCATATTCACACATTCACTATACACTTAATATCTTTCATTTTATCCCTCACATAAACATTACTTAACAGTGTCCTGAAGATGGTACAATATACCGAAATACTTAAGTATTGACACATAAAATTGTTTCCCCTATCATAACATCATGTTTTTGTTATATATTTAAATATTTTCTTCTCATATATATATATATATATATATATATATATATATATATATGAAATGGTATGAAAAACACATATGTTGATAAATTGAATTTATTTTATATCTTGCTAATATTGTCAATATTTCGATTTCATCAAAAAAATCTTCCTCAGAGCATAATGATAATTGAGTCCGTTTTTAGATGTAAATGTTTTTAATCCGGATTCTTCAAGAGAGAAACAAAGAATATCTTTAATTTAAACTAGAAATATTGTTTTTTTCTCCAAAAAAGCATGTATCACGTACGTTCGCTGTGTCATGTTCTACTTAGTGTATTGAGCACGTTTATGCATATTACCTTAGTTTGACTTTTTCGGTTACTTTTCTTATTGCTGATCAGTTTTGTGCTGTTTGGTTTTTTCATATGATTAAGCTTTTTAATTTTTTTTTTCTCCAACTTCCTATTTGTAAAATTTATTTATTTGCAAATTGGACTTTTTTTTTCACCGTTCAAGTCACAAAAATAAGAATATATATATATATATATATATATATATATATATATATATATAGACACACACACACACACACATATATATATATATATATATATATATATATATATATATATATATATTGAGCTCTCTTTAGAGATTATAAAAATCCCTGTATTTGCACTACTAAAACATGCAATAATTATACAGAGTGATATTGAAAATCCTATGTAGAATCATCCCTTACTACCAGTTTTTGGATACCTTACACACACACAACACACACACACACACACACACACCACACACATATATATATATATATATATATATATATATATATATATATATATATTAGGTTGTTACAAAAATAATGGCCGATTGAAGTGCTCGGTTTTGAAATGTCATTTTAACATGGAATTTGCTGTTTATTTCAGGTGAATTTTTGCATATATAATAATTAATGTGTGCTCAAAAATAAAATTTTATTTATTTTCAGATAGAAAGTATTTTTGAAAAATCGGGGCCTTCAAAGATGAACATGCCTTCTTATGTTGCATGAGTTCAAACTTGGGCACAATGCCTCCGAAACTGCTGCCAATATCCAAAAAGCATGGGGAGATGCATCCACAAGTGATCGGACTGTACGAAGGTGGTTCCAGAAATTCTGCAGTGCAGATGAGAGTCTTGAAGATCAAGAAGGTAGAGGACGGACATGCAGTCTTGACAATGAACAATTGCAGGCAGTTGTTGAGCAAAATCCACGACAAAGTGTCAGAGAAATGTCCCAGACACTTGGTGTCAGCATTGCAACATTTTCCCACCATTTACAGAGTATTGGAAAGCTGAAAAAGCTCGATAAATGGGTTCCTCATGAGATCAATGAGCTCCAAAAACTTAGGCTGTTTGAAGTGTGCTCAATGCTCAGTTTGCGTAACACCAATTATTATCTCACGAAAAGTGGATCCTTTACGACAACCGTCGTAAAGGATCCACTTTTCGTGAGATAATAATTGAAAAGTAGATCCTTTGAGGTCATTGGTGGCCACTCCGCAGACTTTACTTACTATAGTTATTTGGAAGATTAGCATAAGTCCAGTTCCTCCATTCCCTCAATGTTAAAATTGATTGATTTTCAGTTTGGGAAGAATCGAACACGTTTGCGGTGTGGGGTGGGGGGAAGTGGAGATTATGTCAGCGGATCAATGACGTTGCTCTTAAAGTGAACGTTTAGACAGCGGAGTGGCCAATTGACGGTATCAGCTGAACAGCGAGGGAGTCAATCCCCCTTTCACCAGCGCTAGACCAGGGAGATTAGACTTGGCTCTGATAGAAGCAACCATTACCAGCTTACCATCGGTAATAGAGAAATCGTTTTACCGCCATTATAACCAGCTTACCCAAATCTTGATTTCTCAGTAGACTATATATCTCAGCAAATTCTTACAAGCCTTGACCGCTGAGGCTGTAGAATATGCTGACTGCACCCTTCAAAGGAGTAAACCCCCACCCCCCAAAAAAACCCAGAAAAGATTAAAATTAACATTATTCTTCACTTTGATTAGTTTTATGAGCATTTTAATCAAATGCTATCTAGATTTTATATTAACTAGCAAATATATGCACCCTTCGGGTGCAAGTATTTAAGTTTAAGATAATAAAATATTGTATTAAATTAGAAAGGCTAATAAAACTAAATAAGAATACAGATAAACAGATTTGAAACAGAGGGAGTATAATAAAAGATTTTGAAACAGAGGAGTATAATAAAAATGGAACAACTGAAACTTACTCTTCCATCACTCTCGTCTTCATTGTTGTTTTTTTAATTTAAGTATTTAGTTAAAGAGGAAGTAAAGAATAAAATGACAGTTATTTTATCTTGTTAATGGATTTCATTTAAGATTCATTGAAGAGATTTTTGCTTATATTCATTAAAATAAACCAAACAGTTAGAAAATCAATAATACTAAGCACATATTTATTAAATTCGATTTTTTAATATTAATATGCAAATTAGCCTTCCCGTTCACACTGTAAGCCGCTATTTTTGTATATATAAATATAATTGCATGTTGTCAGTATGTAGACATAGTTAACAGTAATCATAATGTAAAACAATTTTATTAATAATTGAGGTTTAGATAAAACTAAAATCATGGAGAATGTGATGTCAATAACTAAGAGAATGTGACTTGAGTAGGATATAGTTTTCGGTTACAGACAGGAAAACACACAATCTCCATTATAATAAGATATTAAAAATAAAAAGATCCTCATTTTAATCTTATTTGGACTAGCAAAATATACGCACCCTCCCGGTGCAACTATTTAAATTTTGATGTAATAAAATATCATATTTAATTAGAAACTAAATAAGAAAGCATATAAAAAGATTTAAAGCAGAGGGGGGGGGCATAATCGAAAAATAGAACAACTGAAACTTACTCTTCCATCAATCCCGTCTTTCATTGGTAAATTTTTCTTATTTGACTATTTTGTTAAAATAGGAAGTAAAAAAATAAAATTGGATGGCTGGATTTTACGGCATGTTAACCCTTGGGTTATTTGTTTATTTTATGTCGTGGATGTTTTTGTTTTTTTCATTTTTGTTGAATATTTGATTTTTTTAAAAAACTCATTTTTTAAAAATACATTTAACCTTTCACCAATTTTCAATCGAGTGTATATTCCAACAACAATTCCATAATTTCTTTGTGGAATATTTTGATTTTTCAATTTTTTGGAACTGCTGACGAAACAAGTAATGTTTGCAGAGAACATAATAATAATTGGTTGGTTGGATTTTATGGTAGGTTCACATTTGGGTTATTTTATGCCGAAGACGTTTTGCTTTATTCATTCTTGTTGGGTATTCAATTTTTAACATTTTTAAAACTAATTTTTTTATCTATTAAAGCCATAGATGGGATCCTAGCAGCTACTGCCACTCCGGGTCAGAGTGGGCCTAGAAGTAATGATGATGAAAGGGTCTCAACACTCCCCAGAATTGCACAATTAGAACTTCCCCTTAGATGCATACCCAGGATACCAAGAACCTCAGTCACCGGCTTCTAGCACATATATGATGAAAAGGGTTGGAGGTTTGTCATAAGGGCAATAGGGTTGGGACAATCATATAGGTGCTTGGGCTTGATGTGGCCATCCGATTGATCGGAGGGGGCCTCTCCAACCGCCCGTCTAGCCCAAGATAAGGCCAAAGTGGAGTATTGCAAGCCAAGAACTGCTCATCCACCTGGGTTCTATCCTTAAGCATCACGGGTCGCCACCCACGGAAACAGGTGTCCCCATTGGGGGAGTCTTACCCCTCAGCAGAGGTGCAGTCTGTGCATTCTAACACCCCAACGACAGGGCGGATTAGATTAGGATACTTGAAAATACATAACTGTTTGAAAATTATTTGCATTAAAGAACAGTTACTTGAGGCTATAAATGTTTACAAATATATTATTATTATTATTATTATTATTATTATTATTATTATTATTATTATTATTATTATTTCTCTGAATTTTTGAGATGAGGCTTGATGATTAGTATTATTTGTATTATTCGTACATCTGTCCTCATCTTCATTGTTATCTGTACTATGTTTCGGCCGATGTGCCCTCCGGCCTTCTTCAGGTATTTCTTGTTGGACTCCCAATTACGACAAGAAGGCTCCCGATTACAAGAAGGTTCCCGAGTTCGAAAAGAAGGTTCCCGAGTCCAACAAGAAATACCTGAAGAAGGCCGGAGGGTACATCGGCCGAAACATTGTACAGATAACAATGCAGATGAGGACAATAGTCCGAATAATCCAAATGATACTAATGTTATTAGATTATTCAAATATATTGTTATTGTAAATTATTATTAGTAGTTAATTGAAACCATGTAATTGATTGCTAAAAAAGAAAAGAGAAAGACTGAATTCGGCATTAAATAACCCAACAAGGGTTGACGTGTTATAAATCCAACCAACCAAACTCTCTCTCTCTCTCTCTCTCTCTCTCTCTCTCTCTCTCTCTCTCTCTATCTATCTATCTATCTATCTCTCTGTTGCCTAATTAATTTTTGTGAGTAGAGGGAATATACAGTTGAATATCCTCATTTGTTTTCCCCACGATGGGTACATAAACTACGTACAGATTTATTACCTATCAGTTCGCCATCTGTTTTAGTCCAAGGAAGAAGTTACTAGTAATGTTTTTTATTAAAAATACACACCGTTATATTCACTTAGACGAAAAAAAGGGGACTATATGACCTTAAGGCACCCCTTTTTAATCTCGATTAAGAAAGGATATGTTTTTCATTTACACCGTCAATATCCGGTTGTTTGTTAGGGGTTAGGGTCAGGGGTTAGGGTTAGTTTTATAAGTAAAAAAAATAATCTAAAAATCGTCTGCTTAAAACAACCGGATATTGACGGTGTAAATGAAAAACATGTCCTTTCTTAATCGAGATTAAAAAGGGGTGCCTTAAGGTCATATGGTCCAAAAAGTTACTGTCTATGGCAAGTAGAAGTTTATTTAAAGTTTATTATAAATCCTTTATTCGGGCAAAAATATGTATATGATAATAAACACCGTTTTCATAAAAAAAAGCTAAGGGAGTTAAAATATACTTGAAATTAAAGACACAGATCGAAGACATAAGATATACTTAAAAATGAAGACATGTTTACTTTACTTACTTTACTTTTACACTCACCAAGATCCAATATTAGCATATCCATTGATACACTAACACTGAATAAACGGAAGGAAAGACAAGATAAGCTCATTTACACACATAGAAACATTAAATACATACATAATAAATATAGAAGAAGTATACAATAATATTAACATTGGTACATCCACTGATACACGGACACTGAATAAACGGAAGGAAAAACAAGACCATTTATACATATAGAAATCTTTAATACATACATGATATACACACAAGACCTATTGACAAGAATACACAAACGTGTCCTAACAGATAGAATATGCATATGGCGTTCTATGAACAAGCAGTATATGAAAGGGCTACAAAAATAAGAAAATTTATTTGAGGAATATGAGTACAACAACCATCGTCGGGAGAGGAAGCAACGTTGACACTGTTCAAAGAACAGAGGCTGAAGAGATCGAATTTAATGTTCAAAGAATAGAATCAAAAGGAAACCGAGATGGACAGGGATTCTCAAATGAGAGAATTCATGAGGACAATTAACTCTTCGTATTGGAGCTTTCAACATGAATGCCAAGTCATACATCATGCTGTGTCCAAATTTCTGGAGAGGTTTTTGGGTATCAATCTGAGGACAGTACAGATTCGAAAAGATTTGGATTAGTCCAGAGGCAAATCCAGTGAGTAGTACTCGGAGAGTATCAGGCGAGCTCACAATCCAGTGTCGGTCGTCACCTTCACGACTCAGGCAAAAGCATCTGAAGGTGCTGAATTGTGCCTCACGTTATCAAAATATTGCAAAACTTTTGACTCACCAACAAACTTAAAGCAGGTCAGGATTGTGATTACCAAACTTTTGTTCCAGAAGGGGGGGGGGTCTGGTTCCTGGAGTTTCTTCTTCTTCCATAGTTCCAATTCCTATTAAACCATTTTATACCTTTACCCTGAAACCGCCCCCCCCATCAGATTAGGCTTCGTGTAACTTGACACAGTCCAATCTGAGCCACTAATTTTGGAATCCATTTACTCTTTACGGTTCTTCAGCCAACTCCTACTATCTCACTCTCTTTCTACCTTTCCGTTTTATTTGATCAATGAAACACACGCCAATTTAAAGGAACTGAGTTCTTGCCAACAACGATATTAGCAATTTCGTTTCGTGGTTTAAAAAAAAAATCAATTCTCTTCTTCAATCACTTTTTTTTTTCACTCTGGTTTGGCTGGCGGTAAGGATCAAACATAAGCTCTAAGTTGCCTGAAGGAGAAAAAAGAATTTAATTAAGCGTTTTGGTAATGTGTATATAATAATAATAATAATAATAATAATAATAATAATAATAATAAAATGAATGAGTGTTTTTTTATCAGTAAATAAGTGTTAATATTGCCAACATCTGGAAATGTTCACCTGTAAAATCAAGTTTATTTCCTCTGGTTATTTGGAAGTTTTTACCGAATGAACCAATATATCAAGAGATAAGATATTCACCTGTAAAATATATATTTTTACTAAATGAACCAATATATTAAATGAGAATATTCACCTGTGAAATATATATTTTTATTAAATGAAAAAATATTTACCTGTACAATCAAGATTATTTCACCTGGTTATTTGGAAGTTTTTACCGAATCAACCAATATATCAAGCAATAAGATATTCACCTGTGAAATGTATATTTTTACTAAATGAACCAATATATTAAACAAGAAAATATTTACCTGTACAATCAAGTTTATTTCACCTGGTTATTTAGAAGTTTTTACCAAATGAACCAATATATCAAGAGATAAGATATTCACCTGTGAAATATATATTTTTACTAAAGGAACCGTTATGTGATAAAATTTTCATCTGTAAAATCAAGTTTATTTCAGCTGGTTATTTAAAAGTTTTTACCATATATACCAATATATCAAGGGACAAAACAAAAACACAAATCATCATCTTTATTGTTATAACGTTTCAGCCGATGTGCCCTTCGATCTTCTTCAGGTGTTACTTGTTGAAGTAGAGATCCTTTTTTTTTAAACTTGGGAGTCTTCAAGGAATTTCGAACTGTTAGATTTTATGTGGCAGCATAAAATGTTGACAGACCCTGTAGCGAGAATTCAAGAAGGCCAAGTGGAAAAATACCAGCAAGTCCGTTGGTAACCCTGGCCCTCCACAGGCGCGAATCTCGCGCGTCACGTGATTTAGATAGTTTAGATTGAAGCAGAGAACACATGCATCTCTCTGCTGGGGGTGTTAACTCCCCGCGCGGAAGAAAATGGGCCAGAGGAATAAATCTTGATCAAGGAAAAAAGTCGTGTGGTTTAATTAATTGCATGACTAGCCCTTAGAAGAAGCAGTTAGAAGAACATAGCAATCAGATGACAAGATGACGGCCAAAGAAGTAGAAGAGGAAACATGGCGATGAGAAGTAGTAAGGAAGAAATGAAGCAACAAGTAAGTCTCAAATCTCTCTCTCTCTATAGATAGACTGTGAAATCAGGGGCATACATTTTTACCCTAGTTTACTGGACAGATGTTAGTGGAATATCAAATGAAGTTCAATGTGTATATTTTAAATTTCTGAACTGAAATTTTGTTGAGTATTTATGTTACAATTTATGTGGTAGCAAAAGTTGTTAACAGACCCTGTAGCGAGAATTCAAAGGGGCCAGTGGAAAACTACCAGGACGGTTATAGCTCTCTGACCCCTAGAGGCACAAATCTCGTGCATCACATGATTAGTTAGAGAATCAGTTTCAACCTGATATTAGAGCAGAGTGCATCTGCCTCTCGCTGCTGAGGTTGAACCTCACCCGCGCGGCGAATAAGAATGGGCTAAGCAGAAATAAAATCTTGATCAAGAAAATAAAAGTCTTGTGAGTTGATTAATTACATGACTAAAAACTAGCCCTTAAAAAAAGCCCTTAGAAGAAGCAGTTAGAAGACTAAACGACAAGATGACGGCCAAAGAAGTAGAAGAGGAAACATGGCGACTAGAAGAAGTGAAGCAACAAGTAAGTCTCTACTCTGTATCTGTCTGTCTGTCTGTCTCTCTTTCTATCAACTTAGTTTCCTCTCTCATGTAAATACCCGATGTTCGACGTACACTGTTATAAGGGGTATACAACAGAATCAGACCCTTTATTGAATCTATTGGAATAGATTGTCCTCATTCCGTCAAACATGACCGAGTACAAGTGTTAAGCTATATTAAACATACTAGCAAATATATGCACCCTCCGGGTGCAAGTATTTAAGTTTTAAGGTAATGAAATATTATATTAAATTAGAAACGCTGATGAAACTAAATAAGAATGCAGATAAAAAGATTTGAAACAGAGGGGGATATAATCGAAAAATAGAACAACTGAAATTTACTCTTCCATAACTCTCGTCTTTCATTGTTATTTTTTCTAATTTAAGTATTTAGTTAAAATAGGAAGTAAAAAATAAAATGACAGTTATTTTTTCTTGTTAATGGATTTCTTTTAAGATTCATTGAAGAGATTTTTGCTTATATTCATTAAAATAAAACCAAACAGTTAGAAATCAATAATACTAAGCATATATTTATTAAAATTACATTTTTAATATCAATATGCAAATTAGCCTTCCCGTTCACACTGTAAACCGCTATTTTGTTGTATATATAAATACAATTGCATGTTATTAGTATGTAGATATGGTTAACAGTATAAATAATGTAAAACAATTTTATTAATAATTGAGGTTAAAATAAGGATAAATTCATGGTGAATGTGACGTCAATTACTAAGGGAATTGTGACTTGAGTAGTGATTTAGTTTCGGTTACAGACTGACAAACACACAATCTCCATTATAATAAGATGTTAAGTATTAAGCTATGTGAAGCTATGTAAAATTGGACACATGGCGCAACAGATATAAGGATTGACTTTAATACAGCTCTAAGTGACTATCATCTGCAGGCTGTACTTCACAGATCTCCACAACTGGAGCTTCATCATTAGATGCAGTTTAGTGTCATACCCAGGACACGCCCTTTTCCGGAGGAATACATTTATCCTATCCAGGGGGATACAGTTAACGGGTTGTAAGCCCCGCCGCCAAGTCTCGATAAACCTGGAGCTCTGATGACACATCTAAGTGTTATGATCAGCACCTGTAACTGCCGATGGTCTTAGTGGAAAGAAAATGCTTGACACTTCATACTGAAGTTATCAAGTTTATTTAATAAACACCGTGAAAACTTTACAAATTAAGAAATTGATAACATTTAATAAAAGATAACAACAAATACATTTCAGCGTTATTCGGACTATTGTCCTCATCTTTATTGTTATTTGTACAACGTTTCGGCCGATATGCCCTCCGTCCTTCTTCAGGTATTTCTTGTCGGACTCGGGAACCTTCTTTTCGAACTCGGGAACCTTCTTGTCGTAATCGGGAGCCATCACGGAACTTTGAACCTAACCCTTCATTTAGTCCACGGGGGTATACTGTTCTCATTCCGCTAACCATAGTCCAATTGGACACATGGCCTAGTGGATAAGGTAGTTAGGTTAAGACAGTTCTAAGTGACAATTATCTCTGGATTCCGGGTTCAATCCTGAGTAGAGGCAGTAACATAGAAAAATAATTAACACAACTCATACCCGAGCTATGGTTAGTGGAATGAGAACAGGATACCCCCGTGGACAAATTAAAGGGTTAGGTTCAAAGTTCCGTGATGGCTCCCGATTGCGACAAGAAAGTTCCCGAGTTCGAAAAGAAGGTTACCGAGTCCGAAAAGAAGGTTCCCGAGTCCGACAAGAAATACCTGAAGAAGGCCAGAGCGCATATCGGCCGAAATGTTGTACAGATAACAATGAAGATGAGGACAATAGTCCAAATAACGCAGATAATACTAATCATCAAGCCTCATCTCAAACATTCAGAAAAATAGATAAAACTTATTTCAAACTTATTCTTAAGGACAACTACTGAAAAAGTGAGGATCAGGGTGTAGTATCTGTTCCAGTTACTATGCTCTGATTCTTACTTAATCCATCCGGCCTCGACTGGGGGTCCAGTGTGCTTCGGCCACTGGACCGGTAGAGTACAATTAATAGCGTCGATCCCAGGGGGCCATCCCCCAGGCAATACCTGCCTCCTTGGGGGCAGGGCTGGGTTTATTGCCCAGCGCCTGAGGCGCCACCTTGAGGGAGAATGCCGAAAAGATCGACGCAATTTTTGTTCTTTCCCATCCATGAGCTTCGGCTTGTGGGTGGACCCACGTTAAAACGAGGCCTTGTGCCCAGCCCATGCAAGTGGGGTATGAGGCAAATACCCTATACCATTATAATAAAAAGCTGCCAAAGATATACTGCAAGAAAACAACGTTTTATATAACAATATACAGGCTTGTTGTGTGTGTGCGAGAGATAGATAGATAGATAGATAGAGGGAGAGAGAGAGAGAGAGACAAAGACAGAGAGAGGGAGAGGGAGAGAGAGGGAGTGAGAGAGAGCGGGAGAAGGGTGGGTGGGATATTAAAAAGAGGTTAATTTTCTCTAAGGAAATTAACAAGAAGAAAGTACGTCCACAAAATCAAGAATCGCTATATTCAATTGAAAACATATGCAGAGACAAAAGCAGTAAAAATAATGAGGAAGCTGACAAAATTACACAATACTCACAGCTAGGATAGTGAACACATTTACGTTGGAAAGAAAATAAGGAAATTGTCATATAGTACCTAAATAATGAGAATGGAATCGACTGTTTTCCTATAAATGATGTCTGATGAAACCTCGGAGGAGAGAGAAAGAACAAGATCTCACAGAACTTGGTAATTGAAACTAGTTATTGCTAATTACTCTGTTCAGCTTGTATCTTTGCTTAGTGAATCATTTCCCCTATCCTTTAAACCAGTTATTCTCAACGTGGTCCAGCTGGACCATCTGTGGTCCACAGAACATTTCTAGTGGTCCACGGAGAGTTCGAAGCCACAAAAATGTTTTAGCCATTTCACAAAAATTTAACTAATTTAGCGCTTCTTATAATGACCCTCCCCAGTTGAAAATCTCTATTTAAGCGGACGTCGAGGATCGGCGGAAAATGAATTGTATTGTCTTACTTTAACACGTGTGTTAGCCGCTCGCAGCAACATTCAAGAAAAGTAGGATTGGTCCATGGGAATTTTTTGAATAAAAAATGGTCCATAAGCCGAAAAAGGTTGAGAAGCACTGCTTTAAACAAATTGTGTTTCTTCGACTTATTTCTCGGTTAACTCTGATACTCGAGTTAAAACAGATATCACCAAATTGAAGGGAACAACATCAAGAAGGAAACAATTAGCGTATTCCATTGGAGTAAGAATTTGTCACTGGAATAATATTGTTTTCTCAAACCCTCTTTCATGGGGCCGAAGAGATGATAGTATTTTACAGGGCAGGGATACATGCTCTCATTCGAAATTCTGAAATTGCAAACATTATTCTAGTGACGTGGAAGTGAAATCTGTAGTTGTGAAATCTGTTGTGAAGAAGTGGCTCAAAGTACAGTCAACAGAATTTTACGGGGCAGGGATACATGCTCTCATTCAAAGGTGGAACATTGCTATTGAGAGAAACGGTGACTATGTGGAGAAGAATGGATGTGATCCACAGAAGACCAGCTTTATGTTGATGTATGATACATGCTCCTATATTAGTAATTATACCTGACCTAAACAAAATGCCATTACTTTATGACTTACCTATGTGGAGAAGTAGGGATGTGATCCACAGAGGACTTGCTTCATTTTGACGTATGATACATGTTCCTGTGTTGGTAATTATACTTGTCTTAAACAAAATGGCATTACTTTATGACTTACCTATGTGGAGAAGTAGGGATGCGATCAACAGAGGACCAGCTTCATTTTAAGGTATGATACATGTTCCTGTGTAGGTAATTATACCTGTCCTAAACAAAATGACATTCCTTTTTGACTCACCTCGTACTTTCAAAATTACTGTAATACAATTAAAATCAATGCAATACCATAAATAAACAATGTAGTCTAGACATTGAGGTAGCCTATCGTGTTTACTTTGATATACCAAACATTAAAACCATACTACTGATATACAATAGCATTGATAATATAATGATTAATGTTAAGTAAATACTTAACTAATAGCCTTTGTTTAGGTAAGTGGGGGGCACTTAGAATTGAAGTTATGGCAAGATTTTGCCAAGAAACTGTAGAATAATCATACTAAGTTCCAATTAACGTCGAATTGGTAAAACAAGGCAACAAGAAGTCGTAACTGAATACGAATCTAACCTTGTTGCAGTACTACTGCAAAATGTCAGGGTATTTATGGAGCCTCATAACATGATAGAAACCAAGCAGCCAATCAGGACTCAAGGAATGGAATCACCCAAATACATGAATGACTATTCTTGATTTTCATAAATACCAGCTGTCTTGGGCACTGATTCGTGGTGCTTTAGCCAGTTGCTGTTGTTCAAACCAACAGTCTACTGACTGATTGACCTCATAGAAAAAGTAAACTTTGATATTTCAAAAACATATCTCCTGTAATGAACGACACCTTGATTTTGAGGTGAAAAATTAGTTTTAAAAATCGAATTGGCGATGGCCTGTATCGAACCCGGAACCTTGTGGTTCCTATGTGGATGCTCTACCAACTTAGCTAAACTGATAAAATTGCAACATTTTATTAGAAATAACTATATATTTCTCTTTCTTCTGTTTACTGGAACGTATATACATGCGCAATTGACGATTCGTGTATAAATAATGTCATTATTTATGATGGGTACTATGCGAATCAAATAATTGTTTTTCACGTTGATCTTTTCATATTTGCTGTTGGATCAACGTTTTTAACTTTCCAACATGGAACCAGTGTTTAATTTATGACAATTTCCATAAAAACCTTTATATATACTAGCAAATATATGCACCCTCCGGGTGCAAGTATTTGAATTTTAATGTAATGAAATATGTTAAATTTGAAATACTTTTGAAACTAAATAAAAATCCAAATAAAATGATTTGAAACAGAGGGGGTATAATCGAAGAATAGAACAACTTTGAAACTAAGTCTTCCATCATTTTTCATCACTCCCTCCTTTTATTGCTGAATTTTTCCTAATTTAACTATTTAGTTAAATTAGGAAGTAAAGAATAAAATTACTGTTATTTCTTTATATTAAAGGATTTCTTTTAAGATTTATCCCGAGTTTTTTGCTCATATTCATTAAGAAAAAAACAAACAATTAGAAATCAATAATACCAAGCGCATATTAATAAAATTAAACTTTTAATATCAATATGCAAATTAGCTTTCCTGTTCACACTGTAAACCCGCTATTTTGTTGCATATATAAATACAATTGCATGTTATTAGAATGTAGATAAAGTCAAAAGTATTAATAAGGTATAACAATTTTATCAATAACTGAGGTTTAAATAAAAAATAAATTCATGGTGAATGTGACGTCAATAACTAAGGGAATTGTGACTTGAGTAGTGATTTAGTTTCGGCTTCAGACAGACAAACACACAATCTCCATTATAATAAGATATTAAAAATAAAAAGATCCTCATGATTTACCAACCCCTCCGCACGAGCAGGATGCGACACAAAGTCAATTTCTTAAAGCGGAGTTTAACAGGTTTGAATTCAGAGTTTTCCTTCTTCTAGACTGGTTATCTAGCCTTGGTTAAAGACCCCAGTCTTCCCTGATATTTACCCATAGCTGGAGGGAGAATTGGATTCATACCTTTCCCAAGGGTATTAGCGCCATGTGAAATGCAAACAGCTTCGTCTAAGAATTGAACTCAGGACGACGAGTCCATTTCCAACGACTCTAACCATTTTATAAGACCATTATGATGCATTAATTTATCATGATGCAATGGTTAGAAAGCCTGTCTCGCAGATCAAATGATACTGTAATAGCGAGTTCAATCCTCGCTGGATGCTTCATACTTACGACCTTGTATTTGTTTTGGGTTTAATATTAGAATAAAAGGCATCTCTCTCTCTCTCTCTCTCTCTCTCTCTCTCTCTCTCTCTCTATATATATATATATATATATATATATATATATATATATATATATTTGGAGGATATGAGCTTAATTGAAGTCATACCTAATTTTGAAAATTAATTAGTTTAAATAATTAATGAATTTAGGCGGGCATAATGTTCAAAATGACTTCAATTAAGCACATACCTCCAAAAATTGTCGGCTAAAAAGGTCATATAAGAAATAAACACATTGTTTGTTTGTTTACTTACTTTATATATATATATATATATATATATATATATATATATATATATATTATATGTTTGAGAGTAGAAGAAAATGTGGATATAACAACACAACAACTAAATTCAATTGATATTTCGGCTTATTATTAGTTGAAGCTTTCTCAAAATTTATTGTAAATAAATTTTGAGAAAGCTTCAACCAATAATGAGGTGAAATATCAATTGAATTTAGTTGTTTGTGTTGTTATATCCACGTTTTCCTCAACTCTCAACCACATTTGAAACGACCTACATGTGGCGAAGGAGTTGAATGAATAGATTAATCTAAGCATTTGAATTTTTAATGATATTTATAAAGAAATCTTTTTAGATTATTTATTCATACATTGATCTTCTTAATTCAAAAGCAATCCTAGCTAAGAGAATATAATCTGATGTTGAGGCTCTAGTTCTTTGGTTTGTTTTGTTTTACGGCATATCAACCTCAGTGGGTCATTTAATGCCGACAAAGTTGTGAAATAAATTCATTCTTAATGCATAATACAATTCTGTTTATAAACTCATGTTTTTCTATTCAACACATAGATGGGACCCTAACAGGTACTACCACTCCGGGTCAGAGTGGACCAGGGAGCAATGGTGATGAAGGGGTGCTCCACATTCCCCAAACCTCCAAAACTGAAACCTCACCATCAGATAGAGTTTAACGTCATTCCCAGGACATGTAGACACTCAGTCACCACCTTCTAGCGCCCATATGATAAAAAGGGGTTGGGGCTTGCCATAAGGGCAATAGAGTTGGGAAAATCACATAGGTGCTAGGGCTTGACGTGACCAGCCAATTGATCGGAGGGGGCCTCTCCGACCACCCGTCTAGCCCAAGATAGGGCCTAAGGGGAGTATTGCAAGTCATGAACTGCTCATCCACCTGGGTTCTATCCTTAAGCATCATGGGTCGCCACCCACGGCCAACAGGTGGCCCCATTGGGGGAGTCTTACCCCTCTGCAGTCGGTGCAGTCGGTGCATTCTAACGCCCCAGCCGACATGGCGAGGCTCTAGTTCTGAAGATCTAGATAATGTGGAATATCCATTCATTGTTATTACTCCCAGGTCCACCCTGACCCAGAATAGTAGTACCTGTTAAGATCCCATCTATGTGTCAAATAGATATGTTTAGAATTATGTAGAGGTGTCTAATGGTGAAGGTTCGATTCTGAAGCTATGGAGAATGTGGTGTACCCCACCCCCCATCGCCATTACTCGCAGGTCCACTTTGATCCGGAGTGGTGGTACCTGTTAAGGTCCCATCTATGGTTTAAATAGCAATAATTGAGTTTAAAAATGTTTAAAAAACTGAGTTTTAATTTTTTTTAATTGAATACCCATTAAGAATGAATAAAACAAAACGTCTTCAGTATAAAATTGCCCAACAAGTGTTGACATGCCGTAAAATCCAACCTAACATATGAGAAATGGGGAATCTACTGCCGAAATTCCAGTTGGTTGGTTGCAAGTAAGGGCCAAAATGAAGTTTTGCACACCATGAACTGCTCAGTCACGAGGATTCCATCCTTAAGCATCATGGGCCACCCCCCGGCCAACAGGTGGTTCCATTGGAGGGGGTCTTACCCCTCTGCAGAGGTACAGTCGGGTTATTATAAAGCCCGAGTCGACAGGGCTGAAAAGATTTTGCCAAAGATAAAACCAGCTTAGAACCAGTCAAGATCCAAGATAAAAGATGACAGACAAGTGACTCCGAGACGATAGAAGATGAGTATACAACCACGGGTATACTCACCACAATCAATGATATACGTAGTAACTGATTGTACCCAAATAGGATCTCTTAATTTCTTTTTCTTAACCTTATTTCTAAATTCGGTGCTATTCGTAGAATTGCGTCCCGGACTCCTGCCTTAAAAACGCTAGGCGGTGATAGCTGAAAAGTCAACTCCACCTACGAATGAAGTCTCTATTTTTTTTTAAATTAAAAATTACCTGACATTTTTTTATTAAAATATAAAAGAATATCTAAATGTTCAGATTTTTATTTATTTATGTTTATTTAATGTCTTGTTTTTAGTTAAAATAAAAAAAGAATATCTAAATATTGTGATTTTTTTTATTTGTAATTGTTTGAAATGAAAATACCGAAAAAAAAAGATATTTTTTTAGCGGGTTGAAGGCGTTTTTATCGACAAATTATATATATTTTTAGTGGTTTGAAGGCGTTAAAAGTAAGCCATATTTTTATCGACAAGTAAATGTGAATATTTAGCCCCCCCCCCCCAATATTTTAAAGAGGGGGCGGGTTAAGATATTTACATTGTCGAAAAAAGACTAGAGGTGATCAAATATCGTATTAACTTATCGGGAAAAACGCCTTAAGCGCTGGTTGTTTTTTTTTTCAGCAGGCATTGCTTCAGCTAGTGACTTCATTCGTAGGTGGGATTGTTTTTTTTCAGCTATCACCGCCTAGCGTTTTTTTAAAGGATGCTGGGACGCAATTCTGCGAATCGCACCCTAAATTCAATCTTAAAATTTTCTAAGCTATTGCCGTTCTTGATCTGACAAAAACAAAAGTGAATCAATAAAAAACCGAATAACGAATGAAATGCAGACAAGCAAATAGAGAAAGAGTAAAAAAACAAACAGAATGAAATTGTATCAAGTAACGATAGATCTATAACGTTCCTCGGATGGAATACAAATTGGATGGGTTAAAGAAAGAAAGAAAGAAAGAAACAAACAAAAAAGTACAAAACCAAAATGAAAAATAAGATTAAGTGACAAGAGAACTAACTAAACATGATCAGACGCAACTATTTCAAGAATAGTTCGGTTGGTTGGTTGGTTGGTTGGTTACAGCATGTCAACCCTTATTCTATGCTTTAGCGGGAGACTACAGGGATTGAACTCGCAACCTCCAGGCTGTAAGTGGTGACTTACCACATGTCAACCCTTATTCTATGCTTTAGCGGGAGACTACAGAGATTGAACTCGCAACCTCCAGGCTGTAAGTGGTGACTTATCACATGTCAACCCTTATTGTATGCTGTAGCGAGAGGCTACAGAGATTGAACTCGCAACCCCCAGGTTGTAAGTGGTGACTCTTGGTAAGCCTAATGTCCTCTCCCGTTGGTTTGAGTAGTTTGCTCGGTTAGGGTTTTTTTTTGGCGGGGGTGTGTGCATAAAAGCCGAGGCAGTCTCTCTTGGGGCCGAATCACTGGTCTCAGTGAGAATCCAACCGTCTCCGGCTGCTGGACAAATTAACCTCGTGATCCCAGGGGGTCTGTCCCCCAGGCAACACCTGACCCCTCGATTTAAAGAGACAGGACTGGGTTTATTGTCTGGTGTCTGTGCCACCCCAAAAGGGGTATGCCGATGGGATCCACACATTTTGTTGACTAGCCGTCGCATGAGCTTCGGTTAGTGCGTGGCTTCCCACAAAAAAAAAAAAAAAAAAAAACTTGTGTCACATCCTGACCTTTAAGTTTAAAGTAAATACAGAATCCCTGGTCTTAGCTGGGAGAACCGGTGATCTGTGGCAGTATTAACAACAACACTCGTGTTAGAAGACCAGAATATTTTTTTTCAAGGATTGAGTGCAATATATGCCAAAGTCAGTTTTAAAATAGCTCCCCAAACTTCCGTCTCATCAGATGGGTCTCTGAATTGAGACCCATCTGATGAGACGGAAGTTTGGGGAGCTATTTTAAATCAACTTAGATTTATATAGGCCCCAACTTTGGTCGAAATAAATTTATCATGGAATTACGGTGTTGAGTTCTTCCTTCCTTTATTGATATATATATATATATATATGTATATATATATATATATATATATATATATATCGTACAGCTGTTACGTAACGTGTTTATCCTTGACAAGTTAATTTCGCATGTATGGTGTGCTACGCATCGGTGGCCCGCGGGTGGAGTCTCTGATTCTGCGTGCTGGATTCCCGGTTTCGATTTCTGCTTGAAGGAAATCGTAAATATACATCGCTGATGAGACTTAATAAAGTTGAAATTGCTGTACGATGTTCTACGTGGGGCACAATATTTGCCGAGTTCGCTTGTCATGATTATTTTCAATAATTATCGAATTTTATACGATATATGCATTGTAATTGCATTCAAGCAAGCAAAATATATATATATATATATAAATAATAATATACTTTACTCAACAATGCTTCTAAAGCAAATTATCATATCTCAACACACACACACACACACACACACACACACACACACATATATATATATATATATATATATATATATATATATATATATATATCTGATGAAGGTCGAATTTTCTTTGTGTGCGGAACATTTCTACATTTTTTCTATTATTATTATTTCATTTCATTTGGTTATTTAAAAATAATAATAGTTTGAATAATGTACACATGGATAAACTCCTGACCGAAACACGTGTAAGTAAAATTTCTTTAAATTTAATTTTATTTTTTCAACATACCGTCGGATTCACTTCCTATTTCATTTTACACACAGACACACAGAGACACACACAGACAAACTCTCTCATATATATATATATATATATATATATATATATATATATATATATTATACAGAAAAATATGCTATTTCTTTGGTTTTAATATAAAAATGATACAATTAAAAAGACGCATTTATCGCTTTTATCTTTTAGTTCTACACTACCTTGAGCGTTTCAGATTTTCATCTGACCTCCAAAATGGCCGATTCATCACGTGATTTTATAATCTTTTAATAACTTTCAAGCAGATTAAATAATGAAAAATTAAATTAATTAGGCTTGTCAATATTTGGCGGGCTTCGTTACAATTTGTAAAGTAATATTTCAATGAATAATTTAATCAAATTGAAAAGAATGTCCCACCACCCCCACCCCACCCGTCCAATTCGTGAATGCAATTATTTGAGAATTATCTTCCACTGAAAAGGGACACGTCCATAAGATTCGTTCTATTTGTCAAGAATATTCCCCTCTTATTGACACCAGGGGGTGCGGTTTAGCTAAATCGGTAGAGTACACACCTAGGTCATCGCAAGGTTCCTGGTTTGGTTTGTTTTACGGCATATCAACCTCAGTGGGTCATTTAATGCCGATAAAGCTTTGAAATAAATTCATTCTGAATGGATACTCAATTTCTTTTTTATTAAATACATTTTTCTATTTAACCATATTTGACCATAACAGGTTTGGTTTGGTTTGTTTTGTTTTACGGCATAACAACCTCAGTGGGTCATTTAATGCCAATAAAGTTTTGAAATAAATCAATTCTTAATGGATAATACAATTTTTTTATAAATACATTTTTCTATTTAACCCATAGATGGGACCCTAACAGGTACTACCACTCCGGGTCAGAGCGGACCAGGGAGCAATGGTGATGAAGGGGTGCTCCACATTACCCAAACTTCCAAAACTGGAACCTCACCATCAGATAGAGTTTAACGTCATTCCCAGGACATGAGACCCTCAGTCACCGCCTTCTAACTCCTATATGATAAAAGAGGATGGGGCTTGCCATAAGGACAATAGGGTTTGGGCAATCATATAGGTGCTAGGGCTAGGGCTTGACGTGACCAGCCGATTGATCGGAGGGGGCCTCTCCGACCGCCCGTCTAGCCTAAGAAAGGGCCAAAGTGGAGTATGGCAAGTCAGGAACTGCTCAACCACCCAAGGTTCCTGGTTTGATACCAGTCTCTGCCAACTCAGCGTATGAGTAGCACGGATTTGGGTAATCTGATCTGTGTGGTTAAGTGTGACGCTCCACCTCAGCAAAAAACAATCTCCCTGGTCTAGCGCTAGATATAGACTCTCTCATAGTTCGGTTAATACTGACATTAGGCCTCTCTGACAACAACATTTTTCCACTTATTGATCTTGCTATGAAAAAATCAGAAATAACTTTAAAATGGCTAGTTGGGTGCCTATTTCGATAGCTTTTTTGAATTTCTCAGACCAAAAAGCTTTTATAAACCAATTTTTAGTAGTAGGAAAGCTCTAGAACTCATTTTACAGACAGAAATAGATTACAAAAGGGCGCCATTTTTTGCGCCCCGTCCAGATTTTTGGAATTGAAAACTCAAATTTTGGGGATTGCCTTACTTTAAAATAGCCCACACCTGGACAAAATTTTTGAAAAATTGAAGGTGGTGGGTGACATGGCCTGGATGATTGGAATTACCCTCCCATTAATTTACAACTAGTTAGAATTCTGAGGGTTTTTCTCTCCTAGACCTTTTGCCTTACCATAGTTAAAGAGGCTATTTTGTCTTACTATTTATCCATAGCTGGAGGGAGAATAGTTGGATTCCAAGGTTCCCCAAGGGTATTAACGCAATGTGAAATGCAAACAGCTGCCTTCGTGATTTGAACTCAGGTAGCCGAATCTATTTCCCCCAGAGATAACCGTTACCCAAAGAAAGCCTCATTCCATCTAGAAAGGTTCAATATGTAAAATGTATGATAATCTTGATTTAACTGTCTCTCACTCTTTTTCTTTCTTTTTTTTTTCTTTGTTTCATTGTGTTCAATTGAAACAAATTAGCCTTATCTCGTCTGCACACTCACCCCCTCTCTTGATCGTTACCCTCTCTTTCTTTTATTTTTTTTCTGTGTAGCATGTCCTTTTTCTTTTCTTTCTTTCTTTATAATAAAAACGGAATCGTCTATTATTTAGCTGAGGCGATGACACTCATAAGAAATAAGAATTCGGCAGATAAGCAACATTAGATAATCAGGATTTACATTTTTGCATTTCATCTAGGGCGATTTGGACAGTCTTATTTTTAAACAGAGGGTGTTGCAAGATGATAACAGTTGGAAGATTAAAGAAAAAAATGATCAAATATTTTGTTAGAATTGAAATTTTTATGTATGAAGTTCAGTAACCCCCCCCCCCCAACAAAAAGCAAACAAAAAACCCAAACAAACAAAACAAAAACAAACTAAAAAGTAAGAAAATTTCCACTTTTTATATATTAGTTTATTCCAATATACTAGTGATACCCAAAATGAGACTAAACTGCATTTTTGACAAAATGACTTTAGCCCCCCCCCCCAGGGAAAATAATTTACCAAAAATCAGGGAATTATCGGATTTTAATGAAATTTTCAGTGTTTATTTATCAATGAATGATCTTTATAATGCATTATTTATTTTATTTCAAAACTTTCTCATTTTTTTCAGGTCACTTATTTTTGACCCCCCCTCCTTATGTTGGGGGCGTAACTTTTTTTTTCAAGTTGGTCTTTCCGTTTTCTAATTACAGTAAATAAAGAGATAAAAGACCGAAGTTATGAATAGAAACAAACAAAAAAAATTATGGTGGCTTTTCTATGAGAAAGTAAGTACCGAAAATCGAAAAATAAAATGTATAAAAATAATAAATAATTAATTTTTTGGAGATTTCTTATTTACTCATTTCGATAATTATTTAATTTTATAAAAGAAAAAAATTATGCATCGATATTTTTTCTGCTTAAAAAATCGAGTTTTTCTTTAAAACGTATACTTTTTTCGAAAAAAATAAGGTTTGCATTAAATAGATATTTATTTCTAGAATCTAAAAATATAACATTTTAAACTTAACATCAGGCTTCTCATATTTTAAATGGATTTTATATATTAATTTTTCATAGCAAAAATACTAAATTAAAGTTTTGAAATAAAATAACTGATGCATTATGAAATTTATTAATTGATAAATCAATACTGAAAATTTCATTAAAATCGGATAATTACCTGATTTTTGGTAATTTTTTTTCTCCATCCCAAATGTTATTTTAAAATTATAAACAAGCGCCTAAAACCCTTGAAAAAGAGGCAAAACGGCGGATCGCGTCGAAATTGACCAAAACAAATTGTTTTAAATCTATTAAAAATAAACTGCATATGTAATGATATATTTTTTTTAATGGGCGTCATTATGTTACTACTTATCATTTTAGACAAAAGTTTGACCTTAAATAATAGATTTAATTAATTTTAATTAGTTTTTAAAAAGCTAGCAGCCGACAAATTTGGGTATCTCTACTATATACCTATCTCAGTATGTTCCGACCTATCTAACTATTCATGTCGTTTCATAGCTATCTCTTTATCAGTCTCTGCTTATTAGCACCCTCTCAACAACAACCCCATCGTCTTCTTAATACCGTTTTTTTTATTTATTTTTTTTAAAATATTACCCATTCTACTATTTGTTGTATCTTCCTCTAGAATCCCTTTCTAAATGTCTATACCAACCCAATAATCTTTTTCTTTGCTTGAATTTTTTTATTCGTTTCTTATTTATTCATTTTTTTAAAATCGGGTCTCTGCTGTGAGACTTTTAAAAAATGTCATTTTCTATTCAGAGGATTCTGGGAAACTTTCTGGGAAACTTTGCATTCACTTACATTACAGAATTTACGAGTAAATCAATATTTGTCTGAAAAATCGGAGCAGTTATATATATATATATATATATATATATATATATATATATATATATATATATATATATATATATATATATATATATATATTATATTATATATATATATTT
>CM042142.1:128953213-129138213 GCA_023376005.1 Doryteuthis pealeii | reverse complement strand
TACTGTATTATTACATTTATACACACAAGAAAATGCACTTGTAATAATTGTTGTTGCAAAGACAGTATTGTCTGCGGGAAATATTGATTATATAGATATAAATGAATACGAGTCCACTTAACTGAGTCCTTGGTAATGGTAATGGTAAGTTATCGTACTTACAACGGACTCTTTCCATCTCTGATGAATTAGTGTAAGTGTTGATTTTTACGCCCGACTCCAAGAGATGCTGGTTCAAAAGAGAGCAAGATTTCTTTCTTCAATTTCTGATGCCGAAAATTGCGGGCTAGTGATTGGCTGGTTTGCAAAGAGGTATGTTGAACAAGGGAGACAACCCACCTACATTAGATATATACTTACCTTATACTTGGTTTTCCAGGGGTCCAGTGAGCTTCGGCCGCTAAATCGTTAAGTATATGAATATCGTCGATCTAAGGGGGCTATCGCCCCAGGCAATACCTGCCCCCTCGATTTAAAGGGGCAGGGCTGGGTTTATTGCCCAGCGCCTGAGGCGCCCCCTTGAGATCGACGCAATTTTTATGCGCCCACGTTAAAACAAGACCTTGTGTCCAGCGTTCATAAGTGGGATGAGAGGCAAATGCCCCTACTTTAGATATATATATATATATATATATATATATATATTATTATAATGGAGATTGTGTGTTTTTCTGTCTGTAACCGAAACTATATTCCTACTCAAGTCACAATTCTCTTAGTTATAGACATCACATTCTCCATGATTTTATTTTTATTTAACCTCAATTATTAATAAAATTGTCATACATTATTAATACTGTTAACTATGTCTACATATTGACAACATGCAATTATATTTATAGATACAACAAAATAGCGGTTTATAGTGTAAACGGGAAGGCTAATTTGCATATTAATATTAAAAAATCGAATTTAATAAATATGTGCTTAGTATTATTGATTTCTAACTGTTTGGTTTTATTTTAATGAATATAAGCAAAAATCTCTTCAGTGAATCTGAAATGAAATCCATTAACAAGATAAAATAACTCATTTTATTCTTTACTTCCTCTTATAACTAAATACTTAAATTAGAAAAAATAACAATGAAAGACGAGAGTGATGGAAGAGTAAGTTTCAGTTGTTCCATTTTTTATTATACTCCCTCTGTTTCAAATCTTTTATTATACTCCCTCTGTTTCAAATCTTTTTATCTGTATTCTTATTTAGTTTCATTAGCCTTTCTAATTTAATAGAATATTTTATTACATTAAAACTTAAATACTTGCACCCGGAGGGTGCATATATTTGCTAGTTATTATAACATTTATGCTGGGGTTTGAACACCCAACGATTTTTGTGAGGTTTGGTCTATGGACTTACATATTTCATTGGAAACCGATTTCTTTCAGCAAATTGATTATTTTTAAAAAGTTTTGTGTTGGGGGGAGGGGGGTGTACTGGGAAGTCATTAATAAAAAAAATGTTAGATATGTTTTATTTTTTTCTCATTGCATGTTTTTTTTGTTTATTTTTAATGAGTTTAAAGAATCAAATGGGAAATTCATTTACTCGGTTGTAGTTTAATGAGTAAGAAAAACATTTTATTTATTTTAATTGTGAAATAGTCAACATTTCGTAGAGTTAAATAACGTTGGGGTAAGTTTTAATTTTAATATTTTATATTTTATTAGTAGTTATAACATTTATTAATTTGAACATCCAAAATTAATAAATGATAATTAAGTGGTGATAATACTTAAATTTATTTAAAAAAACAAAAACGGTCTTTTTTATTGGGAAGTCAATAAATTTTTAAAACATTAGATTCGCTCTAATTTTCCTCCCTTTTTATTTTGTAATTGGGAAGTCCTTAAACTGTTAAAATGTTAGATACACTCTAAATTTTGTTTTTAGTAATTGGGAATTTTTTTTTAGCGTATTTCGCTCAGATTTTTCCCCTTTTTATTTCGTAATCGGAAAGTTTAAAACGTTAGATAGGCTCTAAATTTCTCCCCTCGTAATTGGGAAGTCATTAATTTTTTTAAAAACATTAGATACTCTAAAAAAATGTTTATTTCGCAATTGGAAAGTCATTAAATTAAAAAAAAAAAAAAAAGTTAGATACACTGTAAAGAAATTTATTTTTTTATTCTTTATTTTTTTCGTAATTGGGAAGTCGTTAAATTAAAAAAAAGTTAGATACACTAATTTTTCCCCTTCTTATTTCCTAATTGGGAAGTCATTAAGTTTTTAAAACGTTAGATAGGCTCTTTTTTTTTTCATTGCAGAATTTCGTAATGATTGAAGATTATCGATTCCATTAAGTTTCAAAAGAGAAAAAGGGGGAAAAAGATGGTGTTTGATTTTTCGTTTTATTAAAGCGTTTTAAGGAAATCAATCGAAAATTCATTTACTCAAGTATAGTTTAATGGGCAAGAAAAATCTTTTATTTATTTATAAATATTAATTGTAAATAAATAGTCAAAATTCGTAACGGTAAATAAGTCGGGAGGTAAACGTAAAATTCTAATTTTAATATTTTATATTTCCTTAATAGATATAACAATTATCATTTTAAATATTCGTAATATTCTTATTTTAAGTTTTTAGTAATACAACATTAACACGATGTAATTGGTATATCATTTCTTAACTAATTCCAGTTTTAATTAATTTTTATCTTGAGTTGTCTCCGAGGGAGATATAGCTAAACCCAAACAGATATTACTGTTATATTGAATATTTTTTTTAATGTTACAATTTAATGTGATTATGTATAGAAAAAGGAGAAAAAATTTTAAAAAATGTGTATGGGAGAAATAAATAAAACTGAAATAAGATAAAATATATAAAATAGAAAATTAGTTTTTAAAAATTGTCCTCTCAAGTGTGTAATAATAAAGGGTTAACCCTCTCCCCTCTAAAACTTGTAATCCGTTTTGAAGAAAAAATACTATTGTCCACATACACCGCTTAAATAGACTGTGCCGTGCATTTGATTGGTTGTTAGCATCAGCTAATCAGAGGCGCGGTAGAGAGTTTTACACTCGTCCAAAAACAATAAAACGCCAAACGTCTGTTTGAAAATTGAATGTATCTGGTAGATATTGTTGTTCTTTAAATTGAATAAAAATTTTGGAGTGAGTACATGAGTGTGCTCACTTCAAATATCTGGTAGATCTTGTTGGTATCTTTTCTATAGTCGGTGCCATTTCTTTTCCAGTGGCTGATTTTAGGTTTTAGGTCGATGTATAGTAGTTTGGCATTATTGTTCGGTACTAAGTCGAGTGAAGATTTGGCCATTGAGTCGGCTTTATCGTTTCTCTGGATTCCTATATGACTCTTGATTCCTATATGGCTGTAGGAAGCGCGTGTTGTAATGGTTAAAGTCATGGGAAATGGACTCGTCACCCCGAGTTCAAATCCTGGACGTGGTAATTGCATTTCGCTAATACCCCTGGGAAAGGTATAAATCCTACTCTCCCTCCAGCTATGGGTAAATAGCAGGGCAGACTGGGTTCTTTAACCATAGCTAGGTAACCATTCTAGGAGAAGGAAAACTCTGAATTCAAACCTGTTGAACTCCGTTTAAGAAATTGTCCTTGTGTCGTATCCTGCTCGTGCGGAGGAGTTTGTAAATATATATATGGCTCTTGAATATTGTAGAGTTTGATAGATTAATGGGACGAATGTTTTTTTAGCGAGCTTGTTTAGATCGAGTATTACCACTGGTTATTCAAGTACCCAAGAGTTACGTTGTATTGTATCATGAATGTCTGTGAGTGAGATGTCAGCTTCTTTCAGTATGAATTTCATGTGGAGGCCAAAAGGTTTTATAGGTTGAATAAAGGTTGTTTTGGGGGTTGGAGATACAATCAGGAGTCGGATTGGTTGGTAACGATTTTATTCTAAAGTAATATTGAAGATTTAATTTTGTAAATTTAATGTGATTCATGAGGATCTGTGTTTGTAGGATGACTCACTTCTTCATGGTGAATTGTGTTTAATGGTTTGATATTTCCTAACTGATCCATCTCTGTAGCAGATAATTAATTATAATAATCATTAGTAAAATTCATAGCTTCGAGTATATGAATAATATTTATAATAAATTAGAAAAAAACATGATATTTAGAGGTTAGGAAACTGTCCATTGTACATTTAGATTTAGAATTTTTTATGTAGTTGTTTAAGAGCTTTCCACACAAATATATGATATCTAGTATTCCTGTCCAATACAAATAATTTGCACACAGTTCTATGGTTTCAAGAATTCCTCTCTGATATTAATAATTCTATGGTTTAACTTTTGAGCCGATTGGTGTTCTAATAATGTTTGCTGGTCTGTGTCAGAGTATATGTAGTCTATTATTACAAGAGGGACCTTTAGAACTTTGCTACATTTATCTTTTAGTTATAGTAAGTGGGAGACGAAGGATTTTTTTTTTGTTAAAAATAGCAACAGGGAATTTGTATTCATCAACTATCGGCATTTCTGTTCTGTCCAGCTTTGCATTTTCCTTAATTGGCATTTTGCATTTTAATTTTGGAAATCTTGGAACCGTTTGTGATTGCCCATTGGTTAATTTTGTTTTTGTTTTACGGCATATCAACCTCAGTGGGTCATTTAATACTGACAATGTTTTGAAAGATTCATAGCGATAGTTTGGTAGAAAATAATTTAAACTCTTTAATAAACGAATTTTCTATTTAACCCATAGATGGGACCCTAACTGGTACTAACACTCCGGGGCCTCTCCGACTACAGTGGTGTGTGGCATGTTATGGACTACTCAGTCACCGTTCTTAAGCATCACGGGTCGCGAAACACTGCCAACAGGTTGACCCATTTAGGAGGGAGTCTTGCCCCTCTGCAGAGGTGCAGTCGGTGTATTCTAAAGCCCCAGCTGACAGGGCCGTTGGTGAATGTTGTTGATGTATTGTAGTTGCGAATAAATTTGGATTCAGAGATGATACAGAAGTAATCAACATATCAAAACCAGAATTTAGGCATTTGGTGATGAGTTACTGATAGTTGTGTTTTGATAGTTGTATTATTTTAAATCTATTAATAATAGATATTCGGTCTCCATTTGTTTGTAACCAAAACAACGTCACTGTCTACGTCACAATACTAAAATTCGTCAATACATAGAATAAAGAACAACCCTGTAATAAGTTTTAAAAAATATTTTTACCATCGCCCCTTTTTTCAGTAACAAAAAGTTTAAACATAAATAAATACCGACTATTTGGAGTAAAATTTATGTATAAAATATTCAGAATATATATTTAATTAATGGGTGCACGGAAGACAGAAGTAGGTTTCCATTCCAAATTATTATTTAAAAAATTTTTTTTACTCATTTAATAAGTTTGATGATAGTCCCTGTAACATTGAATTTTTAACTCCCACTAGACAATAACGTTTAAAAAGTAAATTTTACATCGCGCGGAGGACTTTTTTTTTGGGGGGGAGGGGGAGATTAGAACAAGTGAAAGAATGGGAAGAAAAAGAAAGAAATCGAGTAACAGTAAGAGAATGTCAACTACGTCACGAACGATTACGTGAAGAGAATCGGAAATTGTTGAATACAAATAGAAATCTACAACAATTTATCTAAGGTGTTATTTCAGAGAAACAATGAATGAAGGGATGCAAAAAAGATAGAAAAAGGAGTAGAGGCTGTTGGTTGGTTGGGTTTTACGTCATGTCAACTCTTGTTGGGTAATTTTATGCCGAAGACGTTTTGTTTTGTTCATTCTTGATAGGTACTCAATTTTCTTTTAAAACTCAATTTTTAAACATATTTTATAAAACTCACTTTCTTCTATTTAACCCATAGGTTGGATCCTAACAGGTACCACCACGCCAGGTCAGAGTGGACCTGGGAGTAATGGTGATGAAGGGATACTCTACATTCCATAGAGTTCCAGAACTGGAACTGGAAAAGAGTTGGGCTTGTCATAAGTGATAAACAAAGAGTGATAAGACAAATAGGAATATTTATTTTATGTTAGGAGAAACTTTTTTGTGAAAGCAATTGTTTTAAGAACGTTTTAAAAAGTTTTCTAAGTCTTTGAAAAGCCACGAAAATCCGGACAGAGAAATGTGTTAGAAGTGGCGAGTCCATCTGTTCAGTGAAAAACTTATATAAGTTTTTCATTGAACAGATGGAATCGCCACTTCTAATATATTTCTCTGTCCGGATTTTAGTGGCTTGTCAAATATATATATATATATATATATATATATATATATATATATAATATAATATATATATAATATAACATGATATATATGGGAAGATTCAACTAGAAGCGGCTACCTAGCTTCACCTGGGTAGAGGGAGGATAAAAAAGGTTGTTCCGCTGATCCATTGTTATTAATCGCGAGTTGGATCCTCGTTGGATGCCCCATATAATTACCACGCAAAAAAGACCTGGTGGGACATCAGAATCTTTTCCCAAATATAGATAAAATCTTCATTATTTTTGTAGAAAAAGCAAGCTCTGGTGATAGTGAATGTGTATATATAATTATTCTGTCATTAATTATTTTATTTTCGTAGTTTCTAGCAGACATACATACACACACACACAACTGCCCTTTATATCTTTATAAATGTTCACTATTTTATTCAAATAAAGTCCTATTATTATTATAATCCATGTTCTGTTCAATTATAATAAGAGGATCGCAGCATTGGGAGAGCAGAGTTAAATCTCTTGTGACGGTAAGTCTTCACTTTCAGGTTGTTGAGTTTTTTTGAAGCAGACTTTCGGTTTATGTTTTATTTTTCTTCTTTTTTTAAATCTACGTCAATCAGTAAATTTCCGCTTCTCAATTGTTGCGCCGATCAGGGGATTGGTTTTTGGCGGAAAAACTTTTTCAATTAAAGTTGCTAATAATTTAGTCAGTGAAGTTTTCCTCTACTGATTCGATAACAATGAATCTTGAAATATTCACTTGCTATTTCATCCTCCATGTCTGAATCAGATAAAGCTCTTTTTTGTTTGAAGCCATCTTTAATGTTTTGTTTTTTCACTGGTCCTGTGCTCTCCCACCCACCATGGAGTCAAATTTATATCGGAAATTAACCAAAGGAGAAGTGCATTCGCCTTGGTTGAGACGAGCGACAAAACTACCAAAATACTCGAACTGGAAGTAAGATTCAGAGCCCTGTTAATTCTACGCTCTTTATAGTGTCGTACAATTTAACAGTGGTCAAATTCTCTCAATCTCAATTGACCCTGAGTTGCCGCCCTTTAGCACTTATTGAGTATTTGCCATAAGGGCAGATTAAAGAATATGTTCGGTTGATTGGTTGATTGGTTGGGTTTTACGGCATGTCAACCTCGGTGGGTTATTTAATGCCGAAGACGTTTTTGTTTTATTCATTCTTGACGGGTACTCAATTTTTCAAACACATTTGTTTCTATTTAACTCAAAGATAGGACCCTAACAGGTACTACCACTCCGGGTCAGAGTGGACCTGGGAGTAATAGTGATGAAAGGGTACCCCACATACCCCAGACTGGTTTTCATGCTCAATTCTTTCACTCTCAAAACTGGTACAGCCATCATCCACAGAAATTCCCCAGTCAGTTCTCTTCAATGTCAGCTTTTCCCGGATCTATTTTCATTTTTACAAGGTACACAACATACATATATACATATGTTTTATAAGGGATTATTTTGAGGTAATTTTTTTCTTTTTCTTAAAAGAATTGTTAGGGTGCAAGATTACAGTAATTCATTTTACCTTGCAGGTACATTCCCGTAAAAATATTTGGTACACACGTGGACAGGCAGAGTTGATATTTACCTCATACCCCACCTGTATGGGTTGGACACAATGTCTCGTTTTTATGTGGGACCACCCACAAGCCGAGACTCATGGGTGGCAAACGTGGGCAGGCAGAGTTAAAACACGGTTTGACAAACAAAAATCGAGCTACGCATTGCCATTTTGCTGTGTTATATAAAACCACAAACCGCTGATGGTCAGTTCATTATAATTGAGCAGAAGGACTCAGATTACAATAATAATAGGATTTTATTTGAATAGAATGAATTCTGAGGTGAAAAGATAGTGAACTTTGAAATATCCCATCATACAGGTAAAAAAATACCAAGAAAGTTTGGTGCTGCCGTGGGGGAAATTTGATTGGCAAAGAATTAAGCGTTTTAAAATTTGTTTTGGATCCGGTTATGTATTAAACATATCTAATAGGACCGTTTTATCTAGGTCGGTAGAGAATCCGCCCAGGAACTACAAGTTATCAGGTTCGATACCGGCCCTCACCAACTCAGCGCATACAGTAGCACAGATTGGATTTGTCCAGTAAAGTGAGAAACCGATGGTATGTGTGGCGCTCCACCCCAGGCACCAAAAAAAAAAAAATCTCCCCATGGATGTTTGTTTTTTGTTTTGTTTACGGCCCATCAACCCCGGTGAGTCATTTAATACCGGAAAAGTTTTGAAAGATTCGTAGCGATAGTTTGGAAGAAAATTTTTAAACTTATTTTTTCTTTCTTTATAAAAAATATTCTATTTAACCCATAGATGGGACCCTAACTCCGGATCAGAGTGAAGCTGGGAGTAAAGGCAATAAATGAGTAAACCATACTCCTCAGATCTCCAAAACAGAAGCCTTACCATCATTCAGTTTGGGGTCATGTTAAGGACACACCTATTTTCTTTGGTGTAGGGGGGTATTCCTCTGTCAGCGTATTCGGTTTGTTTGTTTTGTTTTACGGCATATCAACCTGAGTGGATCATTTAATGCCAATAAAGTTTTGAAATAAAGTCATTCTTAATGGATACTCAATGTTTTTTTTTTATAAATACATTTTTCTATTTAACCCATAGATGGGACCCTAACAAGTACTACCACTCCGGGTCAGAGTGGACCAGGGAGCAATGATGATGAAGGGGTGCTCCACATTCTCCAAACCGCCATAACTGGAACCTCACTATCAGATAGAATTTAACGTCATTCCCAGGCCATGTAGACCCTCAGTCACCGCCTTCTAGCACTCATATGGTAAAAAGGGTTGGGGTTTGCCATAAGGGCAATAGTGTTGGGAAAATTATATAGGTGTTATAATCGTGACCAGCCGATTGATTGGAGGGGGCCTCTCTGATCGCCCGTCTAGCCCAAGAAAGGAACAAATTGTCAGCGTATTGAAGGCATTCGAAAACTATAAATTCTAAATATTGTATATTCTGTTTCAAATTGATATGCATTGTATACATGAACAGATTCGTATGCACAAACTACTTTTAAAAACATTTCTACAAACACATACATAGCCAGAGTACACGTACACGATATAACCACACGCACACAGAGATTTTTCGTTTGGATATTTCATGATACCAATTGATTTTTTTCCTAGCTTTTCTAACAGACATGTTTTTATGATTTGCATAAATAAATAAATAAATAAATAAATAAAAACTCTATATTGGACGGAATCCAAATCGAACATAGTCGCCATTGCTAGATTACATTGCACTCCAAGAAACAGGAAGGCAAAAAGCATCATGGCAACAGGGCTGGCTTTAGACTATCGGAAAAGAACCAATGAGCTCTCTCTCTCTCTCTCTCTCTCTCTCTCTCTCTCTCTCTCTCGCTCGCTCGCTCGCTCGCTCGCTCTCTCTCGACGGTTATGGCTAATCTTTCCACCCATTCTCTCTATTCTCTGTAAAGTTATCTGACTCTAGAGATCAATATTCCTCTGCTTAGATAAACGGAAAGGACAAGCAATGAGTAAAAGATTCTAACAAGGAAATAGCACAGGAAAAAAGAAAGAAAAGAAAATAAAGGTAGAACGTGTAAGGTTCTTTATATAAGAACTAGAAGTGGCTACCCGCATCGCCTGGGTACAGGGGGGGGGGGGTAGCAAAAGATCTAGTCTCGCAGATCCATTATTACTGAATCACGAGTTGGATCCTCGCAGGATGCCCCATTTAAATCCCTATGTAAAAAAAAAGACCTTGCATTGATTGAGCCACTCTGAAAATAAAAATAAATGTCTACTATCTAAAATATCAAATGAAAAAAAAATCCATGCTGTCATCATTTAGATTTTATTTTTTAAATTATCTTCACAAATATAAATCAAACCTTCATTATCTTTTGCTCAAAAATCAAGCCCTAGTGATATTTAATGTGTATATATATATCTATTTTGTCGTTAATTGTTTTATTTTCGAAGTTTCCTCCGGACGGACACATAAACACAACTGCCCTTTATATTTTTCTAAGTTAGTCCCGCAGATCCATTATTACTGAATCGTGAGTTGAATCCTCGTCGGATGCCCCATTTAAATCCCTATTTAAAAAAATAAACCTTGCATTGATCCAGCTACTCTAAAAAGAAATGTTAATGTCTACTATCTAAAATATTAAATGAAAAAAAATCCATGATGTTGTTATTTAAATTTTATTTTTTAATTATCTTCACGAATCTCTATTATTTATGCTCAAAAACCAAGCCCTGGTGATATTTAATGTATATATATATTTACTTTGTCGTTAATTGTTTTCTTTTCGAAGTTTCCCCCGGATATACACATATACACAACAACCCTTTATATTGTATAGATATTCTAAATATTAGCAGGACCTGTGGATATACCACAGTATGATAATTTTATTATTAACGTTTGAATAAGTTTACTTAAGAGGTATTGAAAATAGTTCAATATGTAAAAAGTAAAATAATCTTGATTTAACGTTCTTTATCATTCTTTCTTAAAAAGGATGTGTAAAATATTTACATTTATTTGTCGATAAAATCTGGTGGGGTGGGGGCATTTAAAATATCTACATTAATATGCCGACAAAAAAGTGACAAAAGCACTACTCGGAAAATCTCTAAGTTGAGCCGGAAATTCGCGTGACGCCGGCTCGCTAAAACATATCGTAAATTAGTCGGGACGACATGAGATCAAAATTGCAAAAATATCTTCCGTAATTCACAATTTCAATATTACAAATAAAACAAACACAACTTTTTTTTCAATTCATTTTCATTTTACGTTGGGCATTTAACCGACGAAAGACAATTTGGAATGCTTTATTTTTAAAATGGGGTGAAATAAAATGGGTCAAATAAGAAATATGCGATTAAGCGACACCAGATAATCTGGTTTTACATTTTTGCATTGCATCTTGATCAATTTGGACGGTCTCATTTTTAAACCAGAGGGTGTTGCAGGATGATAACGGATGGAAGATTAAGGAACAAACATATTAATAAATAGATAGTTTCGCAACTTTGATTATTCCCACCATCTTCATATTGTTTTAATTTAATGATTGATTTTAACGGCATGTCAACCCTTCTATGGTTATTCTATGCCCAAATCACGGACGTTTTGCATTTATATTTGCATTGTGTAGTTGTACCTTAGGATGTCGTTTTAATGATTGATGTCAAAAATATTAGGGCAAATCAAAATGTTTGTAATATTTTGGTAACGTGAGGTATGATTCTGGACTGCGAGATGCCAAGCTCGCCTGATACTCGCTTTTTGGTTTACCTGTCCTTTCCTGTTCGTCGAGGTTCTTGAAACCGGAGCAAAATTTCATGAACCATCTAGTTATTAGAATATGATAAACTGCACATTCTTCTTTTTCACAACAAATGTTTTTGGTTACATTCGCGGCGTTATGCCCCAATTCAAACACGTAAAGCACAAGTTCTTGTATTAGACTACATTTCACATTAGGTACCCCATTGGGTACCCACCATAGCTTGAACTGCTTCGGTCACGTTATATACTCGGCCCAAATTAGCACGTACCAAAATATAGCAACATTTTTGACTCACCCTAGCAATTACTTTGTATGTCATTGGTAATGTTTACATTTATAATTTTGGCTATAATTTTATTTCTGTTCAGAAAGACAACAGGGTAATCTTTTTCATTAATTTTATTTTTTTGGATTTTATGGCATTTTTGGGTTATTTTATTCCGAAGACAATTTGTTTTATTCATTCTTGTTGGGTGTTCAATTTTTTGAAAACTTGTTTTTTAAAAAAACTATCTAACCCATAGATGGGTCCCTAACAGGTACTACCACTCCAGGTCAGAGTTGACCAAGTAATAGCAATGAAGGGGTACTCCATACTCCATATAGCACCAGAATTTGAACCTCACCACTAGATGTTGCCCAACGTCATACCAGGACACTAAGACCTTCAAGCACTACCTTCTAGCACATATATGATAAAAAGTGTTGGAGGTTTGTCATAAGGGCAATAGGGTTGGGGCAATCATATAGGTGCTAGGGCTTGACCTGACCAGCCGATTGATCGGAGGGGGCCTCTCCGACCGCCCGTCTAGCCTAAGTAAGGGTCTAAGTGGAGTGTTGCAGGCCATAGACTGCTCATCCACCAAGACTCCGTCCTTCACGGTCAACAGGTGGCCCCATTTGGGTGAGTCATACCTCTCTGCAGAGGTGCAGTCATTGCATTCTAACGTTCCAGCCAACAGGCGGTAAGGCCTTTAGGCACTACCTTCTAGCACGTATATGATAAAAAGTGTTGGAGCTTTGTCATAAAAGCAATAGGGCTGGGACAATCATATAGATGCTAGACCTTGACGTGATCGGAGGAGGCCTCTCTGATCGCCCGTCTCGCCAAAGAAAGGGCCAACGTAGAGTGCTGCATATCATGAACTCCCAACCACCACGATTGCATCATGGATCGCCAAAGGTGACCCTATTGGGATGCAGTCAGCGTATTCTAAATCCCCAACCGACAGGGTGGGAATATAAACGAGTGTGTAAATCTTGTGTGGCCAATGCGCAATCGGTATCTAAAGACTTGATCCTTTTTTTGGATTTTCTGAAAGTCGGTTTCCATTCTTGTAACGTTGGTTTTATCTGTTCTTATTCCAGGATTGTTGCCATTTCTATGGAAGAATTTATTGATTTTGGCTTTCAAGTCAGTGGATGGAATTTTGATGTTTCATTTAAAGTCAGTAAGTGAATTATCTATTTCTAGAACCATTTTATCTCATTTAATATGTTTATGTTTATACAGTGATTTACTTTAAAGATAAAAACATCTAAAAGAAAATAATTTGTTTTCAGAGAAAGAAGAGAGAATAAGTATTGTGTATGGACGCTTTATGTTCGACTGTTGATACTTGTAATTTGTAATAAATGATTTTTAGTCACGCCCCAGTTCAGACAGTCAATTAGGTAAACCACACCTCCAACATTTATATATCAATACATTAGTACTAGTACTTACCAACGTGTGTCACACTTTAACACTTTTCGATCCGGAGAAGCTTCGTAGTGGGGGAGGGGTTGGGTAGGCGGATGGCTATCACTACACATCAGAAAAATATGATAAGAAAGAAAGAAAGAAAGAGAAAAGAGAATGAGGGAAGATAGTTTAGTTTGGCTTGTTTTGTTTTGTTTTACGGCATATCAACCTCAGTGGGTCATTTAATGCCGATAAAGTTTTGAAATAAATCAATCTTAATGGATAATACAATTTTTTTATAAATACATTTTTCTATTTAACCCATGGATGGGACCCTAACAGGTACTACCACTCCGGGTCAGATGTTTGTTTGTTTTGATTTGTTTTACGGCATATCAATCTCAGTGGGTCATTTAATGCCGACGAAGTTGTGAAATAAATTCATTCTTAATGCATAGTACAATTTTGTTTATAAACTCATGTTCTTCTATTCAACCCATAGATGGGACCCTAACAGGTACTACCACTCCGGGTCAGAGTGGACCAGGGAGCAATGGTGATGAAGGGGTGCTCCACATTCCCCAAACCTCCATTGGATGAGTCTTAGCTCTATGCAGAGGTGCAGCCGGTGTATTCTAACGCCTCAGCCGACAGGGCGGGGAGTTAGTAGGGGGTTTGGTAGGTGGTTGGCTGTCACTATACAGCAGAACAATATAAGAAAGAAAGGAAGAAAAAGAAAAGAGAACAAGTGAAGATAGAGAGAAAGGGGGAGGGAAGGTGAAAGCGCGGAAGTGATAACACTAATCTCTTTCATTGGAATGAAATGAAAAGAAGGAAAAACAGTTTTATTCTCTCCGTTCGTTATCTGAGGCTATGGAAGCAGGAAGAAATGGATAACGGGCACTCCATGCAGACTGGCTTATTCGTTCTTTTAGGAAACTTCTCTTCTCGTATCTTTCATTGTTCTCCTTGTTCTCCGTTCACGCAAACGTTTGTCTTCTCGCACCCCAGCCATCAAAAGGGAAAAAGAGATCGAATCATAAAATCTATGATAACATATATATATATATATATATATATATATATATATATATATATATATATATATATATATAAACAAGTACTACCACTCCGGGTCAGTATGGACCTGAGAGTAATGACAATGAAGGGATATTCCACACTCCATAGAGTATTAATGGTATTGAGGAAGAAGTGGGTGTATTGTGTTCTGGGTGTGTTATTTTGTGAACCCCAATATATATATATATATACTAGCAAATATATGCACCTCCGGGTGCAAGTATTTAAGTTTTAATATAATAAAATATTGTATTAAATTAGAAAGGCTAATGAAACTAAATAAGAATACAGATAAAAAGATTTGAAACAGAGGGAGTATAATAAAAGATTTGAAACAGAGGGAGTATAATAAGAAATGGAACAACTGAAACTTACTCTTCCATCACTATTGTCTTTCATTGTTGTTTTTTCTAATTTAAGTATTTAGTTAAAAGAGGAAGTAAAGAATAAAATGACAGTTATTTTTATCTTGTTAATGGATTTCATTTAAGATTCATTGAAGAGATTTTTGCTTATATTCATTAACATAAAACCAAACAGTTAGAAATCAATAATACTAAGCACATATTTATTAAATTCGATTTTTTTATATTAATATGCAAATTAGCCTTCCCGTTCACACTGTAAACCACTATTTTGTTGTATATATAAATATAATTGCATGTTATCAGTATGTAGACATAGTTAACAGTATTAATAATGTAAGACAATTTTATCAATAATTGAGATTTAGATAAAAATAAAATCATGGAGAATGTGATGTCAATAACTAAGGGAATTGTGACTTGAGTAGGAATATAGTTTCGGTTACAGACAGAAAAACACACAATCTCCATTATAATAAGATATATATATATATATATATATATATAATCAATAGTAATGATATTATGGATGATTTAAACTCATTTTAAGTTTCATGCTTACGCAATCATCAGATGAGTCGAATACGTAAGCATGAAATTTAAAGTTATGAGTTTAAATCATCCATAATACCATTACTATTGATTATAAATCTGCTCTGCTTTATTAGCATTGAGCACCTTTTCATGCCAATACTTTTCTCATTTATTCTCTATTCATTCTATATATATATATATATATATATATATATATATATATATATATATGTGTGTGTGTGTGTGTGTGTGTGTGTGTGTGTGTTTTATATCACACGGAGCATTCTTGCAGCTCCCATCCAATGATAAAACATAATCGTGTGCAAATTTAAACCCTTTAAAAAATGCAACTATTACAATGTAAATATGACAATGAAAGCGATTCCCTAACCTCACGACATAAAATAACCCTAGACTGGTTAACATGCCATTAAGATCAATCAATCATGAGTAACAGTATTTTATCACACTAATTACTTATTGTTATATTAAATTTGATTATTTACCTTTAAATGATACAGCATGTGTCCTCGACCGTTAAAAGGAATTTGAGATTTCTTTCATTTACAGGGAACTAAATGAGGTGTTTAAATATACTAGCGAATTCGCTACGTATTGTGTAGAAAAACATGAAAAGTTCTTATTGGGTCAAATAGAACCTTTGGAAAATTACCTCGTATTTAATTGGAATATTTGATGCCATATAACTGTGTGTATATTATTTTTATTAAGAATAATTACTTGAAGCTATAATTGTTTAATAAGGATTATTATTATTAGTTACTTGAAACCATATCACTATGTGTAAATTATTTGTATTAAGAATAGTTACTTGAAGCTATAATTGTTTACTAAGGATTATTATTATTAGTTACTTGAAACCATATAACTGTGTGCATATTTTTGTATTAAGAATAGTTACTTGAAGCTATAATTGTTTACTAAGGATTATTATTATTAGTTACTTGAAACCATATAACTGTGTGCATATTACTTGTATTAAGAATAGTTACTTGAAGCTATAATTGTTTACTAAGGATTATTATTATTAGTTACTTGAAACCATATCACTATGTGCAAATTATTTGTATTAAGAATAGTTACTTGAAGCTATAATTGTTTAATAAGGATTATTATTATTAGTTACTTGAAACCATATAACTGTGTGCATATTATTTGTATTAAGAATAGTTACTTGAAGCTATAATTGTTTAATAAGGATTATTATTATTAGTTACTTGAAACCATATAACTGTGTGCATATTATTTGTATTAAGAATAGTTACTTGAAGCTATAATTGTTTAATAAGGATTATTATTAGTTACTTGGAACCTTATAATTGTGTGTAAATTATTTGTATTAATAATTACTTGAAGCTATAAATGTTTACTCAGGATTATTATTAGTTACTTGAAACGATATAATTGTGTGTAAATTATTTGTATTAAGAATAGTTACTTGAAGCTATAATTGTTTAATAAGGATTATTATTATTATTAGTTACTTGAAACCACATAAATGTTTAGAAACAAATGATTATTATTAGATATAAATAATTACTTCAAACAATATAATTATTAGTATTAGGTAGGCATACTGGACCATATTACCTTTAGTCACCCCTTTTTGATCTCGATTAAGAAAGGACATGTTTTTCATTTACACCGTCAATATCCGGTTGTTTGTTAGGGGTTAGGGCTAGAGGTTAGGGGTTAGTTTTATAATTTATAAAAATCTAAAAACCGTCTGTTAAAACAACCGGATATTGATGGTGTAAATGAAAAACATGTCCTTTCTTAATCGAGATCAAAAAGGGGTGCCTTAAGGTCATATGGTCCGGAATACTTGAAACTGTATGCAAATTATTTGTATTATAAAGGAATACTTGATATCAAATAACTGTAAATTATTTGTATCTATATATTAATACTCGTTTTCCTTAATTGTACAACCGTTATCATCTTGCAACACATTCTGTTTAAAAATGAGACCGTCTAAATCGTCCAAGAAGAAACACAAATAAACTCTATACGTGGATTGGTCACTTTTTAAAAGGTTCATTACGCTTGATCGAAAGTTTAATACTACTATTTTCTAATATTTGAACATATCTATTAATAATGGAGGTTCGCTTCCGGTTTTTTTCTGTAACAAAAACTACGTCACTACTTACGTCACATTACCCAAAATCGTCATAACATAGAATAAATACACTCAAAATTTGAACATGCAACATTAGACAGTCCTCATTATTTTTTAAAACAAGTTCTAATAAATACATGACTGGTATTATATATCTATATATAGTTTGTTTTATTTTAATACATATTTAAAATTTACATTGAAAAATTCTTTTATTTTTTTAATTCTTTAATGAACTTGATGATTTTACTTACTTAGGGTACAAACTCGCTGACATTGAATTTTTAACTCCCACCCCTCAGGCAATATGTTTCAAAAACCTATTTTTACATCGCCCGGGGGGTGTTTTTTTATTTTGCTAGTCTTGATAACCAAAACTTTCTGTTTTGTTTAATGGAATATAAACCCTATGGGATATTCATTACCAATTTTTTTTTCCATATATTATTTGTAAAGGAATAATTTGACTTCTATATGAACTCCGATAAAACTGAATTTTAGCGTCTGAAACAAAATAGAGGCATCTTCAGACCCGATGGTAAATCCTAAAATCGATGGATCCGTTCATATAAGGTAGTAATATCTCATCTACAGAAAGTGTTGTTAATGCCCTTCATAGAAAAAGCATGGACTACTAAAGACAGACTATCATTCATATGGAAGTTTGATCTCACTGAAAGGGTAAAGCGGCAATTCTTCCAAGATGTAGTTGTATCAGTGCTACTGTACGGCGGCACTACTTAGACCCGAACAAAGCGCATAGAGAATAAGATAAATGGGAGTTGCATAAGAATGCTGCGCGCTGTCTTAAACAAATCGTGGAAAGAGGACCCCACACGAAAGCAAATTTACGGACAATTGCCCTCTACCACACAAACCATCCCAGAAAGACGGACAAAATATGCCGGACACTGTTGGAGAAGCAAAGATGATCTCATAAGTGACGTACTTCTGTGGAAACCGGCACATGGACACACCAGTATGGGCTGTCCAGCAAGTACCTACATAGATAAGCTCTGTGCGGATGCTGCGAAGAGAACCCCCCGATGGCGTTGACGATAGGGATGGTTGGCGAGAGATTGTCATGGATATCCGTGCTGTCGGCAAGACATGATGATGATGATGATGATGATGATTTTGTTTTTTAGATAAATTTTTAGAGTGCAAGACAAAATGTGTTAGGCTGACTGCTGATTTAGGTCGGAAAATTAAAACGGAAAGTTTTTTGGTGGTATCCAATGACAGTTTATCTACAGTCTATGAATTAACATTTTGCGACTTGGGTTACGGTTTTAGGGGATTAAGGTTGTTTTTAATTTAATTTGGGTTTTTTGTTGTTTATTTTTTTAAGCAATACGTAATTAAAAACAACCTTAATCCCCCAAAACCGTAAGCCAATTCGCAAAATGTTAATTCATAGACTGTAGTTAAACTGTCATTGGGTACCACCAAAAACTTTCCGTGTATTTTTGTAGATAGTTATGAAATACATCTACGAAAACTGATTCATAATTTTCGGTATATTTTTTATTTCTCCCAAGAAGGACAAAATGCCATCCATGCTAGCGATTCCAAATAGATCTTTCATGTTATTTGCGTTGATGGTTTGGTTTGGTTTGTTTTGTTTTACGGCATATCAACCTCAGTGGGTCATTTAATGCCGATAACGTTTTGAAATATATCAATTCTTAATGGATAATACAATTTTTTTATAAATACATTTTTCTATTTAACCTATAGATGGGACCCTAACAGGTACTACCACTCCGGGTCAGAGTGGACCAGGGAGCAATGGTGATGAAGGGGTGCTCCACATTCCCCAATACCTCCAAAACTGGAACCTCACTATCAGATAGAGTTTAACGTCATTCCCAGGACATGTAGACCCGCAGCCACCGCCTTCTAGCACCCATATGATAAAAAGGGGTTGGGGCTTGCCATAAGGGCAATAGGGTTGGGAAAATCATATAGGTGCTAGGGCTTGACGTGACCAGCCGATTGACAGGGCGGTTTATTTACGTTGAAAAATCATTTTCTCATAGGATCGAAAGTTTCACATTCTACGATGAAATGTTTGACACAGCGTTATATTGCTGATTAAAGGGTAAACATCTTTACCCGTTCACCAACAATACATTTTGTTGCTATGGATGGCCAACAATGTAAAAATTCATTATACTTAACAATGTGTTAAAGTAGTTTCACTTAGGCAAACACTGTAGTATTGTAAGTAAAGTAAAGTCGTCTGGACGGCCTAATGTCGGTATCGGCCAGACAACGAGGGAGTCTATCCCCTTTTCACTAGCGCTAGACCAAGAAGATTATTTTAGAATCTGAGGCGTAGCGCCACACCTGCCATCAGCTCCTCACTTTACCGCACAGATCCCTGTGCTACTCATTCGCTGAGTTGGCGAGGGCCGGTATCGAACCAAGAACCTTGTGATTCCTAGCCGAACACTCTACCGACTGAGCTAAACCGTTGTGAGGTACACAAGTCAAATCAGTTTTGGGTTTAGGTAACAATTGAATAACGTAGAAAAATGTTCTAATTTTTAATTATTTGGTTTTAGTATTTATTGTTGTAACGTGCATCTTTTTTTCGAGTTCGACTTAATTTTTGTTTATTTACCAAATCCAGAATTTTAAAAGTTTGCTTAATGGTTTTGTTTGATTAAACGTCTTTCTTTCTTCATATAAATAAAGGAATTACTTACCGGTGAAAATATTGGGTTGGTCCCAATATTTGGTTGATAGAAGTTTTACCTGGATAAGTCAGCGTTATAACAAATATAAAGTGCTCAATACGTAAGTAGAGCGGATTTATTATATAGTGTGTACAGAAATAACCTACTCTAGTTTCACCATAAGGATCTTCAGGGTTAAATCCACTGAATTAATCTATATCTTAATTCAGTGGATTGAACCCTGAAGATCCTTTTGGTGAAACTCGAGTAGGTTATTTCTGTACACACTAATATATATATATATATATATATATATATATATATATAAAGGAAAATGTGACTTACCGGTGAATTTGGTCACGATGGTTAGTAAGACTTTAGTGCAATGAACACACACGTGAAATCGACTGCTATTAATCGGTGACTCGATTAATTCAGTGGATTTAACCCTGAAGATCCTTATGGTGAAACTAGAGTAGGTTATCTCTTGTACCCATTTTATAATATATGTATATGTATATATATATATATATATATAGGTATATGTAAAAACAAAATTTTTTTTGCGATGAAACAAAGAAAATACAGTGCTCAATCACAGTTTGTAAGAGCTAATATTTATTTATTTTACAATGTTTTCATAGATCAATGTTCATTATCAGCGACCGCGGTTTCATGCCAAAGGCAATCATCAGGCTGAGGAGTAAGATCCTATGGTGTTTGTTGGAGTTCTTTACTCAATGTCACATTTAGGATTGTAAATAACGTCGATATATATGTATATATATATATATATATATATATATATAGAGAGAGAGAGAGAGAGGGGAGAGAGAGGGGGGAGATTTATTTTCCTTAATCTAAAGTATTTTTTTTCATCAGATATCGGTTTATTATTATTCAGCTATTTCAATTTTTACATTGTTGGCCATCCATAGCGACAAAATGTATCACTGGTGCACTCCTATGAATTTTCACCTTTTAATTCACGATATACCGACACTGTAGTTTGACATGTTTCACATGGTGGTTGGTCCTCTTGTTTGGGTGTAAAAGAGTACGTAAGTCTTGTATGGCCAATGTGCAGCCGGGCCAGTATTACTTCTTCCTCGTGGGATTTTCTATATCCCACCTTCCATTCTCCTAGTTACGAAAACTTTTGCTTGTTTGACCCCCCCCCCAAAAAAAAACAAAAAAAACAAACAAACTAGGGTTGTATGTTTGAATAGATGGTTTGGTTTGTTTTGTTTTACGGTATATCAACCTCAGTGGGTCATTTAATGCCGATAAAGTTTTGAAATAAATCAATTCTTAATGGATAATACAATTTTTTATGAATACATTTTTCTATTTAACCCATAGATGGGACCCTAACAGGTACTACCACTCCGGGTCAGAGTGGACCAGGGAGCAATGGTGATGAAGGGGTGCTCCAAAACTGGAACCTCACTATCAGATAGAGTTTAACGTCATTCCCAGGACATGTAGACCCTCAGCCACCGCCTTCTAGCACTCATATTATAAAAAGTGTTGAGGCTTGCTATAAGAGCAATAGGGTTGGGGCAATCATATTGGTGCTAGGGCTTGACGTGACCAGCCGATTGATCGGAGGGGGCCTCTCCGACCGCCTGTCTAGCTCAGGATAGGGCCAAGGAGTATTGCAAGTCATGAACTGCTCACCCACCTGGGCTCCATATTTAAGCATCATGGGTTGCCACCCACGGCCAACAGGTGGTCCCATTGGGGGAGTCTTACCCCTCTGCAGAGGTGCAGTTGGTGCATTATAACGCCCCAGTCGACAGGGTGGTCTTTGAATAGATGATAGCATATTAAAGATTCGCATTATATATTGCTTAATACATATTACCCATTATAATTCTAACCTATTGTTGGTTACATTTTTACCTGGTATCTTAATACCTTTTACACATCCCATTTTACCTTTTTATTATCGCACTGTAGATGACTGGGTCATTAAATTAAAAAGTTTCAAAATTTCCCATGACGGAATAAGCCGTTATATATATATTATATATATATATATATATATATATATATATATATATTATATAAAACATGCAACACGAGAATACAGTTTAAAAAAATACCATCTGTAACATTCCCCCCCCAAAAAAAAAAAATTCATTTAACTAAAAATGGCATAACAAGTCGACAACTACTTAAGTTCCAGTGTTCCTCTGAAAAAGAGATTTTATCTCGAAATATTCATATTAAGAATAAATCACAGGTTAACAAACAACACCATTTTTACCTTATTTTTTCTTTACACCTGCATTGTGATAGCCTTCAAAATCAACCTCCAAACCAATATATATATATATATATATATATATATATATATATTAGAAAGATATATGATATATAACCTACTTAAGTTTTACGAAAAAATGATCATCAGGGTTAATTGCGATTCCAAGGCGAATGCTCTACCGACTGAGCTAACCGGTCCCAATTGACCTTGTGTCGCATTCTGTCCGTGGAAGAGGGGCTAGGTAAATACATTCTTCTGGTATGTTGATAAACTAAGCCAAGCTTAGTAAATTACGACGCGTGCAAGCGCATGGTTGTATTGAGATATAAACACACACACACATACACACACACACACACAAACTGCACGGACGAATGCACACACAGACTACGAGTGATTCAATGAGAAACGTTCCTGCAAATTTAAGATCAATAACTGCCCGGCATTCATGTCATCTGAAATAAGAAGGGAAGATATAGAGCTTTTTACGAAGCGTCTTGTTTTATGTTGTTCAGAATAATTGTAGTCTTTAGTAAACTGATACGATAGAGTCGTCTCCAGGAAACTTGGCGACTCTTCGAAATACGCACATGATTAAGTGTACGAACAAAAAGAAACTCATTTTCGTTTTGGTTTTATATTTTCTTTTTTTTTTTTTATCAAACAGGAGACGTTAGCCAGTTACATTTCGAGATGCATAATTTTCCCAGGAACTACTTTTTACTTTCTGAATGTTATCAATTAGATGTTTTTCGGGAAGAAGAAGAAAATGGTATTTGATTTATTGTTATTGGTACTGATATTGATGTCTGTATCATGTTTTTTTTTCTTTGAGAGTGTCTTTTCTTTATCTCTTCCATTTGTTTCTTCGTCTGTTTTTTTTCTTCTATGGTGTACCAGAAAGACAAAAAGTAAAACATATTTACGTAACAAATATATATATTTAATTACAATCAACAGAGAAAGAGAACATTATTTACTGTGCATTGCTTAGTCTGACACACAAGATTTATGTTAGTTGGTTGGATTTTACGGCATGTCAACCCTTATTGAGTTATTTTATGCTGAATACGTTTTTGTTTTTCAGTTCTTACTAGCAGGACCTGTGGATATACCACAGTATGATGATTTAATTATTACAAAGTTTGACGTGTTTACTGAAGAGCTATTGCTAAATAGGTTTGGTTTGGTTTGTTTTACGGCATATCAACCTCAGTGGGTCATTCAATGCCGATAAAGTTTTGAAATAAATCAATTCTTAATGGATAATACAATTTTTTTATAAATACATTTTTCTATTTAACCCATAGATGGGACCCTAACAGGTACTACCACTCCGGGTCAGAGTGGACCAGGGAACAATGGTGATGAAGGGGTGCTCCCCATTCCCCAAACCTCCAAAACTGGAACCCCACCATCAGATAGAGTTTAACGTCATTCCCAGGACATGTAGACCCGCAGCCACCGCCTTCTAGCACCCATATGATAAAAACGGGTTGGGGCTTGCCATAAGGGCAACAGTATTGCTAAATAGTCCAATTGGTAAAAATAAGAATCTTGATTTAACTCTCTCTCGCCATTTTTTCATCTTGACATTCGATATTCGATTGAAACCGATAAGTTCTTTACTCTTACTTTCTTATATTTCTTTCTGTGTAGAATGACATTTTTCTTACCTTTCTTTCATTATAATAAAAACAGAATGGTCTATTATTTAACTGGGGAGACGACACTCTTAAGAAATAAGTATTCGGCGATTCAGCGATACCAGATAATCAGGATTTACATTTTTGCATTTAATTTTGGACGATCTCATTTTTAGCCAGAGAGTGTTGCAGGATAATAACGGTCGGAAAATTAAGGAACAGGCGTATTAATATATTGATTGGTTATTTATTTTTTTTATAAACTGTTTTTTAAAAAAATATCTTAAAAACTGATTTTTTTTTATCTGTGAGACCCTAACAGGTACTACCACTCCAGGTCAGAGTCGACCTAATAGTAGTAGGACAGAGTCGAGTAATAGTAATGAAAGGGTACTCCACACTCCCCAGAGCTTCAGAACCGGAGCTATGGAGAAACAAAAACGAAAAGGATTGATAAGCCGTAAAACAAAACAACCCACAAACCAAACCAGAACAATAAAACAGCCGAAAGTTAGCGTTAAGCTAAATAATCTCAACAAAACAGGTCTACTTCCATTTTTTTTCCCAGAAAGAACTTCATTTAAGATCTTAAAAGCCAATCCTAGACACTCCTGTATTTTTACTGAAGGTTCTAAAGATAAACACAACGGGATGAGAACAACAAATCAAATCAAATGGAAATTGTTTATGTTCACACTTTGCACAATATAGACAATGGTACTGTAATAAGTAATTGAGTCACAAAAATGTGATATTGAGTAATAAGTAATTGAGTCAACTACCCTTTATGTAACTCTTTAGCTTTGTAAAACTATATAAACTCCCAAGAGAACTGCAAATGTATTCAAAGTAGAATAAAGCTTACTCAAGTCCGACCGTGTCTGTTCTCTTATTACTACAGCTACACAATCAAATACTTATAATTTTTATAAAAAACATAATCTATTAAGTAATAATTAATAGTTTAAACCCTCAGATCTATGTTGGGTTTGAGAGCAAGTTTTGTGGCATTAATGTTGGTTGTTGTAGTAATGTGTGGTTTGGTTTGGTTTGGTTTTACGGCATATCAACCTCGGTGGGTCATTTAATGCCGATAAAGTTTTAAAAATAAATCAATTCTTAATGGATAATACAATTTTTTTTATAAATACATTTTTCTATTTAACCCATAGATGGGACCCTAACAGATACTACCACTCCAGGTCAGAGTGGACCAGGGAGCAATGGTGATGAAGGGGTGCTCCACATTCCCCAAACCTCCAGAACTGGAACCTCACCATCAGATAGAGTTTAACATCATTCCCAGGACATGTAGACCCTCAGTCACCGCCTTTTAGCACCCATATGATAAAAAAGGGTTGGGGTTTGCCATAAGGGCAACAGGGTTGGGGCAATCATATAGGTGCTAGGGCATGACATAACCAGCCGATTGATCGGAGGGGCCTCTCCGACCGCCCGTCTAGCCAAAGATAGGGCCAAAGTGGAGTATTGCAAGTAATGTGTGGAGGATGATCACTAATTAGGACTGAGCCTATTCTAGTAGTGATCACCTCAGTTGATCAAAATTTTTATAAGGTTTTTATTAATTTAAAACAATAAGAATAGTATTTTTTAAGCCATCACTTGAAAGTTGACTATAATAATAGCATGTTACTATACAAGTTAAGAATTTCTGTTTTGATAAATATTTTGAGTTGGTGAGCAGACATTATGGTGAAAGCGACATATTTCAAGAACATCTTCCTAAATAATAAATCTATTTTTAGACTTGGCACTGAACATCATCTCACAAAACAAATCCCCCAAATTCATCATCCTTTCAGACTCATTATCTTAACGGCATTGAAAAATAGAAAGTTCGACAATCTCTTAATCGTTAAATTCCTGTGCCGATTTGAGATGTTCGTCTAATACTGAGAAGATCATTTCTCTGTTGGATTCCAAGACACATCGGAATCGAAGGAAATGACAAAGCCGATTCAGTTGCAAAAATCTGTCCAAGAAATATCTATTGACGACAGATTCAAAACTTCATATACGTATTTACCAAACCCCTCCTCACGAGTAGGATGCGACACAAGATCAATTTCTTAAACAGAATTTAACAAGTTCGAATTCAGATTTCTTTATCCAAGACTGATTGCCTAGCTAAAGGCTAAATAGCCCATTCTGTCCTACTATTTAACCATAGCTTCGATTCTGGAGCTCTGGGGAATGTGGAGTACCCTTTCATTACTATTACTCGTAGGTCAACTCTGACCCGGAGTGGTAGTACCTGTTAGAAAATAATTTAATTCTTACAGATTTTTTTCTTTTTTTAGAGGTAAAAATAATATTTTAAAAACTATGGGTGCCATAAATTAAAAAAAATTTACCCCTCAAAAATATGTAAGGGTAACAAGACTTTCGGACCACTCTCTATATTAACACGTTGGTCGCGTTTTTGCATTTCATCTTGGACGGTCTCATTTTTAACAAGAGGGTGTTGCAGGATGATAACAGATGGAAGATTTACGGCATATCAACCTCAGTGGGTCATTTAATACCGATAAAGTTGTGAAATAATCAATTCTTAATGGATAATACAATTTTTTTATAAATACATTTTTCTATTTAACCCATAGATGGGACCCTAACAGGTACTACCACTCCGGGCCAGAGTGGACCAGGGAGCAATGGTGATGAAGGGGTGCTCCACATTCCCCAAATCTCCAAAACTAGAACCTCACCATCAGATAGAGTTTAACGTCATTCCCAGGACATGTAGACCCGCAGCCACCGCCTTCTAGCACCCATATGATAAATAATTACTTTGTAGTGATCATGTTTACATTTATAATTTTGGTTTAATTTTATTTCTCTCGAGAAGGACAATATGTCATCCTTGTAATATCTTTATATCGGTTTTTCATATCATTCACGTTGAAAAAAAGGTTCTCTAATTGTTACATACTTGTTAGACACCTAATATTTATGTGCAATAGTGTAGAAATCAAAATGGCTGCTATAAGTTGCAGCCCACGGCCTTGAAGGATGAGTGACAAGGCTTGACCTCATCCTTTCTGGTGGATACCGTGAGAATCGGTGGAGGAGACCCTCTTCCGGTTTAGATTATAAATAGATTTTAGTCAGTCGGCGAGAAACCACGTCGGTGGTGAGTCGTGTTATACACGCTCCGACTCGATCTGCGCAGGTAGTCTGGTGGGGATTTCGAAATAAAATGTGATCTAAGTAAATCGAAGTCTTGTTTTATTATCTAAAAACTACCAATGACACAGGGCTTCTGATAAAGAGAAATCCCCAATGAAAGACCAGACACGAAGTCCCCAAGAGAAGTCCAGACGCTAGAAGAGATGTTAGAAAGATAGAAAAGACGTCAGAAGAAGAATAGAAGAATAGAAGTAAGTAAAGAGGTATACAACATAATGAGAACTAATCTATTCTATAAAAAAAGTTTATAACAGGTTGTTTGAATAGATATACATAATGATTGTTCTTATTTGGTTGGTTTGGTTGTTTTATGGAATATCAACCCTTGCGCGGCGAGGCCCTCTCCGATGAGTCGGCTGCTCATGTCAAGCCCTACCACCTATATGATTTTCTCAGCCCTATTGTCTAATCGTGGTGGTGAAGATGCAAACTTGTAGCTCTGGGGAGTGTGGAGTACTCCTTTATTGCCATTACTCCCATTACTGAATATTTTGTTCAAGTGATCTCCAGGATAAAAGACAAAAGTTAATTAGTAATTTTAATTCATAGACGTAGACTTTGAAAGTAGTCTGCTTTTGTTGATGTATCTTATATCTCAATTTGCATTTCACTTAGCGCTAATACCCTTGGGAAAAGTATGAATCTTACTCTCCCTCCAGCTATGGGTAAGTAGCAGGGCAGACTGGGCTCTTTAACCTTGGTTAGGCAACCGGTCTAGGAGAAGGAAAACTCTGAATTCAAACCTGTTGAACTCCGCTTAAGAAATTGACCTTGTGTCACATCCTGCTCGTGCGGAGGGGTTGGTAAATATATATATCTCAAAGCAGTAGATATATAAGTAAAAATATAAGATTATATTGACGATTTTAACATTTTCAAATTGTCCCTGTAAGACTCGCACACTATAAAGGAAATAATATAAAGAAACCAAGTGAGCGCATTCAGTCAAGATGTGTTTCACCGTGAGTTGGTTTGCTTTGGTTTGTTTTACGGCATATCAATCTCGATGGGTCATTTAATGCCGACTAAGTTTTATGTTCATAGAGGTAGTTTGGTAGAAAACAAATGTATATATGTATAGATTTTAGCTATTGTTTAATTACTTTTATTTTTAGTACAATCCCATTTCTTTTTAGGAAATGTAAAATCCTATATGGTCTTATTTTCGTGAGATGTTTTTTCAAATTATTTGCTTGGTAATATTTTATTCGCACAAGATCAAAGTCTACACACTCTAGCAGTATATGTTTCACTGTTAATCTCTCTTGGCATGTAGTGCATATTGGGGATTCTGTGGCCTCTTGTAAATGATGATGTAGTATTTTGTTCGTATTAGATCAATGTCTACATACTCTAACAGTATATGCTTCACTATAAATCTCTCTTGGCATGTAGTGCATATTGGGGATTCTGTGGCCTCTTGTAAATGATGATGTAGTATTTTGTTCGTACTAGATCAAAGTCTACACACTCTAACAGTATATGCTTCACTATAAATCTCTCTTGGCATGTAGTGCATATTGGGGATTCTGTGGCCTCTTGTAAATGATGATGTAGTATTTTGTTCGTACTAGATCAAAGTCTACACACTCTAACAGTATATGCTTCACTATAAATCTCTCTTGGCATGTAGTGCATATTGGGGATTCTGTAGCCTCTTGTAAATGAGGATGTAGTATTTTGTTCGTACTAGATCAAAGTCTACACACTCTAACAGTATATGCTTCACTATAAATCTCTTTTGGCATGTAGTGCATATTGGGGATTCTGTGGCCTCTTGTAAATGATGATGTAGTATTTTGTTCGTACTAGATCAAAGTCTACACACTCTAACAGTATATGCTTCACTATAAATCTCTCTTGGCATGTAGTGCATATTGGGGATTCTGTGGCCTCTTGTAAATGATGATGTAGTATTTTGTTCGTACTAGATCAAAGTCTACACACTCTAACAGTATATGCTTCACTATAAATCTCTCTTGGCATGTAGTGCATATTGGGCCCTCTAGTAAATGATGATGAGGTATGTAAGTGTAGCGTATGTGAAGGCGGGTTAGCACAAACTGTTCTCTTCTATTTTTGTTGTATTTTAAGTTCCATTCTCCAATGGTAGGTTTAATGTTTTGGAGTTTGTTATTAATGAGTGCATTCCAACGATTTTACCATTTTTTAATAATAATTTTTTTTCACAACTGTTTTATAATCAGTATATGGTATTTTTGTTTTTGTTATTGTGTCTTTTATAGTTTTCTTTGCTTCTGAATCTGCCCTGTCATTTCCATGTATGTTCACTATGAGAGCAGCGTGACATATTGGTTGATCTATTCCTTTAAGAAAGTATAAATGGGTGAGATGCATGTGACCTATGCATTGTTGAGATTACTTCCTCTTTCTTTGCTCTTCTTGAACTCTTTCCATTTTTCGAGGATCAATTTGATAGGGCAAAGTTCATTATTTGTATTATTGTTCCAGTGTTAATGCCATTCTTGTTGGATATTATTATTTATCTCCCTTTTTAGGTCCATGTATGGGATATCTTGAAATATCTATCAGAGAAAATGCTTAAACAGATTCAACTGGAGAATTAGCCTTAAACGAACTCCTTAATTTCTGCCTGGATTGGCATCCAGAATAGGAGTATCACTTTTCTATTTAATAGTGGATCCAATTTGAATAATCCTTTTATTATTATTATTGGATCTAATTTGCATAGTTCTTTTTATTATTATTGGATCTAATTTGCATAGTTATTTTTATTATTATTGGATCTAATTTGCATAATCCTTTTATTACATTGGATCTAATTTGCATAATCCTTTTATTATCATTGGATCTAATTTGCATAATCCTTTTATTATAATTGGATCTAATTTGCATAATCCTTTTCATTGGATCTAATTTGCATAATCCTTTTACCATTGGATCTTTGCATAATCCTTTTATTACCATTGGATCTAATTTGCATAATCCTTTTATTATCATTGGATCTAATTTGCATAATCCTTTTATTATCATTGGATCTAATTTGCATAATCCTTTTATTATCATTGGATCGTAGAGTTCTTATTATTTTTTATTGCTACTGTGATTCGCCGAAAATGAGGCTTACTTGCAAAATAAGACTTAGTGATTTTTCAGGGTGATTTTAATATAAGCCCTCTCCTTAAAATAAACCCTAGTTGCGAAGGAAATTAGCACGAGCAGGCTACCTGTATATACATTTCTCATTCAACGAGACCTTTATTGCTCGACCTGAAATAATAGGGGCGAAAATTCAGGACATTTAGTCACACGAAAACTCTGCAGGAATTTTTGGAATCCAGTGACTTGCAGAACAATAACATTCCAGAGGATGATGATAGGATTATTTTTTAAGGAATTGTCGTCAATCTGTTTCTGAATAAAAGAACATGTTAAATGGTAAATAAATGTAGATCGTAATTGATCCTCAGTCACCGCCTCCTAGCACCTATTAAATAAAAGGGGTCGGATGTTTGTTTGCCACGAGTGCAATTTGAAGAATACGGTTGGACTAAACATAGGTGTTAGGGTTTGAAACAACCAACTGATTGATCAGGTCGAGACTCTTCTAAAGAATAATGAGTCACCACCCACGGCCAACAGGTGGCCTTATGGGGGAGGGGGGTCTTACTCCTCTGCAGAGGTTCAGTTGTCGGAGATCAGAATATAGAATGTTGAATCTATTGTCAATAGATATTTCTTGGGCAGATTTAGTAGTTGATGTTTGGTTTGGTTTGTTTTGTGGCATATCAACCTCAGTGGGTCATTTAATGCCGATAAAGTTTTGAAATAAATCAATTCTTAATGGATAATACAATTTTTTTATAAATACATTTTTCTATTTAACCCATAGATGGGACCCTAACAGGTAATACCACTCCGGGTCAGAGTGGACCAGGGAGCAATGGTGATGAAGGGGTGCTCCAGATTCCCCAAACCTCCAAAACTGGAACCTCACCATCAGATAGTTTAACGTTATTCCCAGGACATGTAGACCCTCAGTCACCGCCTTCTAGCACCCATATGATAAAAAGGGTTGGGGCTTGCCATAAGGGCAATAGGGTTGGGAAAATCATATAGGTGCTATGGCTTGATGTGACCAGCCGATTGATCGGAGGGGGCCTCTCCGACCGCCCGTCTAGCCCAAGATAGGGCCAAAGTGGAGTATTGCATGTCATGAACTGCTCATCCACCTGGGCTCTATCCTTAAGCATCACGGGTCGCCACCCACGGCCAACAGGTGGTCCCATTGGGGGAGTCTTACCTCTCTGCAGAGGTGCAATCGGTGCATTCTAACGCCCCACCGACAGGGCGGATTTAGTAGTTGAATCGGCTTTGTCATTTTCTTTGATTCCAATGCGACTTGGAATCCACCATGGCACGATCTCGTCCGTATTGGATAGAGATCTCAATCTGCAAAGTAGTTTATCGATTAACGGATTGTCGAACTTTCTATAGGCCTATTTCTTTGTTCGGGGAGGGTCAAAGGTGAACTTTGAGTAAGGGTATTTACTGTGGGTCGTGTTAGTGTCGATCAATGTTCCTCGTAGTTCACTTACGAATTTGGCCAATCACTTCGTCCTGGTTGTTGGAATAATCACATTTTGGATCACAGTGAAATTTCCGTTGTTGATAGAAGTGCATGTACTGGAGAATTTAAATCTATTTTCAGTTGTCTATTGATTCATTTTATTTAGACATTGCTGCAATTGGCGTTTCATTGTGTAGACTTTCTTAGATCTATAGCAGAACTTCATCGGCGTACAATGACCCGTCGACATCACGATTGAGATATTCCACTATGTTAATTAGCTTTATATTGGACAGTGCCAATGACAACAGATCGAATAAATCACTGTAGAATTGTTTGGTTTGGTTTGGTTTGTTTTACGGCATATCAACCTCAGTGGGTCATTTAATGCCGATGAAGTTTTGAAATAAAGTCATTCTTAATGGATACTCAATTTTTTAAAGATAATTATTTGTAAATAGTACTTTTCTAGATTACATACAGGTTGTAAGATGGTCATTAGTAAATCTGGTTTGTTTTGTTTTACGGCATATCAACCTCAGTGGGTCATTTAATGCCGATAAAGTTTTGAAATAAATTAATTCTTAATGGATAATACGATTTTTTTATAAATACATTTTTCTATTTAACCCATAGATGGGACCCTAACAGGTACTACCACTCCGGATCAAAGTGGACCAGGGAGCAATGGTGATAATGGGGTGCTCTACATTCCCCAAACCTCCAAAACTGGAACCTCACCATCAGATAGAGTTTAACGTCATTCCCAGGACATGTAGACCATCAGTCACCGTCTTCTAGCAACCATGTAATAAAAAGGGGTTGGGGCTTGCCATAAGGGCAATAGGGTTAGGAAAATCATATAGGTGCTAGGGCTTGACGTGACCAGCCGATTGATCGGAGGGGGCCTCTCCGACCGACCGTCTAGCCCAAGATAGGGCCAAAGTGGAGTATTGCAAGTCATGAACTGGGTTCTATCCTTAAGCTATCTAGGGTTATTTAATGCCAACATGTTAGGGAATCGTGTTCATTGTATATTCATATTATTGTTTAGTTGTTTCTTAAGAGTTATTTTTGCACAGTTATATGATATCAAATTTCTATATAAATAATAATTTCTACACAGTTGCAGAGTAAACAAGTGAAACAAGCGAGAGCCGCTTCCGATAGTTTACGGTAGGATTGCAGTAGCGAGAGCCGCTATAAGCAGCTTAAAGTAGACAAAGAGTTAGTAAATCAGAACATACAATCTATTTTATTATTACTGTTAAGAAAACATTTTATAATGATCTGATTTAGGGGTGTTAAGTTTTCAGACAGTTTAGAATTATACTCAAGAAACCCCCTTTTGGGGCGAGGGGGGGCGTCTTACCCCTCTGCAGTGGATATAGTCAGCATGTTCTAAGGCCCGTAAACAGGCCTTATGAACATTTCATGTCTATGAAGAATCGGTCAAATCTAATATAATAGCAAGATTAAAATTTTATCTCATCGCTAAGAAATTGAATACACCGTCTTATTAAAATGTCACGGAAGTAATTAATTTAGATTATTGAGGAACGAGGTGAATCTTTTTATAGCAATTTCTATGAAATCATTTCTATAAAATCTATTTATTCACTGTCTGTTATTAACTGATATTTGTTCTTCGTCTAGAATTGGAAAATCAAATCTATTTATTGTATCTGTCAGTCTCAAGAGAACCCATGGCTCAGTGCCCAGTTGGTTGGTTGGTTGGTTGGATTTTACGGCATGTCAACTCTTTGGATTATTTCATGCCGAAGACATTTTTCTTTTATTCATTCCTGTTTGGTATTCATTTTTTTTAAATGGACCACCTCAGCCACCGCCTTCAAGCACCCATATAATTGGATTGGGGGTTGCCATAATGGCAATAGGGTTGGGGCAATCATATAGGTACTAGGGCTTGACGTGGCCAGCCGATTGACCGGAGGGGACTCTCCGACCGCCCGTCTAGCCCAAGATAGGGCCTAAAGTGGAATATTACAAGTCATGGACTGCTCATCCACCTGGGCTCTATCCTTAAGCATCACGGGTCGCCACACACGGCCAACAGGTGGCTCCATTGGGGGAGTCTTACTTCTCTGCAGAGGTGCAGTCGGTGCATTCTAAAGCCCCAGCCGACAGGGCAGGGAAATGACTGAGTAATGTTACGGAACTAATCAGTTTCAGGCACGATGGACCCTGATATTGTCCAATAAGGTTGGTCGATTTTTCACTTTTTTAAAACATTTAAATCGTCTGTAAACAATTAGTTTACAGACGATTTTTTTAAATTTACGAGTTTTTTTTAAAATTATAAAACTAACCCTAACCCCTAACCCTAACCCCTAACAAACAACCGGATTTTTACGGTGTAAATGAGAAAAATGTCCCCACGAGTCGAGATCGCGGAAGGGGTGCCTTAAGGTCATATGGTCCTTTTAAATATATAATCATCATCATCATCATCATCATCAGGTCGCGCTAGCAGCCCGGATATCAATATCAATCTCTCACCAACCGTCCCTATCGGTCATCACCCCTGGGTGGTCCTCTGTGCAGCATCCAGAACCCACACAGAGCTGATGTATATAGGTCCTTGTTGGGGAACCCCACACTGGAGAATGTCGCTTATGAGTTCGTTCTTGCTTCTCTAGCAGTGTCCAGCATGTCTTATCCGACTTACGCGGATGGATTGTGTGATTGGGGGTAATTGTCTGTGAAGCTGCTTTCATGTGGAGTGTTGTTTCCACGATTTATTTAAGACAGCACGCAGCATTCTTGTGCAACTCCCATCTATCTTATTCGTTAGGTGGTTTGTCAGAGTGTTTGTTGGGTGCTTTGTTTATGGCATATCAACCTCGGTGGGTCATTTAATGCCAATAAAGTTTTGAAATAAAGTAATTTCTAATGGATAATCAGTTTTGTTTATCAACTCATGTTTTTCTATTTAACCCATAGATGGGACCCTAACAGGTACTACCACTCTGGGTCAGAGTGAACCAGGGAGAAATGGTGATAAAGGGGTGCTCCATATTCCCCAAACCTCCAGAACTGGAACCTCACTATCAGATAGAGTTTAACGTCATTCCCAGGACATGTAGACCCTCAGCCAGCGCCTTCTAGTACCCATATGATAAGAAGGATTGGAGGTTGCCATTAGGGCAATAGGGTAGAGAAAATCATGTAGGTGGTAGGGCTTGACGTGACCAGCCGATTGATCGGAGGGAAGGCTCTCCGACTGCCCGTCTAGCTCAAGATAGGGCCAAAGTGGATTATTGCAAGTCATGGAACTGCTCATCCACCTGGGTTCTATCCTTAAGCATCACGGGTCGCCACCCACGGCCAACAGGTGGCCTCATTGAGAGAGTCTTACGCCTCTGCAGAGGTGCAGTCGGTGCATTCTAACGCCGCAGCTGACAGGGCGGCCAAACCCATCTATCTTATTCGCTAGGTGCTTTGTTAGAGTATTGCAACCATACAGTAGTACTGATACACTTACAGCTTAGAAGTATTACACACCCATATAGCGGTCGTGGGATTCATGAGATAAAGGTAGTTTGCTTCTTTTTCTTCTTTCGCTCGGCAGTCAGGGCAGCGTTATCAGTTTAAGGTCGCCATATCAAAAGCCTCTCTGTGTTTCGAGAGTGGATGTTTTCAAAGCACAATTCGATCCTGGCTTTATTTTTTATTTTCCTGAAAAAACAAATCGGCTCCTTTTTTTCTTTTCATTAACATGGATCCAGTTTAACACAGCTACGATTTAGCAAACACAAACGCCCGAAATTTTTACTTTTAACTCCTTGACGGTCACAAGTTTCTGTCTTATCTCCTAACTACCCTTTGACGGTCAAAATCTATCATCTAAAAAAGGGGAATTTTTTTATCTAACTTTGTTAAACAAATTTCAATCTAGAATCATTTAGTGAGAGGTTTTCCCCTGCCTCCTTTAATGGTGATCGTAAATATCGATTGGATATCCTTTATTCTACAAAGTAATTCAATGTCTTTTAATCCACCGAATATCAAAAGAAAGGACACTTAAAAACGTTGTTATCAGATTGCAAGTCATCATTCTGACTAATCGTTAAAACAACTACTCTCCTAAAAGAAAACTTCAAAGGGTGTTGGACACTAGGGGAGGTCGATTTTTCACTTTTTAAAAATATCAAATTACATGAAACGCCGAAAGTTGTGTATTGGTCTATTAAGTACTGATACTAAAAATTATATCTTGAACTTGCACCAATTTTTGAGGAAATGGCCTTAAAGATCGTAGACAAAAATGCACTGAATAATCCTCGGTTTTCCAAAATTTGGCCAAAAAATTGATCAGTAAGTCTAACAATTTCAGTACTTTGTCATTTATTTTATCAAAATGAAATTAAATGACGAAATTATAACTAAAGTTCGAATTAAAAATATGCCCCCCCCCCATTATTACGAAACCGAAGATTTTTTAGTTCATTTTTGTCCACGATCTTTGTTGCCATTTCTTCAAAAATTGGTACAAGTTCATGATCTAATGTTTGGTATCAATACTTAATAGATTAATACACAACTTTCAGTGTTTCCTGTAATTTGGTACTTTAAAAAAGTGAAAAATCGACCAACCTTATTGGACAATCCCAGGCTCCATCGTGCCTGGAACTGATTAGTTCTGTAACATTACTCAGTCATTTCCCCACCCTGTCGGCGTTAGAATGCACCGACTGCACCTCTGTAGAGGGATAAGACTTCCCCAATGGAGCCACCTGTTGGCCCGTGATGCTTAAGGATAGAACCCAGGTGGATGAGCAGTCCATGACTTGCAATATTCCACTTTAAGCCCTATCTTGGGCTAGACGGGCGGTCACGTCAAGCCCTAGCACCTATATGATTGCCTCAACCCTATTGCCCTAATGGCAACCCCCCAATCCTTATTATATGGGTGCTAGAAGGCTGTGGCTGAGGGTCTACGTATCCTGGGACTGACGTTAAACTATCAGATGGTGAGGTTCCAGTTCTGGAGGTTTGGGGAATGTGGAGCACACCTTCATCACCATTGCTCCCTGGTCCACTCTGACAGGTAGTACCTGTTAGGGACCCATCTATGGATTAAATAGAAAAATGTATTTATAAAAAAAATTGTGTATCCATTAAGAATGAATTTATTTAAAAACTTTATCGGCATTAAATGACCCACTGGTATTGATATGCCGTAAAAACAAAACAAACCAAACAATAAAAAATGCAAATATGAACGTACAACGAACGCAATTCCCTAACCTCTAGGCATAAAATAATTTCTAGAAGGGTTGACATGCCGTTAAAAATCGCTCAATAAATATTCTTCGGTTGTCTTCAATTCCCTTTCGACTTTACAACTCCCCCCTCTCTTAACTCGTTCAGCTATTCTGACCGGTCGTCTCCGGGGTCTGCAACGACTTTCTTGCCGGTTGCTGCTCTCATGCCAACTTTATTTTCTGCTCTCAAATTAATTTTCAAATTAAAAAAAAAAGAAGATTCTACGACTGAGGCAGATTCTCCTGTTGGGCACGTTTTGCTTTTTCGAAGAATTTTTATTTTTATTTTTATTTTATTGATACCTAATCGATATTTCATTTGGCATTTTTCAGTTTTTAACTGTTGAAGCTGCAAACACTAATTGCTTCCTCTTCAAATCAGACTGTGTTTTATTTTTTTATTTTTTGATGCAGAGGGGTGTGTGGGGTGGGGTGGATGATGAAGTGTGGGCTGAATTAGATGCTTAATATTTATCAAACATTTCATCGGGTTGAAATATTTTTTGTTTTAACTCATTAATCATTTATTCAAATGTTTTTTTTATTTCTTCTTTTTTGATAATTTCCAAAAGGGAAATTTTCTTTTGCGATTTTGTACAAAATTATATTTCATATTAAACACAAACTGAATATTTTCAAATTACCGTAAATTCTCGAGTATAGTCCGCCCTTGAGTATAATACGCAATGGATTTTTAAGGTGCTGTACCTCTGAAAAATAAACCTTATGTATAATACGCACCCCTTCTCTAACTGGAGTCAAGGAGGTCTATATAACGTCCTTATAAATTCCTTCTTAACGTCCTTCTAGCACCCATATGATAAAAAGGGGTTGGGACTTACCATAAGGGCAATAGGATTGGGAAAATCATATAGGTGCTAGGGCTTGACGTGACCATTGGTTTGTTTTGTTTTACGGCATATCAACCTCAGTGGGTCATTTAATGCCGATAACGTTTTGAAATAAATCAATTCTTAATGGATAATACAATTTTTTTATGAATACATTTTTCTATTTAACCCATAGATGGGACCCTAACAGGTACTACAACTCCGGGTCAGAGTAGACCAGGGAGCAATGGTGATGAAGGGGTGCACCACATTCACCAAACCTCCAAAACTGGAACCTCACCATCAGATAGAGTTTAATGTGTTTCCCAGGACATGTAGACCCGCATCCACTGCCTTCTAGCACCCATATGATAAAAAGGGGTTGGTGCTTGCCATAAGGGCAATAGAGTTAGGAAAATCATATAGGTGCTAGGGCTTGACGTGACCAGTCGATTGATCGGAGGGGGCCTCTCCGACCGCCCGTCTAGCCTAAGATAGGGCCAAAGTGGAGTATTACAAGTCATGAACTGCTCATCCACCTGGGCTCCATCCTTAAGCATCACGGGTTGCCACCCACGGCCAACAGGTGGCCTCATTGGGGGAGTCTTACCCCTCTGCAGAGGTGCAGTCGGTGCATTCTAACGCCCCAGCCGACAGGGCGGTTAAATAACCGAATATTTTCAAATTACCGTAAATCCTCGAGTGTAGTCCACCCTTGACTATAATACGCAAGAGATTTTTAAGGTGCTGTACCTCTGAAAAATCTAAACCTTATGTATAATACGCACCCCTTCTGTAACTGAAGTCAAGGAGTATATAACGTCCTTGGTTTGTAAAAATGTATACGGTAACGTCCTTTATTATTATTGTATATATAACATAAGGCAAACGTGTAGCTTTTTGTGCATTTTGTTTGCAGAAAATAAAGAAATAACAGTAATAACGTCAGTGCGTAATACAATAATGGTGATGTACTTAACTGTTATATGGGAATATAAGTATGTTTGCAAATTGTCTTTGTTCCATGTTGTTCTGTGTTCTGAATACTTTTATTTTAATAAATGTTGTTTACTGCAAGTTATGGATGGTTCTTTTATGACTACATTGCTTTCAGGCTTAACTTAAGGTATTTTCGCATCCGACATCGCAAAATGCGTCTGAATAAAGATTGCTGGACAGCAAATAGAGACTCAGACATTGCTTAGAAAATATTTGTCATTTTTAACCTCGTATATAGTACGCACTAGGGATTTTTACCTTTAAATTTTGGGGAAATATGCGGATTATACTCGAGGATTTACGTTAGGTTTATTTTATAATCGTGTAAAGACCGCTCGCGAGGACCATTTAGTTCAAAAGTCGACCCTCATCCAATATATAAGAATTATAATGACTGCGGTGAGCACGAACCTAGAAATTATATTTATCAATTTCTTAATTGGTTGGTTGATTTTTACGGCATGTAGATCCTTGGATTATTTTATACCAATGATGTTTTTGCTTTATTCATTCCTGCTGGGTATTCAATTAACACATTTTTTAAACTCATTTTTGTATCTATTCAATCCATAGATAGGACCATAATAGGTACTATAACTGCGGTTTTGTTTTGTTTTGTTTTATGGCATATCAACCTCAGTGGGTCATTTAATACCGATAAAGTTTTGAAATAAATGCATTCTTAATGGATAATACAATTTATTTTATAAATACATTTTTCTGGAGTGGACCATGGAGCAATGGTGGTGCTCCACATTCCCCAAACCTCCAAAACTGGAACCTCACCATCAGATAGAGTTTAACGTCATTCCCAGGACATGTAGAACCTCAGTCACCGCCTTCTAGCACCCATATGATAAAAAGGGGTTAGGGCTTGCCATAAAGGGAATTGGGTTGGGGCAATCATATAGATGCTAGGGTTTGACGTGTCCAGCCGATTGATTGGAGGGGCCTCTCCGACCGCCCGTCTAGCCCAAGATACGGCCAAAGTGTAGTACTGTAAGTCATGAACTGCTCATCCACCTGGGTTCTATCCTTAATCATCACGGGTCGCCATTAGGGGAGTCTTGCCCCTCTGCAGAGGTGCAGTCGGTGCATTCTAACGCCCCAGCCGACAGGGCGGTATAACTCCGGGTTAATACGGACTGGACAATCCTATAAGTACAAAGATTTTACGTAACTAGCTGATTAATAGAAGGGGACCTCTCTGACCGCCCGTTTAGACAAAGTAAGGGCCAAAGTGGAGTGTTGCATGTCATGGACTGCCCAGCCACCAGAGTTCCATCCTTAAGCATTACGGGTCGCAATCCACGGCCAACAGGTGACCCCGTGGGGTCTTACCCTTCTCCTGAGGTGCAGTCGGTGTATTTTAAAGCCCCAACCGATTGGGATGTTATTATATATTGTTTTCCCCAAGACTTACGAGAATCTGGTTTTCGTTTTTTTTGTAAGTCACCCATCTGAATACTGAACAGGTTCATCTTTGTTTAACTTTGGTATTCTGACGGGCAACAATGATTTTAACATGTCTGTAAGTGACGCCGTACAATGGCCAGTTTTGAGTCTCCGTTTTTTGTTTGTTTGTCTTTTTTTTTATCTGAGAAACAATCGCAATTATTCACCTCGTTCCAATCTTATCAGTATGTTAATTCCTTTATCCCCGCTAAAGACCATATGTTGCTTGATTCTACAAGACAAAAACATTGGCGACGAGAATTCTAATTCAAGCAAAACTAATTATGAAAGAATTGAAGTTAATTTATGGAATTAATATTCCAGCAATTAATATGAAAACAACTTAAAGCTTCGACATCAGACGATTTAACAAACTCCATAGAAATTGTTCAAACGTTACGAAGATTATTTTGAAATAACCACACAAAGATCAGTGAATCCTTTTAAGAAAGTTTAATGTCACAACACAAAATACTTTTGAAATCACAAAAGACTAGTGATTAAAATATAGATGGCGCTGTAGTCTGTCGCATCAGAAATTTTGTCGAGAAATCATTTTCCATATAAAATACTAATAATGGTTTTGGTTTGGTTTGGTTTGATTTACGGCGTATCAACCTCGGTGGATCATTTAATGCCGACTAAGTTTTGGGTTCATAGCAATAGTTTGGTAGAAAACAAATATATATATATGTATAGAATTTAACTATTGTTTAATTGTTCATATCTTTGAGTAGAATCCCACCTCTTTTGGGACATGAAGACCCTCAGCCACCGCCTTTTAACACCCATATGATAAAAAGGGTTGGGGCTAATGTCAAGGAATTCTTATTTAATTTTCCCCTAATTTCTTGAACTAGAGCTTAACAATTGTATTCAGTTTAGTGTCATGATGAATGGACGTATGAAATTAAACTGTCATGTGGACACCCTTTGGTGGGTCTTTCTCCTATGTAGGGGAGACAGCATATTCTAAACCCTGCCGACAGAGCGATTGTTATAAATGTAATATTAAGTGATTGATTTTGACGGCATGTCAATCTGTATGGGGTTATTTTGTGCATAGAGGTTAGGAAATTGCATACTTTGTGCATTTATATTTACATTTATTCAATAATCATCTGGGATTGTTTTCTAATAATTACTTTGTATTTTATTGAGCATGATAACATTTATAATTTTGGGTTTGTTTTGTTTTACGGCATATCAACCACGGTGGGTCATTTAATGCCGATAAAGTTTTGAAATAATTTCATTCTTAATGAATACACAATTTTTCTTTTTTATTAATACATTTTTCTATTTAACCCATAGATGGGACCCTAACAGGTACTACCACACTAGGTCAGAGTGGCCCAGGGAGCAATGGTGATGAAGGGGTGCTCCACATTCCCCAAACCTCCAAAACTGGAATCTCACCATCAGTTTAACGTCATTCCCAGGACATGAAGACCCTCAGCCACCGTCTTCTAGCACCCATATGATAAAAAGGGGTTGGGGCTTGCCATAAGGGCAATAGGGTTGGAGCAATCATATAGGTGCTAGGGCTTGACATGAACAGCCGATTGATCGGAGGGGGCCTTTCCGACCGCCGGTCTAGCCCAAGAACAGGCAAAAGTGGAATATTGCATGTCCTTGATTGCTCAACCACCTGGATTCTATCCTTAAGCATCACAGGTCGCCGCCAACAGGTGGCCCATTGGGGGAGTCTTACCCCTCTGCAGAGGTGCAGTCGGTGCATTCTAACGCATCAGCCGACAGTGCGGTACGTCAGTGTGGGCCGTCCAGCAAAAGGCCTACATTAACCAGTTCTACGCCTATTCTGGATGTTATGCGGGAGTGGGGGCTGCCTGGGGGCTGCCTGGGCGGGGGGGCGATGAATGATAAGGGGGTTGGCGAGAGATTGTCATGGATATATACTACTAGCACGACATGATGATAAATGCGATATTAAGATTACCAACTCGATTTATATAAATTTTGAAAAAAATTGTACAGCCAATCAACGAGGGAGTCTATCCCCTTTTCACTAGCGCTAGACGAAGGAATTTATTTTGGCATCTGAGGTGGAGCGCCAAACCTACCATCATATTCTTACTTTACCGCACATATCCCTGTGCTATTCGTACGCTGCGTTGGCGAAGGCCGGTATCGAACTTGGAACCATGTGGTTTCTAGCCGAATGCTCTACCAACTGAGCACTTAAATAACTGTAATTTGTAAGCTAATAATATTATTGGGCTCAAAATTTGACACATGCCATTTGAAGCTTAATACTTTATAAAAATTATATGGATTTTTTATGCGCATAGTGTAATGGTTTAAGTCAAATTTAATCCTGGCGGCCAGACGAAATTTTCTTTACAGAGAAAATTTATTAATGTATTCAACGTTTCGTTAAAATGTTTAATTGTAGACTGTACACCTCGTATGGTGGAAAGGACTAGCCAATATGTTAGTGAGTCTTACTGGATGACCTATATGCTTCTGACCTTCTTCTGGGTTTAGTTTTACTTATCGAATAAATTAGATTACTAAAATGTCTTTAAGACTAAAAAGAACTGAAATTATATCTAAAGTAAAGTATATTATTATTTATATTTTTAAGGCAAATACAATGCGTATAAATAAAATGAAATATTGTCCAATGTCTAATCAATTTCGAAATAGATTAGACATTGGACAATATTTTATTTTATACGTATTGTAATTGCCTTCAAAATATAAATAATAATATACTTTACTTAACAATGCTTCAAGCAAATTATCAAATACTATTATCTAAAGTAAAATTTCTTTTCGTGATTGGTTTGTTTTGTTTTGCGGCATATCAACCTCGGTGGGTCATTTAATGCCGTTTTCGTGAGCGAATGATAAGTGCTGTTTGCACATAATCGAAAATATGTAGTTTAGCAGGTTTAATGGATTTTATGGCATGTCAACATTTGGTGGGTTATTTTATGCCGAAGACGTCTTGTTCTGTTCATACTTGATTCAATTTTTTTAAAGTCAATTTAAAAAAATTAAAAATTTAAACTCATTTTTTTCTATTTAACCCATGGGACCCTAACAGGTACTAACACTCCGTTCAGAGTCGACCTGGGAGTAATGGCAATTAAGCAGCACTCCACACTCCTCAGACATCCAGAACCGGAACTTCACCATTTGATGCAATTTAACATCATACCCAATGCACACACAAGACCCTCCTCTAAATAGTTGGGGTTTGCCACAAGTGCAATAAGGTTGGGACAATCATATAGGTGCTAGGGCGTGACGTGACAAGTCCATTGACCCGAGGGGGGTCTCTCCGACCGCCCATTTAGCCAAAGTGGATTGTTTCAAGTCTGCTCAGCTACCAGGTATTCCGTCCTTAAGCATCACGGGTCACCACATACGACCAACAAGTGGCCTCATTGAGGTGATTTTACCCCTTTGCAGAGGTGCAGTCGTATTTTAAAGCCCCAGCCGAGAGGGCTTAGTAATAATTGAAATGATATACTAATGCCTGCACAAATAACAACCATTACCCCACAATGAAGGAATAAAAAAACGTTCTTCGAAATAAAGGAATTTGTTTTAAAAGAAGCATAATACATTTTTTCAGATTTTTCCCCATAAACTTTGCATTGTTCTGTATTGGTTTATATGAAATATAATTTGAATCTCGAAAAATTTTTTTTTAGTCTATCTAAACAGTGCTCCAGGCTTGGACAGAGGTCTGTTATTAATTTTTTGTGGCTGAGAAGTGCAAACCATGTGAAGATTTCAGAAGAATTGTGATGTGCACGGAGAAGAATGTTTTAGTAAAAAAACTTAAAAAAAACTTTACAAATGGACGAAATCCTGAGTCTATGGAGTTGAAACACTAAAGTTCCGGGGTCAGCAGTCATTAAAAAAGGTCAAACTGACAGTCTTCTGGGACGTGAAAGGACCCATCACTATTTATTTCCTTGAAAAAAAAGGTGTAAACAATTCTTCCCATTGCCAACTCTTTAGGCAAAATTCATCTTATTTATTAAATGACCCTCGTATAAAGGGTAATCCTTAACTTGTTCCTCGTAAATTCCTACCATGAAATAAACTGAACCCTCATTTTATGTCCGTGTTTTTACAATAAATGTTTTATTTTTCTTGCACCCCTTATTTTACAATACTGAATATATTTTCTTTATTTAAAAACAAACATATATATTTTCTTTATTCAAAAACATTCATTGCAAACATATTTAAAACATTTATTGTAAAAACACGGGCATAAAATGAGGGTTCAGTTTATTTTATAGTAGAATTTACGAGGAACAAGTTGAAGATTACCGTATAAAGTATCTTTAGAATCTTGATGTTTTATAACAATCAGGCGATCTTAGCCATAGCCAGGTTTATGATATGATGTATGTGTGTGTGGGTATGTGTATGTGTGAGAGAGAGAAGAGAGAGACAGACAGACAGACAGACAGAACAGAAACTGACAAGTTTCTTTATTTTATTCTCTTTTTTTTCAAGGAGTCCCGCCCCCTCTCAGATTGCGTCGGCCGTCTTTTCACTTTTCACTAACACAAGCTTCTAAGTAAGAAGTGTTCTCTTTGAAGATATCGACGTGGTCGATCGTCTGCTTTTCCTTCAGCGCTATTTCATTTAAGGAGAAAAGTTCTTTAATACGAACGAATTTTATTGGTTGAAAAAGAGTCAAAGATTTATTACCCGGTCACGTTTTGAGTACGCTCTTAAACTATACCTTTTCTTAGACTTGTTTGATCCATTTTTTTTTTTTTCAGAAATTTCGTTAAGAACGGAACTTGAGATTTGAAAGATTTAGATGTTATTTTCGGTACACACTTTAAGCGCTGATTTCTTTCCGAGTGAACGGTGATCCATTTTGAGAACAGAAAAATCCTTTTGGAAACTTAAAACGAAGAGAGCTTTTTTTTTTTCTTTTCTTTTTTTTTTTTTTTCGTAAAGTTAGAACTTTTGTTAGTTCTATTTTGTATTGTAAGATTTATTCGATAAAAATGGTTTTAAACGATTTGGTTGATTGGTTTTGGTTTTGGTTTGTTTTGTTTTACGGCATATCAACCTCGATGGGTTATTTAATGCCGACAAAGTTGGGAAATAAATTCATTCTTAATGCATAATACAATTTTGTTTATCAATTCATGTTTTTCTATTTAACCCACAGATGGGACCCTAACAGGTAATACCACTCCGGGTCAGAGTGGACCAGGGAGCAATGGTGATGAAGGGGTGCTCCACATTCCCCAAACCTCCAGAACTGGAACCTCGCCATCAGATAGAGTTTAACGTCATTCCCAGGACATGTAGACCCTCAGCCACTGCCTTCTAGCACCCATATGATAAAAAGGTGTTGGGGTTGCCATAAGGGCAATAGGGTTGGGAAAATCACATAGGTGCTAGGACTTGACGTGACCAGCCGATTGATCCGAGGTGGCCTTTCCGACCGCCCGTCTAGCCCAAGATAGAGCCAAAGTGGAGTATTGCAAGTCATGAACTGCTCATCCATCTGGGTTCAATCCTTAAGCATCACTTGTCGACACCCACGGCCAACATGTGGCCCCATTTGGGGTGTTGGTCTATGGATTCACATCTTTGATTGGAGTCCGATTTCTGTCAAAAGGCTGATTATGTTATTAGGATCTGTTGATTCAAATAGTTATCTCATTATTTTTTATGTTATAGCGAGATTTCTGCATTCTAGGAAATGTTTCATTGTATATGGTTTGGTTTGGTTTGTTTTACGGCATATCAACCTCAGTGGGTCATTGAATGTCAACAAAATTTTGAAATGAATTAATTTTTGATGGATTATCACATTTTGTTTATAAACTCATGTTTTTCTATTTAACCCATAGATGGGACCCTAACAGGTCAGAGTGGACCAGGGAGCAATGGTGATGAAGGGGTGCTCCACATTCTCCAAACCTCCAGAACTGGAACCTCACCATCAGATAGAGTTTAACGTCATTCCCAGGACATGTAGTCCCTTAGTCACCGCCTTCTAGCACCCATATGATAAAAGGGATTGGGGGTTTCCATAAGAGCAATAGGGTTGGGTCAATCATATAGGTGCTAGGGCTTGGCGTGGTCAGCCGATTGATCGGAGAGGGCCTCTCCGACCGACCGTCTAGCCCAAGAAAAGCATAAAGTGGAGTATTGCATGTCATGAACTGCTCAGCCACCTGGGTTCTATCCTTAAGCATCACAGGTCGCCACCCACGGCCAATAGGTGGCCCCATTGGGGGAGTCTTACCCCTCTGCAGAGGGCGGCTTAGCTATTGAATCATCTTTATTATTTCTCTGGATTTCCTCATGGCTTGGGATCCACCAAAATATCACCTTTTTGCGATGGATTATGAAATTGAGTTTTTTTAGGATCGACATAACCAGATGCACTAAGTGCAGATAAGTGCAGATGGCAACTATACTCATATGATTATCATTATTGTTCACTCCTTTTGAGTTTTTCACATCAGCGTTAACTGATGGTATTTCACAGGAGGTTGAGTGACAACAAGTCTCCCCGGGTCTCCAGGACTCTTCTGAGTATTCTTGTCGATTGCAGCAGTCTGGATGGTCTCAATTCTTCCTCTGATTTCCAGATCTTCCAGTCTTTTTTTCCAAGTTTATTGGGACTGTTCCAAGTGCTCCAACTACAATTGGTATGACTTTCCCTCTCATATTCTACAGCTTTTTCAATTCTCTGGCAAGTTCACCGTATTTATCCATCTTTTTATTTTCCTTCATCTTCATCCTGTGATCTGCTGGAACAGCAAAGTTCACCAGATGACACTTTTTTATTTTTTTGTTTATCAACACAAGGTCTGGTCTCCTGTCTGGGATAAGGTGATCCGTCTTTATTTCAAAGTCCCAGAGAATTTTATGCGTTTCATTCTCAAGAACAGATTCTGATTTATGCATATACCATTTTGTTGTATGGTCAAAATTTAATTTTTTGCGTAATTCCCAGTGGGATCACCTTCCCAACCCAGTCGTGCCTAGCTTTGTATTCTCTTTGTGCTAGTTTGCTGCATTCTATTATTATTATTATTATTATCATCATTATTACTATTTTAGTATCATTATTATTACTATTGTAGTATTATTAATCGTAGTATCCAGCCAAGAAGTAGTATCCAGTCCCCTGTTCTATCAAAGAGTTGAAATAATAAATTTCCTTCATTGCAAAGAACAGGTTTATGTTTCATTGCTTTGCTTAGAGGGAAACAACGTTGATAGAATCAATGTTAGCCAATGTCAGGGTACCGACAAGATCTCGCCGAAAGTGGCAGTTCAGTGAAATCCCGGCCGATATCGATCAGGTGTGATTTGGCCGACACACAAATTGGTGGCTTCCAGACTAACACGCACAAGCAGGCAGACTTTTAAGTTGTTAATAATAATAATAATAATAATAATAATAATAATAATAATAATAAATAAATACATTTTTCTTAAATAGATAAGACACAACTGAATAGCAAGTGTAGAATATGTGGAGACAAAGACGAAACGGTTAATCATACTATAAGCAAATGCAGCAAACTAGCACAAGGAGAGTACAAGATTAGGCACGACTGGGTAGGAAAGGTAATCCACTTGGAATTGTGCAAGTATTTCAATTTTCATCATGCTACCAGATGGTATATGCAAAAATTGGAATCAGTCCTAGAAAATCCTCTGGGACTTTGAGATACTGACAGATCACCTAATCCCGACTAGGAAACCAAACCTTTTGTTAAATAAACAATAAGAAAATAATATTTCTCGTGGATTTTGCCGTCTCAGCGGATCTAAGAATGAAAATGAAAGATAACGAATTCAGAGAGAAATACTTCGAAGACGTTTTTTTATTCATTCTTGATGGGCAATAAATTTCTTAGCACATTTTTTCTATTTAACCCGAACAAGTACTACCACTCTATACACAAAATGTAGACCCTCAGCCACAGCCTTCTAGCACCCATATGATAAAAAGGGTTGGGGGTTGCCATAAGGGCAATAGGGTTGGGAAAACCAACAAGAATGAATAAAACAAAACGTATTCAGTATAAAATAACCCGATAAGGGTTGACATACCGTCAAGTTAAACATTGTTCTAGTTTTCATTCATTTATTGACACTCATTAAATTCAACCAAGTTTAAAGGATGCAAATTAGCTATCTACCAATTGTTGGCTGTTCAAGCGTAAAAGCCATTGCGCATGCGTTAAAGGCGATTAAGCGGACTGGCGATGATTAAGAGTAAATGACAATGGTGGTCGGTGCCAAACCAAAATTAGAAGATGGCAAAATGACAAAGGTGAATTAACTGAATGGTCACAAGTTTCAAGTAACTATGCCAGATTCACAGAAACTAATCAAGTACCATAACGAGAATTTGGTTGGGTCTAGTTTAGTTTGGTTTGGTTTACGGCATATCAACCTCGGTTGGTTATTTAATGCCGACATAGTTGTAAAATAAATTCATTCTTAATGCATAATACAATTTTGTTTATCAACTCATGTTTTTCTATTTAACCCATAGATGGGACCCTAACGGGTACTGCCACTCCGGGTCAAAGTGGACCAGGGAGCAATGGTGATGAAGGGGTGCTCTACATTCCCCAAACCTCCATAACTGGAACCTCACCATCAGATAGAGTTTAACGTCATTCCCAGGACATGTAGACCTGCAGCCACTGCCTTCTAGCACCCATATGATAAAAAGGGTTGGGGCTTTCCATAAGGGCAATAGGGTTGGGAAAATCATATAGGTACTAGGGCTTGATGTGACCAGTCGATTGATCGGATGGGGCCTCTCCGACCGCCCGTCTAGCCCAAGATAGGGCCAAAGTGGAGTATTGCAAGTCAGGAAATGCTCATCCACCTGGGCTCTGGAAATTTTGTCAGGTTCAACTGTTGTATTATGAGGGGTTGGGTAAATACATAAATTTAGATATTGAACAAAATATTTGGTCAGTGGTGTCACTATATAAATTATTCTACAATTTCTGTGTTAAATTCTAGTTAAACAATATTTATTCATTATCAACTCTTTGCCTACGTTAATCCGTTCACAGCGACTCTTCCACCATTGTGATCCTACCTTAAACCGATGGCAGCGACTCTTGCACGCGTCACTTGCTTATATTGAAAAATCACTTCGTGAACACCACTGACAAATTTTGATAGAATGAGTGCTGAAGTGAATAGATAGTGAACTTTAAAATATCCCATCCTAAAGGTAAAAAATACCAAGTAAATTTGGTACAACCGAGGGAAAAATTTGGTAGGCAGAGTTAATAAGAAAATAACTTTCATTTAAAAACATATGTATCAAAAATTGAATTTAAAAGACATTTTGATGTAATTCATTTTTATTAGATGAACTATTATTTTTTTCTGTGTTGTGACAACAAGAGAAAAAAGGTAATTTAGTTAAAATTCCTAGCAAATAAGGCAATTAGAGTAACCTCCCTTGACTTTCACTTTTCACTAAGCCGGTAGCTATTTTGAAAGTCTCCATGCGAAATAAACAAATCATAGAAACATTTTCGAAAACAATACAACCGCAGGCTTTAACACAAAAATATCATAAAATGTGTTCTTAATAACAATTAAGTTCATTTCAGATAATGCGCACGCTAAATTTTATGCTAGGAACTAAAAGGTGAAAATTACCAGAATTTTAGCCATGAACCCTCTGGCCGTTTTTCTGGTGTATTACTGTCAGTGTTCTGATCTTTTGTGAAGGAGAATATTTCACTACAAAAAGTTTGACTCGTCCGACAAACAAGGGATTTATAGCAAGATACTACGAGTAGCAATCTAGCCTTTGCTGACAATGTTACTGCTATGTAAGAACAGTGTGTTTGTCTTCCTATTTTCGTTATATTTTCCTGTATAAAAATCTTGAGCGGGACGGGCGGTCGGAGAGGCCCCTTCGGATCAATCGGCTGGACACGTCAAGCCCTAGCACCTATACGATTGCCCCAACCCTATTGCCCTTATGACAACCCCCCAATCCTTCTTATCATATGGATGCAAGAAGGCGGTGGCTGCGGGTCTACATGTCCTGGGAATGACGTTAAACTATCTGATGGTGAGGTTCCAGTTTTGGAGGTTTGGGGAATATGGAGCACCTCTTTATCACCATTGCTCCCTGGTCCACTCTGACCCGGAGTGGTAGTACCTGTTAGGGTCCTATCTATGGGTTGAATAGAAAAACATGAGTTGATAAACAAAATTGTATCATTCATTAAGAATGAATTTATTTCACAACTTTGTCGGCATTAAATGACCGTGGGGTATCAGGTATTCCTATCTAACGTAAATGGTTTATATAAAATGTTATGCGTTAAAGTAACTATTATATGCAACACTGATAACTTGCAAGCAATTATGTTTTCCAGTAACTAATAATAATAATCTTTACTGAAAAATAGCTTCAAGTAACTATTCTTAATACTAATAATTTTTAAACCGATCTATTTGACCTATTGATAGGGCCCTATTACGGCACAGTTATTTGCATACTGTCATTGCCAGTCATAGACTGCTCAGCCACGTGGATTCTATCCTTAAGCATCACGGGTCACCACCCACGGCCAACAGGTGGCCCCATTGGGGGAGTCTTACCCCTATGCAGAGGTGTATTCTAACGCCCCAGCCGACAGGGCGGGATTTTGACTTTGTGGGAGGGGATATCTAAAGCCGACTTGGCTACCGAGTCGGCTTCTTTCCCCCCCCCCTTATTCCAATGTGGCTTGGAATCTAGAACACTTGAATCTCTTTTGAGTTGAATAGGCAGTTCTTGGCTGTGGTTTTTAGATAAACTCCAAAATTAAGTCAAAACCAAGATGTCTTCGTGTATACTTCGTACTATTGGGGGGCTTTCTTTTGTCGGATTTTGATATTACACGTGTATTCACTTTGGAGACCTTTTTATTCAGAAGAATATATGAATATATTTAGGCTTCGATAAAAAGCCATTTTTTGTTGTGGATTCTGTCAACATATCTATCGTGATAGAAAGAAAGAATGTTAAATGGCTAGAGACGCTGGAAAACACGTCTGTCAACCGGCAAAGAAAAAGGTGACAAAATGGAGATTGTATTACGGAATAGAAACATCTGTATATCTGGATCCGGTTACATTTCCGGCCAAACGAAATGCACAATTTGGGATTTACAGATCTATTCAGTGCAGATTATTCAGTGTCATGTCAAGTATGATCGTTGACTACCGGACAGCTGCCTCGTCCAGTTGACTTGCAAATACATTTGGTGTTTCAGCATCATAATTCTTCATTCAAAACAACCTATGCGTTCATCTCACATCAGTTGCATGCTAATAACTGGGCCTGGAAATTAATCGGCCATTTTTATACTGCCAGAAATGTGTGAATTTTGAGAAGACGTGAAACTATGCACACATACTAGGGCGAGTCAAAAGTTTTGCAATATTTTGGTAACGTGAGGCACAATTCGACAGGCCGTTTGTTTTGTTTTGTTTTACGGCATATCAACCTCAGTGGGTCATTTAATGCCGACAAAGTTGTGAAATAAATCAATTCTTAATGGATAATACAATTTTTTTATAAATACATTTTTCTATTTAACCCATAAATGGGACCCTAACAGGTACTACCACTCCGGGTCAGAGTGGACCAGGGAGCAATGGTGATGAAGGGGTGCTCCACATTCTCCAAACCTCCAGAACTGGAACCTCACCATCAGATATAGTTTAACGTCATTCCCAGGACATGTAGACCCGCAGCCACCGCCTTCTAGCACCCATATGATAAAAAGAGGTTGGGGCTCGCCATAAGGGCAATAGGGTTGGGAAAATCATATAGGTGCTAGGGTTTGACGTGACCAGCCGATTGATCAGAGGGGGCCTCTCCGACCGCCCGTCTAGTTCAAGATAGGGCCAAAGTGGAGTATTGTCGACAGGCCGTGAAGGTGAGGAACCTCACTGTGCTGTAAAATTCTGAGCTTACCTGATACTCTCCGAATGCTACTCACCTGATTTGCCACTATGACTTGGTTGGTTGGTTGGTTTGGTTTTACGACATATCAACCCGATATTAAATTATTTTGATAAAAGTTTCTGTTTCAAGTAGCGTATTAGACGGCATATAGGGCGCAGTTTTTTCCAAAATTTTGACTCAAAACTTGCGCATCGTAGGTGAAATTTATTATTGATATTATTAATTCTATTATTATTATTATTATTATTATTATTATTATTATTATTATCATCATTGATTGATTGATTTGTTCTTGTTTTACGGCATATAAACCTCAAGGTTATTATTATTATTATTATTATTATTATTACTAGCAAATATATGCACCCTCCGAGTGCAAGTATTTTAGTTAAATTTTATAATAAAATATGATATTAAATTAGAAAGGCTAATGAAACTGAATAAGAATGTAGATAAAAAGATTTTGAACAGGGGGTATGATTGAAAAATAGAACAACTTTGAAACTCTTCCATCATTTTCCGTTACTCCCGTCTTTCATTGGTAAATTTTCCTAATTAAACTGTTTAGTTAAAATAGGAAGTAGAGAATAATATTACAGTTATTTCTTCTTGTTAAGGGATTTCTTTTAAGATTTATTGAAGAGAATTTTGCTTATATTCATTAAAATGAAACCAAACAGTTAGAAATCAATAATACTAAGCACATATTTATTAAAATCAAATTTTTAATATCAATATGCAAATTAGCCTTCCCGTTCACATTGTAAACCGCTATTTTGTTGTATATATAAATATAATTGCATATTATTAGTATGCAGATATGGTCAACAGTATTAATAATGTAAAACAATTTTATTAATAATTGAGGTTTAAATTAAAATAAAATCATTGAGAAAGGACATTAATAACTAAGGGAATTGTGACTTGAGTAGTAATATAGTTTCGGTTACAGACAGAAAAACACACAATCTCCATTATAATAAGATTATCATTATTATTGATTGATTTGTTCTTGTTTTACGGCATGTAAACCTCAATGGGTCATTTAATGCCGACTACGTTTTCGAAATGAATTAGTGATAATGTTTAATTTTCTAAAGGTTTTTATTATTATTATTATTATTATTATTATTATTATTTCCTGCTATTGAAATGTCTTGTGTATGCTTATTGCTTACCTGTACTGCCAAATTGCTTTTATACGGCTATGTTTCTGCTTGTATAATGAACAGCTAGTCTGTTTTCAACAATATATGCTTAGATACACTAAAAACTTTTTTCTCCTGAATCTGATCTGCTGAAATGGGGGTACATTTTATATGCCATCAAATACGGTAATTCAAATACTTATCTATGGTGTACATTTCTGTGCATTTCGTGTCATTCAGTAATTTTCAGACATTAACCATATAGACACACATTACCTTTAGGAAGGTTATTATAGCGTCTACTTGAATTCTTTTAAACAGTTCTTTCATATTGCTTGTGCTGTAATATGCTTCTCTCGTAGGGACCATATCATTGCATTCAGTGAGAACGTAGGAATCAGAAAAATAAATTTAGTTTGGTTTGTTTTACGGCATATCAACCTCAGTGGGTCATTTAATGCCGATAAAGTTTGGAAATAAATCAATTCTTAATGGATAATACAATTTTTATAAATACATTTTTCTATTTAACCCATAGATGGGACCCTAACAGGTACTACCACTCCGGGTCAGAGTGGACCAGGGAGCAATGTTGATGAAGGGGTGCTCCACATTCCCCAAACCTCCAAAACTGGAACCTCACCATCAGAGTTTAACGTCATTCCCAGGAGATGTAGACCCGCAGCCACCACCTTCTAGCATCCATATGATAAAAAGGGATTGGGGCTTGCCATAAAGGCAATAGGGTTGGGAAAATCATATAGGTGCTAGGGCTTGACGTGACCAGCCGATTGATTGGAGGGGCCTCTCCGACAAAATAAATTTATTTTTCAGACCAAACGCCAAATCTAATGCGCATGTTTCTGCATTGAACATCAGTTTATGGTTAGTTTGGGTAGTTGGATTTTACGGCATGTCAATACCTTGGGTTATTTTATGCCGAATACTTCTATTGATAAAAAAAAGTTTAATGCTAACAAAGTTTTGAAATAATTTCATTTTTAATGGATAATACAATTTTGTTATAAACTCATGTTTTCTATTTAACCCATAGATGGGACCCTAACAGGTACTACCACTCCGGGTCAGAGTGGACCAGGGAGCAATGGTGATGAAGGGGTGCTCCACATTTCCCAAACCTCCAAAACTGGAACCTCACCATCAGATAGAGTTTAACGTCATTCCCAGGACATGTAGACCCTCAGTCACTGCCTTCTAGCACCCATATGATAAAAAGGGGTTGGGGCTTGTTATTTTTCATATCGAATGCCATATCTAATGCGTATGTTTCTGCATTGAACATCAGTTTATGAGATTTTATTATTATTCATTATATATTGCAGCACATCCTGGATTTTACGGCTTAACAACCCTTGTTGGGTTATTTTATGCCGAAGACGTTTTGTTTTTGATTCATTCTTAATGAGTACTCAATTTTCTTTTCAAACAAATTTGTTTCTATTTAACCCATAGATGGGACCCTAACAGGTACTACCACTCATGGCAGTGAACCTAAGAGTAATGGTGATGTATAGGTACTCTACAATCCCCAGACCACCAGGACTCGAACTTCACCATCAGAGAGTTTAATGTCATACTCAGGACCTTAAGACCATCAGCTACTGCCTTCTAGCACATATGATAAAAAGGGCTGGGACAATCATATAAGGGCTAGGGCTAATACCCTTGGGAAAGGTATGAATCTGACTCTCACTCCAGCTATGGGTAAATAGTAGGGCAGACTGGGCTCTTTAACTATGGTTAGGCAACCTGTCTTGGAGAAGGAAAACTATGAATTCAAACCTAATAAACTCCGCTAAAGAAATTGACCTTGTGTCGCATCCTGCTCGTGCGGAGGGGTTGGTAAATATATATAAAGGCTAGGGCTTGACGTGACAAGCCGATTAATCGGTGGGCCCTCTCGGGCCGACAATCTAGCCTAAGTAAGGACCAAAGTGGAGTGTTACATGTTACGGATTGCCAGGGTTCCATCCTTAAGCATCATGGGTTGCCCCTTTGGGGGGATCGTACCCCTCTGCAAAAGTGCCGTTGATGTATCCTAAAGCCCCAGACGACAGGGCTATATAAATAGTGCTAATATTGTAGGACTCCAGCAACAATGTCAAAGAAATCTGTGTCACCATCAGGCGTCCGAACCATTACGTTAACGCTATAGCCTACCTCAATTACTAAAAGCAGGAAGACGTTTTTAGAAACGTGATGCATTGCACAAAGCAGAAAAAACAATCTTGGTTTGGTTTGGTTGGTTGGTTTTTATAGCATGTCAACCTCTTGGGTTATTTTATGCCGAATACTTCTATTGATAAAAAAAAAATGTTTAATGCTAACAAAGTTTTGAAATAATTTCATTTTTAATGGATAATACAATTTTGTTTATAAACTCATGTTTTCTATTTAACCCATAGATGGGTTTGGTTTATTTTGTTTTACGGCATATCAACCTCAGTGGGTCATTTAATGCCGATAAAGTTTTGAAATAAATCAATTCTTAATAGATAATACAATTTTTTTATAAATACATTTTTCTATTAAACCCATAGATGGGACCCTAACAGGTACTACCACTCCGGGTCAGAGTGGACCAGGGAGCAATGGTGATGAAGTAGTGCTCCACATTCCCCAAACCTCCAAAACTGGAACCTCACCATCAGATAGAGTTTAACGTCATTCCCAGGACATGTAGACCCGCAGCCACTGCCTTCTAGCAGCTATATGATAAAAAGTGGCTGGGGAAATCATATAGGTGCTAGGGCTTGACGTAATTGATCGGAGGGGGCCTCCCCGACCGCCCGTCTAGCCCAAGAAAGAGCCAAAGTGGAGTATTGCATGTCATGGACTGCTCAACCACCTAGGTTCTATCCTTAAGCTTCACGAGTCACCACCGACGGCCAACATGTAGCCCCATTTGGGAGAGTCTTACTCCTCTGCAGAGGTGCAGTCGGTGCATTCTAACGCCCCAGCCGACAGGGCAGGAATTTCTGATAGGAAATTTAATACAGACAAATATTTGTTCACTATCTAATGATTGTAATAAGTATTTTGTTTATCAAGTATGTTGGTATGATTTTACGGGATGCCGACCCGTGGAAAATTCCATGCCTAAGACACTTTATTCCTTTCATTTTTATAGGCTTTTTAATGTTTTTTTTTCAAAACTCAATTTTTTAAAACATTTTTATATCTATTTAACTGGGGTGGTAGTACCTGTTAGGGTGGTAGTACGCTAACAGGTACTACCACCCGAGGTCATAGGAAAGTTATAAATACAACAAAGGATTACATGACAAGGTTGCATGTTTGTCTGTCATTCCCACAATGTGACGGGGAAAAACCAATAAAATCTGGTTAATAAAGATTTTATTGACTGGAAGGTTGGCACTGGGTTAGTGGTAATAATGCTTTTGCCCTGAAACCATGCATGACTCTAGAATCGTCGTCTGATGAAGGGTGTGTTGGCAGCACAGATGTTTGCTCTTTTTTCATTAGCAGGTTTATGATTCTTATATATATTATATATACTAGCAAATATATGCACCCCCCGCCGGGTGCAAGTATTTAAGTTTTAATATAATAAAATATCATTAAATTAGAAAGTCTAAGGAAACTGAATAAGAATGCAGATAAAAAGATTTTGAACAGAGGGGGTATGATTGAAAAATAGAACAACTTTGAAATTAACTCTTCCATCATTTTCCATTACTCCCGTCTTTCATTGGTAAATTTTCCTAATTTAACTATTTAGTTAAAATAGGAATTAAAGAATAATATTACAGTTATTTCTTCTTGTTAATGGATTTCTTTTAAGATTTATCACAGAGATTATCACAGAGATTTTTGCTCATATTCAATAAGATAAAACCAAACAATTAGAAATCAAATGATACTAAGCACATATTAATTAAAATCAATTTTTTAAGATCAATATGCAAATTAGCCTTTCCATTCACACTGTAATCCGCTATTTTGTTGTATATATAAATACAATTGCATGTTATTAGTTTGTAGATATGGTGAACAGTATTGATAATGTAAAACAATTTTATTAATAATTGAGGTTTAAATAAAAAAATAAAATCATGGAGAATGTGATGTAAATAACAAAGGGAATTGTGACTCGTATAGTAATATAGTTTCGGTTACAGACAGACAAACCCACAATCTCCATTATAATAAGATTATATATATATATATATATATATATATATATATATATAAGATAAATCTAATGAGCGAGACGAACCTACTATTAGTTTCGCTTAATGTTCTTCAGGGCTAAGATCTGACTACAGAGACAAGGAGCAAAACGAATTAAATAGTACTAACCACAGTAGTCATTTAAATTAGCTGAACTAGACCGACCAATAAAAACGAACAAAAAACACAGAACACTATAAATCTATTGTTTTATAAATATTTAATTTATATATTAAAATTTTTTTTTTAATTTTTAATTTTATTATTATATTTAATTTATAATTTAAGTAAATTTGAATCTATTACATCAGTACAAGCACCCCATCGCTATCCTAATCCCCCCCCCCCCAACGAATGGGAACCCAACACGCCGACGTTTGTCCGTCTATCTGCCCGTTTGGTTTGGTTTGTTTTGTTTTACGGCATATCAACCTCAGTGGGTCATTTAATGCCAAGAAAGTTTTGAAATAAATCAATTCTTAAATGGATAATACAATTTTGTTTATAAACTCATGTTTTTCTATTTAACCCATAGATGGGACCCTAACAGGTACTACCACTCCGGGTCAGAGTGGACCAGGGAGCAATGGTGGTGAAGGGGTGCTCCACATTCCCCAAACCTCCAAAACAGGAACCTCGCCATCAGATAGAGTTTAACGTCATTCCCAGGACATGTAGACCCGCAGCCACCGCCTTCTAGCACCCATATGATAAAAAGGGGCTGGGGCTTGCCATAAGGGCAATAGGGTTGGGAAAATCATATAGGTGCTAGGGCTTGACGTGACCATCTGATTGATCGGAGGGGGCCTCTCCGACTCCCGTCTATCTGCCCGTAGTTATACGATCCATCGATACGATTAAATCTAGGGAGACGGGGTTTATTTAGTAAACCTCGACATCCCGAAACCCATCATGGGAGAAGCAGCAAATGAATTGGGGATTGGGCATGACTCCCGTTGCTGGTACATAAGCCAATATACCTTTCCCCTCTTACTAACAAACCCCTTAGGACAAGGGGGGTTATATTCCACTGCTGCTACTACCCCATTATATGGCGAGCAATCAGAAAGGCACACGTTTAAAACGGTCGGGATACATCCCTTTATTTGAGCGGGACTTTTTTATACCCATGGAGGCAACACAACGTATGCTTAAACAAGTAAATTACGAACAAGGTCGTTTTTTCTCACCGCGAGGATTTACCAACACGCTTGGTATATATATATATATATATATATATATATATATATATATATTTATATCTTATTATAATGGAGATTGTGTGTTTTTCTGTCTGTAACCGAAACTATATTCCTACTCAAGTCACACTTCTCTTAGTTATTGACATCACATTCCCAATGATTTTATTTTTATTTAAACCTCAATCATTAATAAAAATTGTTTTACGTTATTAATACTGTTAACCATATCTACATACTAACAACATGCAATTGTATTTATATATACAACAAAATAGCGGTTTACAGTGTGAATGGGAAGGCTAATTTGCATATTGATATTAAAAAATCGAATTTAATAAATATGTGCTTAGTATTATTGATTTCTAACTGTTTGGTTTTATTTTAATGAATATAAGCAAAAATCTCTTCAATAAATCTTAAATGAAATCGATTAACAAGAAAAAATGAATGTCATTTTATTCTTTACTTCCTCTTTTAACTAAATACTTAAATTAGAAAAAATAACAATGAAAGACGAGAGTGATGGAAGAGTAAGTTTCAGTTGTTCTATTTTTCGATTATACTCCCTCTGTTTTAAATCTTTTTATCTGCATTCTTATTTAGTTTCATTAGCCTTTCTAATTTAATACAATATTTTATTACATTAAAACTTAAATACTTGCACCCGGAGGTTGCATATATTTACTAGTATATATAAAAGAGAGAGAGAGAGAGAGAGAGAGAGAGAGAGAGAGACTTGGTTGGTTTTATGGCATGTCTACCCATTGGATCATTTTATGCCGAAGACGTTTTTGTTTTATTCATTATTAATGGATACTCAACTTTTTAAACACATTTGTTTTTTGTTTGTTTTGGTTTGTTTTACGGCATATCAACCTCAGTGTGTCATTTAATGCCGATAAAGTTTTGAAATAAATCAAGGTTTGCTTTGTTTTACGTCATATCAACCCCGGTGGGTCATTTAATGCCGACAAAGTTTTGAAATGAATATAACATTTTTTTTATCAACTCATGTTTTTCTATTTAACCCATAGATGGGACCCTAACAGGTACTACCACTCCGGGTCAGAGTAGACCAGGGAGCAATGGTGATGAAGGGGTGCTCCACATTCCCTAAACCTCCAAAACTGTAACCCCACCATCAGATAGAGTTTAACGTCATTCCCAGGACATGTAGACCCTCAGTTACCGCCTTCTAGCACCCATATGATAAAAAGTGTTGCGACTTGCTATAAGAGCAATAGGGTTGGGGCAATCATATAGGTGCTAGGGCTTGACGTGACCAGTCGATTGATCGGAGAGGGCCTCTCCGACCGCCCGTCTAGCCTACGTAAGGTTCTAAGTGGAGTGTTGCACGTCATGGACTGCTCATCCACCAAGATTCCGTACTTAAGAATTACGGGTTGCCACCCACGGCCAACAGGCGGCCCCATTTGGGGGAATCTTACCCCTCTGCAGAGGTGCAGTCGGATGGCAGATGCAACCAATATTGGTGCACGAGATCTTGGATCTTTCAACCAGCATCCAGACACCCTGTTGGAAATCGAGAAAGAGGCTATATCCATACTGGCGACTTCACTAGAGGATCCAACAAAATTACGATTCAAGGCATTCTTAGGCTGGATATCATTCCATACCTGGGACCTCTCAGCGTCTGGGCCACTCGGTGCACTTTTATTCCAACAGCAACTGCGCGCACAAGCCGAGTTTATTTGAAACCAAAGAGGAGTTTAAAAACCAAAGATTCAACCTTTGTCTGATGAGGCCAAACTGAGGCTTTACAGTGCCAACATATGTCCCTATGCACATCGTTCCAGACTTGTTTTTTGTTTTGTTTTGTTTTACGGCATATCAACCTCAGTGGGTCATTTAATGCCGATAAAGTTTTGAAATAAATCAATTCTTAATGGATAATACAATTTTTTTATAAATACATTTTTCTATTTAACCCATAGATGGGACCCTAACAGGTACTACCACTCCGGATCAGACTGGACCAGGGAGCAATGGTGATGAAGGGGTGCTCCACATTCCCCAAACCATTCCCAGGATATGTAGACCCTGAGTCACCGCCTTCTAGCACCCATATGATAAAAAAGGGGTTGGGGCTTGCCATGAGGGCAATAGGGTTGGGAAAATCATATAGGTGCTAGGTTCCAGACTTGTGTTAGCAGCCAAAGAAATTCCATATGAAGTGTCGGAAATTGATTTGACCGTTCCTCGACAAGATCGGTATCTGAAGGACATCAACCCTAATGGAACTGTCCCATCAATGCTACACAATGGCCATAATATCTATGAGTCATTAGTTTGTTGTGATTACATTGAGGAAGTATTCCCTCAGCCTCCTTTGTATAACCCGGATCCTTTAAAAAGAGCATTTGAAAGAATTTACACCCAAACCTGGGGAAGTAAGGGAGTTCCTCTATATTACAAGCTCCTCAAAGAACATCCAATCTCATATGAGATGAAAGAGAATTTACTCAATGCCATTGGCAAAATGGATTCTTTATTAAAAGAAGCAAAATCTGAATATTTCTCTGGGACCAACAGAACAGGAATGGCAGATTACATGATTTTAACGAATTTTCTTCGTGGATGAACTTGCAGGATTTAAAGTTCCAGAAACTGACTACCCTTCAATCACAAGTTGGATGTCACGTATGCTAAAGAACAAAGCTGTCCGAGAGGCCGTAACCAACAAAGATGTTTTTAGAGCAAGCTTTAGAAAATTTCACCCAGAAAATTAATTCCTGATATTTTTATTCTCTATAGTCAAAATGTATATGTATGTTATTAAATATGATGAATATTAGGATTCCTTGAGTGCAGCCATTTTCTTTTCACATGTAAAAAAACAAAAAAAACAGTCAAATAGAAAATGCCTACGACTGTAGTTAACCAAGATTTTGCACTAAATAACATATTCCAATAGATTGCAAATCATAAAACCACTGTTAGTGAATTAATTACCACATGGATGGAACATATTAAACAAGGGTAGGGCTACAACAACGTTGGGAGAGGTATCATAAATTACGCATTGAGATTCGAAATATTAATGTCCAACAAAACGTGATTACAATTGGTACCATCTTAAAAGATGCAGAATTGATCAATTGACAGAGTCAATTCTTATCTATTAATGAGAAATGCTGAAAAGTTGTTAGTCCGACAAAGAGGGTAATGACATAGAACCCTGAAACGTATCTACTATTCCACAGTTGAACAGACTTGTAACATCGTTTAAAGTTTATTTAACCTTGAAGAAGAACAAGAACAAGAACAAGAAGATATTTCAAAGAAAATAAAAGACATTCTCTTCTTGGTTGGACCAAGAACCTCTCAAATTTATCTGATTTAATTAAGTACGAAAAATGGAATAAAATTCTATACAATGCTTTATTTTTTTAAAAATTACAAATGCACCGAGTTTGAGTGTAACTTCGTATTTAGAGAAACCCGCCCCTGTGGTGGGGGTCCAGTGGCTTCGGCCCTGAATCTTTACAAGTTAATAGCGTCGATCCCAGGGGCCTATCCCCCCAGGCAATACCTGCCCCCTCGATTTAAAGTGGCAGGGCTGGATTTATTGCCCAGCACCGGAGGCGCCCCCCTTTGAGGGGTAATGCCGACGGGATCGACGCAATTTTTCACCTGCCACCCAAGAGCTTCGGTTTGTGGGTGGTCCCACGTTAATAGGGACTTGTGTCTAACCCGTACAAGTGGGGTACGAGGTAAATACAATGAAGGAGTAACCGTAAGATTTCTTTTGGCGCGAATCAACAATAATGTCTAACGCGGAACCAACTCAACGATTTAAAGAAATCTGAACTACTACAATTCACTTTGGAGCTTCAAGAAAAGTTGGAAGCCAATTCAGAAATTTCTAATAAACTCGACGAAGCGATTGATAGTGTTGCTGCTCTAAAAAAACACAGTTGATGATTTACTTTCGAAAAATACCATGTTGGAGTCAACGCTAAAAATATCTCAAAATGTGAACGATAAACTAATGGAAAGAATAGTAAAACTTGAACGTAACTGTGATAGCAACGCCCAGTATTCACGCCGAGAGTGTTTGGAAATTTCAGGAATTCCAGAAAATGTGTCTAACAATGAGCTAGAAGACAAGGTACGTGAAATTTTTAACGAAATTGGTGTTAATGTTATTCCGGAAAACATTGAAGCTTGCCATCGTCTCAAGAAGAAAAGTCAAACGATTGTTAAATTTTCGAATCGAAAAACCTGCAATAAAGTACTACAAAATAAAAAAGAACTGACAAAACCCGATAAAACTAAACTGGGGTTAAAAAAAGACACCAAACTTTTTATCAATGAAAGTCTATGCCCATCTTATAAATTTATCCTATGGAAATGTAGGTTATTACATTCAAAAATATTATTAGCAGTTATTGGACTTTCAATGGAGTAGTAAAATTTCGAATAAACGATAGTGACGAAAAAATACATGTTGCTACGCATATATTTTACGGCATATCAACCTCAGTGGGTCATTTAATGCCGATAAAGTTTTGAAATAAATCAATTCTTAATGCATAATACAATTTTTTTATAAATACATTTTTCTATTTAACCCATAGATGGGACCCTAACAGGTACTACCACTCCGGGTCAGAGTGGACCAAGGAGCAATGGTGATGAAGGTTTGGTTTGGTTTGTTTTGTTTTACGGCATATCAACCTCAGTGGGTCATTTAATGCCGATAAAGTTTTGAAATAAATCAATTCTTAATGGATAATACAATTGTGTTTATCAACTCATGTTTTTCTATTTAACCCATAGATGGGACCCTAACAGGTACTACCACTCCGGGTCAGAGTGGACCAGGGAGCAATGGTGATGAAGGGGTGCTCCACATTCCCCAAACCATTCCCAGGATATGTAGACCCTGAGTCACCGCCTTCTAGCACCCATATGATAAAAAAGGGGTTGGGGCTTGCCATGAGGGCAATAGGGTTGGGAAAATCATATAGGTGCTAGGTTCCAGACTTGTGTTAGCAGCCAAAGAAATTCCATATGAAGTGTCGGAAATTGATTTGACCGTTCCTCGACAAGATCGGTATCTGAAGGACATCAACCCTAATGGAACTGTCCCATCAATGCTACACAATGGCCATACTATCTATGAGTCATTAGTTTGTTGTGATTACATCGAGGAAGTATTCCCTGAGCCTCCTTTGTATAACCGGATCCTTTAAAAAAAGCATTTGAAAGAATTTACATCCAAACCTGCGGAAGTAAGGGAGTTCCTCTATATAACAAGCTCTTCAAAGAACACCCAATCTCAGATGAAATGAAAGAGAATTTACTCAATGCCATTGGCAAAATGGATTCTTTATTAAAAGAAGCAAAATCTGAATATTTCTCTGGAACCAACAGAGTAGGAATGGCAGATTATATGATTTGAACGAATTTTCTTCGTGGGTGAACTTGCAGGATTTAAAGTTCCAGAGACTGACTGCCCTTCAATCACAAGTTGGGTGTCTCGTATGCTAAAGAACAAAGCTGTCCGAGAGGCCAATACCAACAAAGATGTTTTTAGAGCAAGCTTTAGAAAATTTCACACAGAAGATTAATTCCTGATATTTTTATCCTCTATACTCAATGGTAATATGGAACAAAAATGGAATAAAATTCTATACAATGTGTTATGTATAATCAATTGTCAGCAATTAGAAACCTTTAGAATGTTCTTAGGACTCTGTGACGCCAGAGTTGAGATTGGGAGTCCCAGAAAATGACCCCAACTTCAGCACGTTGAAGCAACGTATTTTACCGGAAGGAATAAGAATAAATCTGCTTGGTCATGTCACGTCAGCCGGTCCCTGTAGAGGAGGAAGGCAAAGGGATGAACGGGAATACACCCCACCTCCTTTTTTTGGGAGAAGGGAAGAGATCCCTATCATTAGTTTAGTTTTTTACTCGGGACCCGGTCGGCGAACACAGGATTCCTCACCTCGTTGGGGACGGGAGAAAATCGTCCCCATGAAGAAAATTTGACTACTACAGATAAATTTAGGATATCTTCCAAAGATAATAATCTTAACGAGACTATGCGACAAATCGGAAGAGAAGGAAAGCACCGCTTATTCCGTCTTCAAGCTAACCAAAAGAAGGACATATCCCAAGAATAATCAACAGAAGATTAACCAATCCATAAAAGCTAAGTAAAAACTTCTTCCGTCATGAAAAATTGCTATTTGATATGAAAGAGATTCCGCCTAATTACTTTATTAACCCTAGCCTGTCGGCGTCCGTTTCATCCTCCTCCCAGCTTATAAATTCTGAATAAAAATTATGTTATAAAAACATTGCCAATTTTTGCATGTACACCTTTCATTTTTCTTTGGTCTCTGATGGAACAGCGTTGTAAATGTTGAAAATGATAGGCGAACGTAACAAATGCTTTATTTTTTTTTTATTACAAATACACCGAGTTTGAGTGTAACTTCGTATGAAGGAGTAACCGTAAGATTTTTTGGCGCGAATCAACAATAATGTCTAACGCGGAACCAACTCAACGATTTAAAGAAATCTGAACTACTACAATTCACTTTGGAGCTTCAAGAAAAGTTGGAAGCCAATTCAGAAATTTCTAATAAACTCGAAGCGATTGATAGTGTTGCTGCTCTAAAAAAACACAGTTGATGATTTACTTTCGAAAAATACCATGTTGGAGTCAACGCTAAAATATCTCAAAATGTGAACGATAAACTAATGGAAAGAATAGTAAAACTTGAACGTAACTGTGATAGCAACGCACAGTATTCACGCCGAGAGTGTTTGGAAATTTCAGAAAATGTGTTTAACAATGAGCTAGAAGACAAGGTACGTTAAATTTCTAACGAAATTGGTGTTAATGTTATTCCGGAAAACATTGAAGCTTGCCATCGTCTTAAGAAGAAAAGTCAAACGATCGTTAAATTGTCGAATCGAAAAACCTGCATTAAAGTACTACAAAATAAAAAAGAACTGAAAAAAAAAAACCCCGACAAAACTAAACTGGGGTTCAAAAAAGACACCAAACTTTTTATCAATGAAAGTCTATGCCCATCTTATAAATTTATCCTATGGAAATGTAGGTTATTACATTAAAAAAATACCATTAGCAGTTACTGGACTTTCAATGGAGTAGTAAAATTTCGAATAAACGATAGTGATGAAAAAATACATGTTGCTACGCATATATCCGACCTATTAAAAAAGTTTTAAAACTTTGTCTTTGAGCTATAATACGTATTTATTATTATTATTTTTTTTTTTGATTTGGTTTGGTTTGTTTTGTTTTATGGCATATCAACTTCAGTGGGTCATTTAAATGTCGATAAAGTTTTGAAATAAATCAATTCTTAATGGATACAGGTACTACCACTCCGGGTCAGAGTGGACCAGGGAGCAATGGTGATGAAGGGGTGCTCCACATTCCCTAAACCTCCAAAACTGGAACCTCGCCATCAAATAGAGTTTAACGTCATTCCCAGGACATGTAGACCCGCAGCCACCGCCTTCTAGCACCTATATAATAAAAAGGGATTGGGGCTTGCCATAAGGGCAATAGGGTTGGGAAAATAATTATTTGTTGTGTTTTATTGGTCAACAGCGATATTTGTGTTTTTCTTCTCTCTTTTTCTTCAAGAAATGGTAACCAAATAGGTGGACGATCGTAATTGCGTTCGTCTCACCTCACCACTCACGGTCCGTCTGACTACTATTTCTGATTTTTATTCGCCCAATATTAATGGCTAGTAAATTTTTCTCTCTTCGTTTTCTTGAAGGGTTTATCTGCTAGCTATTTTTCGCAACTGCTAGCTAGCTCTGGCACTTTTTGTTGTTGTTTGTCTGTTTTTTGTTTTTTTTTGTGTAGATGATAAATTTTCCGTGTGGAATCTGTGGCAGATCTGTCAACTCTAATCACAAAACTATTCAATGCAATATTTGTAATCTCTGGATACACATCAAGTGTAACGGCCTCAATGAAAAGGACTATATTCGTTTTGAAAAACAAAAGTCCGACACTCCCTGGTTTTGTTGTAAATGTATCAATGAAATTCTCCCCTTCGGTTCAAAATCCTCTCCTCTAGTCTTTAAAAAGACCCTTTCCGCTATGGAAAAGAAAAGATTCCTCTCTCAACTTAATTCTCTTGAAATTGGCAAGATGTCTGAAAATATGGGTGGTGTCAGCTGCAAATATTATGAACCAAATGAATTCTCCCTTCAAATCAATTCCGATAAATTCCCCCCTTTTCACATGAATATTGTTTCTCTGTCAAAACATTGACGAACTAACGTTCCTATTGGGTCAACTTGGGCATGATTACAGTGTTATTGGTATCACCGAGACTGGATTCCAGACTAATATCCCTCCCGTAAACTGTGATTTACCTGGTTATTCTTTTGTACACACACCTGCTGAAGGTGTGAAAGCTGGTGCCCTTTTGTATGTTTTTTCTATTTAACCCATAGATGGGACCCTAACAGGTACTACCACTCCGGGTCAGAGTGGACCAGGGAGCAATGGTGATGAAGGGGTGCTCCACATTTCCCAAACCTCCAGAACTGGAATCTCACCATCAGATAGAGTTTAACATCATTCCTTAGACCCTCAGCCACCGCCTTCTAGCAACCATATGATAAAAAGTGTTGGGGCTTGCCATAAGGACAATAGGGTTGGGGCAATCATATAGAGGCTAGGGCTTGACGTGATCAGCCGTTTGATCGGAGTAGCCCTCTTCGACCGCCCGTCTAGCCTAAGTAAGTGTCTAAGTTGAGTGTTGCAGGTCATGGACTGCTCATCCACCAAGACTCCGTCCTTAAGCATCACGGCCCGCCACCCACGGCCAACAGGTGTTTCCATTTGGGGGAATCTTACCCCTCTGCAGAGGTGCAGTCGGTGCATTCTAACGCCCCACCGATAGGGCGGTCGAAACCCGGTAGTGTTTCGCAAGAACAAAGATTTGATAACCAAACTCTAGTTTTAGTTTGGTTTGTTTAACGGCATATCAACCTCAGTGGGTCATTTAATTCGACAAAAAATTCATTCTTGATAGGTACTCATTTTTTATAAACACATTTTTTCTAGTTAACCCATAGATGGTACCATAACAGGTATTACCACTCCGAGTCAGAGTGGACCAGGGAGCAATGGTGATGAAGGTGTGCTCCACATTCCCCAAACCTCCAAAACTGGAACCTCACCATCAGATAGAGTTTAACGTCATTCCCAGGACATGTAGACCCTCAGCCACCGCCTTCTAGCACCCATATGATAAAAAGGGTTGGGGATTGCCATAAGGGCAATAGGGTTGTGGCAATCATATAGGTGCTAGGGCTTGACATGACCAGCCGATTGATCGGAGGGGGCCTCTCCGGCCGCCCGTCTGGCCCAAGACCTAAATGGTGTATTGCAAGTCATGAACTACTCATCCACCTGAGTTCTATCTTTAAGCATCTCGGGTCGCCATCAATGGCAAACAGGTGGCCTCATTGGAGGAATCTTACCTCTCTTCAGGAGGTGCAGTCGGTGCATTCTAACGCCCCAGCCGACAGGGCGCAACAGAACAGGGTTTTTTTTGGGTTTTTTTTTGAATTGCTTCATAACGTGAAAAAAGATTTGACAATTCATATTGGTGTGGAGAGTATTGGATGGATGTTTAGATTTTATGGCAGGTCAACCCTTTTTATACCGAAGACGTTTTGTTTTATTCTTAATGGTATTCAATTTTTTAGACTCATTTTTTTCTCCATTCAACAAATAGATGGGAGCCTAACAGGTTTCTAAGTTGTTTTACCGCATATCAACCTCGGTGGGTCATTTAATGCGGGTAAAATTTTCAAAGATTCGTGGCAATTGTTTGGAATACATTTTTTAAACAAGTTTTCTTTTTTAACCCATAGATGGGACCCTAACAGAGTGGACCTGGGAGTAATGGTGGTGAAGGGTTGCTCCACATTCTCCAGAACTGGAACCTCAGAGTTTATCGTCATTCTCAGTACATGACCCTCGGCCACCACCTTCTAGAACATATGATAAAAGGGTTGTAGTTGGCCATAAGAGCAATAAGATTGGGACAATCCTATAGGTGCTAGGGCTTGACATGACCAGCCGATTGATCAGAAGTGGCTCTCCGACTACCCGTCTCCCTAACAAGGACTACCATTCCGGGTCAGAGTGGACCTGTGAGTAATGGCAATGAAGAGGTACTCCACACTCCCCAGAGCTCCAAGATTGGAATCTCACCTTTACATGCAGTTTAACGTCATGACCAGGACAGTGTGGAGGGTTTATTATATTATAGCTTTCATTTCAAGATAAAAAACTGAAAATGGATTTTTAAAAAATTGACTTGTCAAATGTGAAAATGGCATTTACCAAAAATAAGGACTGAATTAAGGAATATTTATCCCTCTACATATTTTACTAATTCACATATCCCACTATCAGTTGCGTATTCATTTTAATGAAGAAAAATAAAAAGCAGCCTATCAGTTGTATTGCAGATTAGCATTATAAATGGTTCTAATCAAACCACACACGCCCTCATCTCCGATATATTTCTCTCACAAAACGTAAGCGACCTTTTTGAGTCCAAGACCCTTGGTATACAGTGTCACCTCCATATACCCAGACAAAAAGTGCTTCTCATTCTATTTTAGGAAGATAGAAATATACCAGGATGAAAATCGGACCTGTTAAATTAACTTTAGACAAAACACAAGTTTGGACTCCGTTGATTTCGGCAAAATAAACTTGTGTATGTTAAAGGTTTGACCAAGTTTCACTAGGATAGAATCCTACTCTATTTAGACGAAGGGTGCAGATATCTATTTATTGCCCCAAAAAGAAATAAAATAAATTTTAAATCAGCATAACGTTACGTTGTTATTTTTCCAGTTCATTTTAGAGAAGTCCCTATGGTAATTTTATGCCTAAGTCTTTGTGTCCTGTTTCATCCATGTACCGAGTCTTTTGCAAATAAAACGTGCCACTGGAAGTTCATGAGGGTCTCGACTGCAGTGGTGTAGCTGGCAACCTAATAAATTATGCCTATAAGTTTGGGAATAGCGTTCATCTATCGAATACGAATAATTTTTAAACATCTAATTGACCCAGAGGACCTACCACTCCAGATTAGAGTGGACCTGGAAGTAATGAATATGATGGGGTACTCCACAAAACCCCACCATCGGATACACTTTTGTGCCATACCCAGGACATGAGAAAACGAGCGTTCTATCGTTAAGATAGAATTTCCAAAAATAAATATTTTATGGTAAATATCACGAAGTTTACGTTTGTTTTGCCGGCAAAGTTTTGAAATAAATTCATTTTTATAAACTCACATTTTTCTATTTAACCCATAGATGGGACCCTAACAGGTACTACCACTCCCGGCCAGAGTGGAACAGGGAACAAATGGTGATTAAGGGGTGCTCCATATTCCCCAGGCCTCTAGAACTGGAACATCACCACCAAATAGAGTTTAACGTCATTCCCAGGACATGTAGACCCTCAGTCACCGCCTTCTAGCACCCATATGATAAAAAGTTGGGGCTTGCCATAAGAGCAATAGGGTCAGGACAATCATATAGATGCTAGGGCTTGACGTGACCAGCCGATTGATCAGAGTAGGCCTCTCCGACCGCCGTCAAGCCTAAGTAAGTGTCTAAGTGGAGTGTTGCATGCCAGGGACTGCTCAGCCACCTGGGTTCCATCCTTAAGCATCACGGGTTGCCACCCACTGCCAACAGGTGGCCCCATTGGGGGAAGTATTACCCCTCTTCAGAGGTGCAATCGATGTATTCTAACGCCCCAACCGACAGGGCAGTCGAAGTTTACTAATGCCGGTATTTCTGCCAAGTATGAATTCTTATAAAGACCGAAAAAAGAACAATCTAATTGATTGACAGGTGACACTAAAGACGAAATATATTTAATACAAGACAAACTCGATTTATCAGAGATTTTTTTCCCCACAAGTTAATAAATATCGAAAAGAACTTAATCAATTATTCATACGTAGTCGGATTTGCCAGACGCTACTTATTTTATTATTAAGCCTCAGTCATAAAAGACAATCCCATTTTGGGTTGGAGGGTAGAGTAGTGTAGGTTTGGGGGGTACCAAAAACGTCATGTGATGCTCGATTCTAATGGAAGACGCCGTAGTTTATGAGTTAAATAAGCGTTTTAGTTATAAGAAAGAAAAAACATTGTTTTTACACTTCTAGTTTAACCTACTGACACATTACAAGAAAAATGACTGAAACATAATCTTCAGGTAACGTACTTCCCAATTATTTCCTTCCCAGCTTTTAAGGTGCTGTTGTAGTAGTAGTAGGAGGAGGAGGGTGACAATTTTGGGTTGACTAATTAAACCGAAAGATTTGTCGAGATACAACTTCCTTAGTTTACCACATCCTGGCACTGTACAAGTCGCATTTAATGCCCGGATGTTTAAAGTGTACCGACTCATTAAAAATTACACCATCAAAAATAAATTCCATTTTTATTGTTGTTTAGTTTTATGGTAGTACATTTACTAAATTTAGTCCAAAACCTACGGGGGGGCACCTAGCCTTTCTTCTTAACCATTCGATGATGTTCTATCGTGTTGTAAGGGTTAGCAAGCTAGTCTCGCAGATCCATTACTACTGAAATAGCGAGTTCGATCCACACTAGATTCCCCATGCTTGCGACCTTGTGTCACATCCTACCCGTGGCGAACGGGCTGGTTAAAAAATTCTGCATTCCAACCGGGCCGGATTACGCAGTTGGGGATAAAATTAAAAAAAAAAAATTTTTTTAAAAGTGGACACTACACCATCGTCTTTAGTAGACGGACGGACGCCAACCATAACATTTTACTTGGGATTTATACTTGCCTGACCCAGTCGGGGGTCCAGTGGCCGAAGTCGGGGTAAAGTTAATTAATAGCGTCGATCCCAGGGGGCTATCCCCCAGGCAATACCTGCCCCCTGGATTTATTTAAAGGACAGGGCTGGGTTTATTGCCCAGTGCCTGAGGCCCCCCCCATGAGGGGGAATGCCGACGGGATCGACGCAATTTTTGTGCGCCACGTAAAAACGAGACCTTGTGTCCAACCCATACAAGTGGGGTATGAGGTAAATATCTTTTATTTTGGGATTTTTATGGGGCATCTAGCGAGGATCGAACTCGCTATTCCGTAATGGATCTGAAAAAACTACCTTGCTGACCATTACACCACGATGGGACACTTTAAACGGGTTATGTAAATACCTGGCACACGAGGCGATTGTATCAAGTGTAATAAACAACGCCATGATAACGATTAACAAAGGTTTTTATAGACTGTATCATACAATCGGCTGATAATGTCAAGCCCTAGCACCTATATGATTGCCCCAACCCTGTTGCTCTTGTAGCAAGCCCCAACCCCTTTTTATCATATGAGTGCCTGAAGGCAGTGGCTGAGGGTCTACATGTCCTGAGAATGACGTTAAACTTGATGGTGATGTTCCAGGTTTGGGGAATGTGGAGCACCCCTTCATCACCATTGCTCCCTGGTCCACTCTGACCTGGAGTGGTGGTACCTGCTAGGGTCCCATCTATGGGTTAAATAGAAAAACATAAGTTGATAAACAAAATTGTATTATCCATTAAGAATTGATTTATTTCAAAACTTTATCGGCATTAAATGACCCACAGAGGTTGATATGCCGTAAAACAAACCAAATCATACAATAAGTGGTATGAACAGTTCAAGACACCATCTTGGTTTTTTCCCTTTTTTCTTATCTCGTTTATATCGAGATTTCCTTGATCTCATCACTTCGAGAAGTTCTATACCGGCCCTCGCCAACTCAGTGTACGAGTAGCACAAGGATCTGTGTGGTAAAGGAGCTGATGGTAGGTGTGGCGCTCCACCTGACGCAAAAAAATCTCCTTGTCTAGCTCTAGTGAAAAGGGGATAGACTCCCTCGCTGTCTGGTTGACACAGACTTTAGCCCATCCCGACGACTTTACTACAATTAGGTAGTTGTAATTTTATTTGGTAGCCTGTACACACAGGCTAACGTGCAAGCTGAAAAGACTAATACTACTGCGTGCTGAACTCTTCATTGACCTTAGGTCAGACTTAGCTGACTGAACTTTCTTTTACAACATAATATACATGGGGGCGGGGGTCCACTAAATTTGACTCCTAATATAGGAATAAATGTCCCCCCGCTGATGTACCAAGTTTTCTTGGTATTTTTTTACCTGTTTGATGGGATATTTCAAAGTTCACTATCTATCCACCAATAAAGTCATATTATTGTAATCGGAGTCCTTCTGTTCAATTAAACTGTAATGAACTCGCAGTGGTGATAGCCACTGTGAGCGGTTTAAAGCAGGTAAAGGGTCAATCACTATTCAGACTTCCAATCTCGCTGAAAGCACTGGTCCCCAGTAATGCAGCGAGGATCATATTCAATATTTAGCAGGTACTACAGCCAACCGGAGACCTGTGTGTCGTATTTAAGCAAACCTTTCTCTCTCCCTGAAAAGGCTCTTTGCGTTGTAATAGTAAGGGTATTTGCCTCTCATCCCACTTATGAGCGCTGGACACAAGGTCTCGTTTTAACGTGGGCACATAAAAATTGCGTCCATCCCGTCGGCATTCCCCGTCAATGGGGGCGCCTCAGGTGCTGGGCAATAAACCCAGCCCTGTCCCTTTAAATCAAGGGAGCTGGGGGATAGCGCTCTGGGATCGACGCTATTAATTTACTCTACCAGTCCAGCGGCCGAAGCTCACTGGACCCCGAAGGTCGGGTAAGTAGGTATTTGCCGCATACCCCACTTGTATGGGCTGGACACAAAGGTCTCCTTTTTATGTGGGCTAACAAAAATTGTGTCGATCTCGTCGGCATTCCCCTTCAAGGAGGGCGCCTCAGGCGTTGGGCAATAAACCCAACTCTGCCCCTTTAAGTCAAGGGGGCAGGTGTTGCCTGGTGGAAAGCTCCCTGGGATCGACGCTATCATCTGCCGAAGCGCACTGGACCCCCCGAAGGTCGGGTAAGTATTGTGTAATAGTAAGATAGATTGGCAAACAAGTAAGTTCAAGTATCACATCCGGGTCTCTGCAACAACTAAAAGTTTATTAAATAATTACCTCCATAATGAAATGCTAATCTCTACATTCATAGTTCCTTTCACAGGGGGAGGGGGTTAAAAAAATGGTATAATTTCGTTTGAAACGTTCACCTGACACGTTGCAATTTGTCTCTCTGTGGCTACGTGAAGGGACTCGTCTATGTCCACATCTTCCTACAAGCATAGAGGGACTCTAGTACTGCCACATGTTACCAAGACATGTTGCAGCGTATTTGGTAGGAGCGGGACTACCGACCGGACGTGTGCCGTCTCATAGGAAGTGCACATATTGAAAACGTGAAATCGTTCATGAACTTCATTTTTCTTCTTTTTTTTTTTAACGAGAAACTCAAATCCTGTTTTGCTCAAAATTAAGCCGATTTAGTCTCATTTTGCATCTGAAATGATATCAATTTTTCTGAAACACCCTTTATTTGTGTTTTAGCTTTGTAATTGTTTGAATAAATGCGTGTCCCACCCCCCTTTGATATTAGAAACGTAATCAGCATTAGCAAACAGTCTTTTAAATCGTTTCTCTCCAGATTCTTAAGCGCCCTGTCGGCTGATGCGTTAGAATGCACAGACTGCACCTCTGCAGAGGGGTATGGGGCCACCTGTTGGCCGTGGGTGGCGACCCGTGATGCTTAAGGATAGAACGCAGGTGGATGAGCAGTTCATGACTTGCAATACTCCACTTTGGCACTATCAATCGGCTGGTCACATCAAGCCCTATCACCTATATGATTGCCCCAACCCTATTGCTCTTATAGCAAGCCGCAACACTTTTTATCATATGGGTGCTAAACTCTATCTGATGGTGATGTTCCAGTTTTGGAGGTTTGGGGAATGTGGAGCACCCCTTCATCACCATTGCTCCCTGGTCCACTCTGACCCGGAGTGGTAGTACCTGTTAGGGTCCCATCTATGGGTTAAATAGAAAACATGAGTTTAAACAAAATTGTATTATCCATTTAAAAATGAAATTATTTCACAACTTTGTTAGCATTAAACATTTTTTTTTTACCAATAGAAGTATTCGGCATAAAATAACCCAAGGGGTTGACATGCCGTAAAATCCAACCAACCAACCCGTAAAATTGAGTTTGAAAAAAAAATGAGTACCAAACAAAACGTCTTCGGGATAAAATAACCCAATATGGGTTGACATGCCGTAAAATCCAACTAATCAACTGACCGACCGTCTAGCCTAAGTAGATTGTCCTATAACCCCCCCCCCCCCTGCAAAGGTGCAGTCGGCATATTCTACAGGCCAACCGATTGCAGGGGGGGGGTCTTACCCCTCTGCAGCGAATACAGTCAACGTATTCTACGGCCTGTTAACACAGTGATCAATAGTTTATATTCTTAATTGGATTTCAGACCAATTGTTAATTTTTGCACCTTTGCCAGAAGACGCCCATGTTGTCGGTCTCAAAAGGTAAAGAAAAGGGGTAATAAAGGACTATTTCCTCGTAAATTCCTACCATAAAATAAACTGAACCCCCATTTTATGTCCGTGTTTTTGCAATAAATGTTTTATTTTTCTTGCACCCGTTATTTTACAATACAAAATATATTTCCTTTATTTATTTTAATATTCACTTCAATGTGTATATTCTAAAAGTTTTTATTTTGTGAGAATGCTTAGTTTTAAAGCGGGGGTTCGTTTTTACACTTCAACTTTTTACTCGTAAATTCCTACCATAAAATGCCCAAGCCTAATTTTATGGCAGGAATTTACGAGTAAAAAGTTGAATCTTTTTGTTGTTATTTCTTTTCTTTTTGGCTTTGGTACTCTAAAATAAAAACGTCAGATTTTAATCATCGTCGACGAAAAAACAAAATTACGGTCATAAAAGGAGGATCCAATTTATGCCTAAATTGTAAAACGAGCCCCCACTTTAAAACTAAACATTCTCACAAAATAAAAGCTTTTAGAATATACACATTGAAGTGAATATTAAAATAAATAAAAAATATATTTTGTATTGTAACATAACGGGTGTAAGAAAAATAAAACATTTATTGCAAAAACACGGACATAAAATGAAGGTTCAGTTTATTTTATGGTAGGAATTTACGAGCAAATAGTCCTTTATTACCAAGAAAAGTCATTGAGACTGTGACAGTCCCCCACCAGTCTAAAATAGGCACCCCGGCCGAGATCAATTATGAAAGGAACGGAATTTTGCTTTTCACCGGTTGTTAGTAAACAAAATCAACAGCCGATACAAACCAGACAAGTTTTTATACTAAAATAGTTTTTGATTTTAATAAAAAAAAAATAGTTATTTTATATTGTTATATTGTGAAAAAAAATCATTTTGCACTAAAGATAAACTAATAGTGTTATTTAAAAAAAATAAAACTTAAAACGAAAGATATGTTTATTTCAAATTTTAATTTGATTCTGTGTATGTGATCAAATTGAGAACTAATATTTTTTTCATAATTTAAAAAATTATTGTAAGTGTTGAAAAATAACCCAATTCGCAATAAGTTAATTCCTAGACTGTAGTTAAACTGTCATGGGGGACCTCCAAAAAACTTTCCGTTTTAATTTTCCAACCGTCATGCAAGTTCAGCCAACATTTTGTCCTTCACGAGAAAAAATTTTTTTTTACAAAAGAATCAAAAACGTGAACATGATCAATACTACTAGAATGTATTAAAAAAAGGACCTTGACATAACGAAATATTAAAAAAAAAAACACTTAAACAACCATACAGAAATATAAATAATATAACCCTTGACGGGCTGACCTGACGTTAAAATCAATCACAATATATATATAAAAAATAAGTAAAGATTTAAAAATCAATAAAAATATATGAATCATAAAAGTACGATCCAAGTTGTATATTTCAAAGAACGAAACCGTTCTTCTGTACTATTCGCGGAGAACCGTGCCTCAAAAAACGCTAGCCGGTGGCTGCTGAAAAAAAACCAACCTCAGCTACGATTGAAGTCCGTAGCTGAAGCGGTGTCACTTGCAAAAAAAAAACAACAACAAAAAAACAACCAACTTAGGGCGTTTTTCCCGAAAACCCAACCCTAACCCTAAACCCCCTAGTTCAAATTATGTCTTATTACAAAATGTGTGGGTTCTGTTTTTTTTTCTGGGTCACCCTGTACACAGGGTGACCCAGAAAAAATAGAGCCCAAATTATTTATTTTCCCATTAAACTAACCTTAACCCTAGTTTTTTTTTTTTTTTTTTTGCAAGTGACACCGCTTCGGCTACAGACTTCAATCGTAGCTGGTGTATTTTTTTCAGCAGCCACCGGCTAGCGTTTTTTAAGGCAGGAGGCCGGGACGGAACTCCGAAGAGTACGCATTCTTCTTACTTAGACCCACCTCGGGTGGTTTTTATAGTTAGTAAACTAGATTAGCAGACCATTGTTAGTGAGTTCGATTCTCACTGGGTGTCCCATATTTGTGGCCTTGAGCCACAACTAAGCTTGATGGATCTCCCCTTCCTTGCGATTAACTGCAGTACCACCAATGTTTTGTCTTTGAAAGAAGCGGTCTTATTCAGGCCGCATAGTACATTGATTGGAGAAGTAAATTAATTGAGAGTAGATTATTCCGGTTTTTTTTTTTTTCTTTTTTAAATATTGGTTATTGCCAAAATTTACTAAACTGTTAAGTTTGGCAACACCGTCATTATTACACCCGAGTTCTCCACTTATCGATAATCATTTTCCTTTTTAGCAAAAACACAACTTAACGTCACGGCACACAAACTAGGATATTGAAATCTTTCTCGTTCCAATTAAAAATTAAAAACTATTGAATTCTGAGCCGGTTGATTATTGCATATGTCAAGACTACATGAAGTGAGTATAAGAATTATTTTTATTTATTTTGAATGGCAATTTTTATTTTATTGGAGAGGATGTTTCCGAAATATTAATATCATTTCGTAATCTAAGTTTCGTTCAAACCATACATTTTAAATGCATGTGTAAGAAAAAACTCAAAATTCTATTTTTAATGTTTAAACAAGTAAACATCTTTTCCTTTTGAATGAATAACTTTTCTATATTCGAAAAGTATAAAATATCAAACAGAATTTTAAGTTTCTACACATGTTAAAATTTTAGATCATTTGAACGAGAATTGGTCAAGTTATTAGATTGTGAAATATCAATTTTTCTGAAACACTTTTTATTTTATGGGTAGACCGTGAATTCAAGGACGTAAATTTTTACCATAGTCTACCAGACAGATTTTAGTAGAATATAAAATCGAGTCCAATGTATATATTTTTAATTTCTCAACTAGAATTAATACTTTTAATAAAAATGAAACTCTAAGGAAAACGTTAATTCATTAAAAAAATTAAAGGACGGTATTAATTGATGTTGTATAGACTTAAAGTTGTTACGTAGTGATTCCGTTATACACCTTTTTAATCTGAGAACTGCAATAGTAAAGTGTTTAAGTTCTTTTTTATTGTTACTCTGAAATAAAAATATCGTTAAATACTCGGCAAAATTACCGGCAAATAGTAATTTTCAGTCTACTTTAGTATAGGACTTGACAAGTTCAAAAATTAAAAATATATACATTTAACTTCATTTTATATTCAACTAACATCTATCCAGTAGACTACGCTAAAACATTTCCGCCCCTGAATTCATAATCTACCTAGGTAATGTTAATAATGCTGCCATGTTTTTCTTCAATTTAATTTTATTTGGTTAACACCCGAACGTTATAATCGGTAAATGGAAATGATCTCTTAAAAAAAGAAAAAAAAAAAAAAAAAAGCATGCTTTTAACTTAACTTTCGTTGTCTTTTAATTCTGTTTTTTTTTTTTTTTTTTTTTTTTTTTTTTTTTTTTTTCTATTTCCTTTTATAGTGATGTTTGATTTAAAACCCCAAACTTTCAGTTAAACTTGTAAATCGTCGTCAAAATTAAAACGGAAACTTATTTGGTGGTGATCCATGACAGTTTAAAACTATAGTTTATGAATTAACTTTTTTGCGAATTGGGTTTAGGGTTTGGGGATTTTTTTAATTACGTATTTGTTTTTTTGTTTAAGCAATACGTAATTAAAAACAACCTTAATCCCTAAACCGTAACCCAATGCGCATAAAAAAATCATTCATACACTGTAGTTAAACTGTCATGGATCACCACCAAATTTCTGTTTTAATTTTGACGACGATTTGCAAGTGTAACCAAACTTTCTCTCGGCTTTTGATAATTCATTTGTCGAAACTTTTGTTCCGGTTTAATACTCTGTAGAAGGCGAAACTTTGTTGGAGGTAATAAATTCCTGAGTTATAAAAAGAAAAATGACTGTAAAAAGTACATTTACAGAAGCCTGGTTATCGTCCGTTTAGGATGGGGTTGAAATAAGCTCACTGTATCTTTTACAGATAGGTAAGCCTAAGAGATGTCCTGGGTATGGCACTATTAAATGGTATCAAATGGTGAGGCTCCAGTTCTGGAGTTGATATGCCATTAAACAAATAAACCAAATAATTGTGTATGAATTATTAGTATTAAAAAATACTTACTTGAATCTATAATTGTTTAAAGACTTTCATTAGTTACTTGAAAACATTAGTCCAGGTTAAAAGCGTGGAAACCGAACTTTTTTATTTTATTTTTTTAAGACAAGTATCATTGGGGAACAAAGTTTTGGTAAACTACAATTTGGTTTCATGAATTACATTTGTTTTCTCGTTCCCCAATGAGACCCGGATCAGAAAATTAACGCTCCCAAAAAGTTGTTTTGGGTTACCCTTATCGCGCTTTTAACATAATTGTTTGAAAAAAAAATACTTTGGCATTAGATAACTCAGGAAGGGTTGACATGCTGTAAAATCTCGCCCTGTTGGTGGGGTTTAGAATTTGATGAGTGTATCCCCCTGCTGAGGGGATAAGACCCCCACCTCCACCCAAAAGCGGGTGTTCTGAATATTGACATTAAACTGCATTTGATGGTGAGGCTGAGAAGTGTTGAGTCACTTCTACACTGCCATTACTCCCAGGTCCACTTTGACTCGGAATGGTAGTACCTGACAGGATCAAATAGATCTCCGCCCTGTCAGCTGTGGCGTTAGAATGCACCTCTGCAGAGGGGTAAGATTCCCCCAAATGGGGCCACTTGTTGGCCGTGGGTGGCGACCCGTGTCAGCATATTCTAAGCCCCGTCGACAGGGTGATACAGAATTTGAAAAATTTACATAAATGCCTATTGGCCATAAAAATCCAAAAGTGGAGTCAAATGTTTAAAAGTTATTTTTATTTGATAGGACCATGTGTAAATAAGCCAACAAGGGTTGACATACTGTAAAACCTTACCCTATTAGTGGAGCCTAGAAATGCTTACTGTTGTACTTTGATTTTGGGTTAAAAAAACCCAAATATGCATTCATGACAGATTGACCCAACAACTGAGTAAATGGATGAAGAAATGAAAAACTACCCAGATCCAGATACATCCCCACAAAAAGGAACCATTCCTAGCAATTATAAGCTCCGCCCTGTCGGCTGGAGCGTTAGAATGCACCTCTGCAGAGGGGTAAGACTCCCTCAAAGGGGCCACCTGTTGGCTGTGGGCGGCGACCCGTGATGCTAAAGGATAGAGCCCAGGTAGTTGAGCAGTCCATGACTTGCAATACTCCACTTTGGCCCTATCTTGGGCTAGACGGGCGGTCGGAGAGGCCCCCTCCGATCAATCGGCTGGCCACGTCAAGCCCTAGCACCTATATGATTGCCACAACCCTATTGCCCTTATGACAACCCCCAATCCTTTTTATCATATGGGTGCTAGAAGGCAGTGGCTGCGTGTCTACATGTTCTGTGAATGACGTTAAACTCTGTCTGGTGGTGAGGTTCCAGGTTTGGGGAATGTGGAGCACCCCTTCATCACCATTACTCCCTTGTCCACTCTGACCCGGAGTGGTAGTACCTGTTAGGGTCCCATCTATGGGTTGAATAGAAAAACATGAGTTTATAAACAAAATTGTATTGTGCATTAAGAATGAATTTATTTCAAAACTTTGTCGGCATTAAATGATCCACCGAGGTTGATATGCCGTAAAACAAACCAAACCAATTATAAGCTGATAATACGAGGTATGTTAAAAAAGTTCCATAATTGGTGTCACAAAAAATGTTATTTCAAATCCAAATTACAAGTTATCCCCTTCAAAGTAATCCCCCTGGAGTCTAATGCACTTTCCCATCCTTCTCTGCCACGCTTGCATGTACTCCTGGAAGGATTCTTTGGGGATTCTCCATAGCTCTGTCGTCACAACCTTTTTGTTGTTGAGCACATCCTTAAAATGGTGATGAGCCCCTTGACCTTGGAGAAGAGGAAAATATCAAATGGAGCCAGGTTGGGTGAGTAGGGAGGTTGCTCCAGCACAGTGATGTTCTTCTGGGCTAGGAACTCGGATGCTCTGGGCAGGAGCATTGTCACGGTGAAGCACCCACAAGTTGTCCTGCCACATCTCTCGCCTCTTCTCGTGCACTGAATGAAGCAAATGCCGCAATATCTCTTTGTAGACATGCTAGTTGATCATCAGGTCCTGTGGCAAGAACTCACAGTGGACAGTTTTGAAATAAATCTTTTGAACCACCAGTCCTGGGACTTTTCTCACATACCTCGTATGCCTACTATAGACGCCCTGTCATCTGGGTGTTAAAATGCACCAACTGCATCTCTACAGAGGGGTAAAACTCTCTGAAATGGGTCCACCTGTTGGCTGTGGGTGGCAATCTGTGATGCTTAAGGACGGAGTCTTGGTGGATGAGTAGTCCATGACATGCAACACTTCACTTAGACCCTTACTTAGGCTAGACGGGCAGTCGGAGAGGCCACCTTTGATCAATCTGCAGGTCACATCAAACCCTATTGCCCTGATGGCAAACCCCAGCCCTTTTTATCATATGGGTGCTAGAAGGCAGTGGCTGAAGGTCTACATGTCCTGGGAATGACGTTAAACTCTATCTGAGGGTGAGGTTCGAGTTCTGGAGGTTTGGGGAATGTAGAGCACCCCTTCATCACCATTGCTCCCTGGTCCACTCTGACCTGGAGTGGTACTACCCGTTAGGATCTCATCTATGGGTTAAATAAAAAAACTTTAGTTTATAAACAAAATTGAGTATCCATTTAATGATTACTTTATTTAAAAAAAACTTTATTGGCATTAAATGACCCACTGAGGTTGATATGCCGTAAAACAAAACGAACCAAACCTTGTATGCCTACTTATGATGTGGAAAATCCTAAATGCACTGATAAAAGATTTCCAAAGATGGAAACTTGCTGTCACTTAAACTTCAGTGAATAACCACTACTTTCTGTTGTTAATGGTAATAAAATTTTGAGTGGATATATCTGCTTTATGCAGCAAAAGGATTAAAAAATAACAAAAAAAAAAAAAAACAACTTTTTATTGAAAGAAGTCACATTCATAAACGAATATTTAGAAATAATACAAAACTTTGTGTAAACTTCTCCACCCTGAGGTTGAACTCAGGTTCCTTGAATTCTGAAACTCTTTTAGAATGGTGGCAGCTTTTTTTCCATTGGTTATGGTAATATTTGCATATGGTATATTTGCATATGTGTGTTGTGTTTTGATATATGTAAGACATTTCTTTATTGAAGGGAGTTTTGTTGCTGTTAACAGGAATTCAGGTTAGATTTCAGGTTTTTAAACTTTAGAGAAAAACCCAACATTTATGAATATTTAATATTTCTTTTATAAAATGTACAAGTCTTCTTTTTTTTTATCTAAAATAAGACTGGAACTTTTTTTAAAATTATTTTTTTTTAATCTAATACTGAGTTCTTTGCCGATTTTGTACTAAGTAACATGTTCTATTAAAATTCTCAAAAATTTGTGATTGAGTGATTTTAACGGCATTTCAACCTGCTTGGGGTTACTTTTTGCCTAGAGGTCAGAATATTGCATTGAAAGTTTGTATTTAAATTTTTTGTGTTGTTTAAGTTTATTGCATTTGGTTATGATATCAGGTATTCCTATCTAATATGCCCCAACCCTATTGCCCTTATGGCAAGCCCCTACCCTTTTTATCATATGGGTGCTAGAAGGCGGTGACTGAGGGTCTACATGTCCTGGGAATGACGTTAAACTCTATCTGATGGTGAGGTTCCAGTTTTGGAGGTTTGGGGAATGTGGAGCACCCCTTCATCACCATTGCTCCCTGGTCCACTCAGACCCGGAGTGGTATTACCTGTTAGGGTCCCATCTATGGGTTAAATAGAAAAATGTATCTATAAAAAAAATTGTATTATCCATTAAGAATTGATTTATTTCAAAACTTTATCGGCATTAAATGACCCACTGAGGTTGATATGCCGTAAAACAAAACAAGCAAACAAACAATAAACTTTAGAGAAAAACCCAACATTTATGAATATTTAATATTGCTTTTATAAAATGTACAAGACATATTTTTTTTATCTCGGCAAGCAGCACTATAGGGAGCAATTAAAACTACCATGATAATTGATTGTTGGTGATCATTGAGAAGAAGGGTCACTATATTCGAATGTAAAAGATTCAGAAATTTTTGTGTTTGCTATGGAGTCACTTGTTGTAATGGTTAGTCATGCGAAATGGACTCCTCGACCCGAGTTCAAATCCTGGATGAGACTGTTTGTATTTCACATAGCGCTAATACCCTTGTGAAAGGTATGAATCAACTATTCTCCCTCCAGCTATGGATAAATAGTAGCGTAGACTGGGCTCTTTAACCTTGGTTAGGCAACCAATCTAGGAGAAGGAAAACTCTGAATTCAAACCTGTTAAACTCCACTTAAAAAATTGACCTTGTGTCGCATTTTAGTTGGTAAATATATGTATATATATGTGTTGATAAATTTTTGATTTTATTACCTTTTTATTTTAGTCTCATCTAATAACTTCAGATGGCATTTTTTTTTTTTTTTTTTTTTTTTTTTTTTTGAATCAATAAGAACTTTTTTTAAAATTCTTTTTTTTTTAAATCTAATACTGAGTTCTTTGCCGATTTTGTACTAAGTAACATGTTTCTATTAAAATTCTCAAAAATTTGTGATTGAGTGATTTTAACAGCATTTCAACCTGCTTGGGGTTACTTTGTGCCTAGAGGTTAGAATGTTACATTGAAAGTTTGTATCTAAATTTTTTGTGTGGTTTAAGTTTATTGCATTTGGTTATGATATCAGGTATTCCTATCTAATAATTTTCAAACAGATATATTTGACCTGTCAATGGGACCCGAACAAGTACTAGCACTTCAGGTCAGAGTGGGCCTGGGAGTAATGACAATGAAGGGGTATTCCACTCTCTCCAGAACTGGAGACTCAATCATAGATATGGTTTAGCATCATACCCAGAACACCCCTTTACTTCTCTGCAGTCAGTATATTCTAAGCCCCTACAACAGGGCAAAATATGTTTTGGGTCAATCAGTAGATCTTAGATAAGTTAAAGGTAGGATAGTGAAGATCAGAGACTCCCCCAAATGGGGCCACCTGTTGGCCGTAGGTGGCAACCCATGATGCTTAAGGATGGAATTCTACCCTGTCGGCTAGGACGTTAGAATGCACCGATTGCACCTCTGCAGAGGGGTAAGATTCCCCCAAATGGGTCCGCCTGTTGGCTGTGGGTGGCGACCCATGATGCTTAAGGATGGAATCCAGGTGGTTGAGCAGTCCATAACTTGCAATACTCCACTTTGGCCTTTTCTTGGGCTAGACGGGCGAGCGGAGAGGCCCCCTCCGATCAATTGGCTGGTCACGTCAAGCCCTAGCACCTATATGATTTTCCCAACCCTATTACCCTTATGGCAAGCTCCAACACTTTTTTATCATATGGGTGCTAGAAGTTGGTGACTGATGGTCTACATGTCCTGGGAATGACGTTAAACTCTATCTGATGGTGAGGTTCCAGTTATGGAGGTTTGGGGAATGTGGAGTACCCCTTCATCACCATTGCTCCCTGGTCCACTCTGACCCGGAGTGGTAGTACCTGTTAGGGTCCCATCTATGGGTTAAATAGAAAAACATGAGTTGATAAACAAAATTGTATTATCCATTAAGAATTGATTTATTTCAAAACTTTATCTGCATTAAATGACCCACCGAGGTTGATATGCCATAAAACAAAACAAAACATATGAGTTAAATAGAAAAATGTATTGATAAAAAAATTGAGTATCTATTAAGAATGAATTTATTTCAAAACTTTGTCATTAAATGACCCACTAAGGTTGGTATGCTGTAAATCAAACCAAACCCCCCTCTGATTTTAGGCCCCCCAAATGGGGCCACCTGTTGGCTGTAGGTGGCGACCTGTGATGCTTAAGGATGGAGTCTTGGTGGATGAGCAGTCCATGACCTGCAACACACCACTTAGACCCTTACTTAGGCTAGATGGGCGGTCGGAGAGGCCCCCTCCAATCAATCGGCTGGTCAAGCCCTAGTACCTATATGATTTTCCCAACCCTATTACCCTTATGGCAAGCCCCAACCCGTTTTATCATATGGGTGCTAGAGGGCGGTGGCTGCGGGTCTACATGTCCTGGGAATGATGTTAAACTCTATCTGATGGTGAGGTTCCAGTTTTGGAGTTTGGGGAATGTGGAGCACCCCTTCATCACCATTGCTTCCTGATCCACTCAGACCCGGAGTGGCAGTACCTGTTAGGGTCCCATCTATGGGTTGAATAGAAAAACATGTGTTTATAAACAAAATTGTATTATGCATTAAGAATGAATTTATTTCACAACTTTGTCGGCATTAAATGACCCACCAAGGTTGTATGCCGTAAAACAAAACAAACCAAACTGATTTTAGGCCATGTGCCATATTTGCATTTTGTATTAGGGAATGTGTTCATTGTGCATTCAAGTTTGAATACATTTTTGTGTAGTTAATTTTTTTTTTTTGTGCACACTGTCCTATCAAATACTAATAATTCTTAATTATTTGACTTATTTAAAGGGACCCTAACAGATACTATAACACAAGGTCAAAATTGACCTGGGAGTAATGTAAATGAAGGAGTACTCCTCCCTCTCCAGAACTGGAGCCTCACCACCTACAACCCTGTTGGCAGAGGCTATAGAATACAACTGCATCTCAGCAGAAGGTTAAGCCCCCCCTCCGGCCTTAATGGGGCCACCTATTGGCTGTGGGTGGCAACCTGTAATACCTGAGGACAGGATTGTGGTGGCTGAGCAGTTTGCTATTTTTCTTTTTTTTTCTTATTTAAAAAGACATAATAAAACAAAAGTAGACTTATTTTTTGAGGGGGAGCGATGGTGGAATGGATTAATTGTATTTCAGTTTATTTCAATGAGGAGAATTGATTTGATATATGAGGAAATCAAGTTAAAAGCGGAATGAATTAAGCTTGTAAGTCAAGGTACCACTGAATTTTTGAAAAGGGACATTTATTGTTCATTTTTTTCTTGGTAAATACAGCTTCAATCTCGATACTTTTATCACACACTTTGTGTGTATATATATATATATATATATATATATATATATATATATATATATAGTACACACACACACACACACACTTGTTTTACATGATTCAAGCTTTTAAATGATTCAAAGTAAATTTGAATTTATTTTAAATGTATATATAATATTCATCATTTTGAATTTTTTATCATTTGTTTTTTACTTTTCACTTTTCTAGGTTTCTAATATAACCATCATCCCCCCTCCCCATTCATTATGCACACAAACATATATGAGAGCATTGTTTTAAGTTATATAATTTTTTTTTTTTTTTTTTTTTTTTTTTTTTTTTCAATTCTGAATATAATCAAACAAAAAATAACTCTTTAGAAGTAACAATTGTTTGTTTTTTTTTTAATTTTCTTTTTTTTTTTCGATAGGTAAATAATGAATTTTGGAGATTGTCAGAAGAGAACTTTGTCTTCCAATTATTATTCCAATCCTTGGAATGATGATATCTATTCTACAGGTGATGTTGCAAGAAGTCATCAATTCTTTAATGATTCAGTTTGTTATAGAGAAGATGATGTTGGCAAATGTAACATGGAGACAAGACAAATGTTCTCTAAATTTCCCAACAATTTAGAACATGTTGATCATTTCACAGCCAGTCCTTTTGTTGCCCCTCCTGGACATTTCCAGAATCAAAATATTCCAACTGACAAAGACCAGAATTGGTTTGAAGACTTCATGAGATTACAGCAAAATTCTTCAAGTAGTTCTATGCAATTTTCCGAACAGATTTCTTTGGGTGAATATTCCAAACAATCAGTTAATTCCTATTTCCAGAATCAGTATAACAACTGCTGCGATGAATTGGCCAAGTTTAACATTCTACAAAATCGTAACGAAGTAATACCATTCTGTTTTGATTCCCAGAGTTCTGGTGAAAATGATTTTTACTCCGCACAGAGAATTGGAATGCAGAGTTACTCGTATGAAGAAAACATCTCCAATGTACATAGTTTGTTGTATGGGCATAAATCTTGTGATTCTGGTATTAATTCAGAACTGGAATTTGGACAGTCTTACATTAAAAATAACTGTAACCCTTTTTATGAAAATTCGACAAAAATCAAACATAATATCAGACCATCTAAAAAACCAATCGTACGTGAAGTTGAAGAATCAAATTTTAACATCCATCCCCGTTTACAAATGGATAAAAATGAGAACATGGCTTCTACTTTTGTTGATCCCAATAATCATCATTGGTATGTCTTAGGAATTGGTACAATGAGAATGGAATGTTGGGAAGTGATGGTATTTTACCGAAATCGTTCGGTCTATGTAAACACTGGTCTGATTGCTCAAAGTATTGGTCTTTCCACATTACTAGTAAAAAGGTTATTGGGAAGTAATGCAATTTTGGAGAGAATGACACAACTTGAAGTATCTATCCTTAAATATATCAAATGCCTGTCGTCAAAAGCCCATGACACTGGTCTTATTCCTCTGGCGTATTTTCTTAACACAATGTATTCTAAACTGAGTAGAACCAAACCAAATCAATCACATATCAAATCTACAATAAAAAGTTTTATTGACAAATTGCAAAGCGGATTTGTCCCACCCATTTCCAATATTCCTTATGATCTGAGCTCCTTTATCCGTTTTAACAAAACTCCTACCAGACAGGGATCGGATAACTCCTTGAAACAATTCAAAATTGCATCTCACTTGGTAGTGAAGAACAAGTCTTTCTCGCTTATCGAGTACGACGGCGACTATTATATGCATCTTGGGGAGATGGTTTCTAACGGTCTGTTTCCAAGTGTCAATTTGGTTCGGAGAAAGATTCGTAAAATGCGTCTTCAGACGAAATGGTTGGATTCTGCTGAAAGTAAATACCTGAATTTGTCTCAAGAGCAAGAGTTGATCCGATTCAGTGATCTGAGAATTTTATGCGGATTGGTTCTCTATTTACATCCGGCCATGAAAACGGATCTTCTTCAAATGTTTAGTGTCATGGATTTACCGGATAAGATTTCTGCAACCGCTAATCATCTCGAGCCAATAACAAACACTGAAAATTATCTTCCAAATAACCAAAATCAATTCCTATGGGACGACCCGCCTCAGACAAGCCCTACAATGATTGGGGGTTGCCCACAAATGGATGTAATTTCTGCTCCTTGCATGAAGAATACGCAATCTGTTAACTTTAATGTCCAAATGGAAAGTCTGGATCTAAATTATAATTCTGGGGTTAGGACTGACAATCCCAGTCCGATTATGAACGAAAATGTTTCTTTAATTGCTAAGAGGGAAAAATCTGTCTCACAAGAGGAAAAGGTAGAACCATCTACAAATCTTCAATTGGGGGAACCAATCTTTATTGATTCTGTCATTAATAGCAAAGCAAAAATGGATATTCTTGATGCTGCTTACCAAGAACTGTTAGATGGCACCACTGATATCTGTATAAATTCTGCTATTGCAAGTTCCCAAATTCTACCAAGATCAGATGAGTCAACCAACAAGGACAATTGTATGACTCCAAAGACTTCTTGGCCAAATCTAAATGAGGGTGGTTTCACTTATAACAAGCACGATAAACATTTTGATTGTTATTCTACATCAGAAAACTTTCAAATGAACCAAGGAAATGATAAATTCAACAATTATTATATAAATCAAAACTGTAATTATTTTGAAGAATTCATAGAAAGTGAATCTGTTTTTCAAATTTCAGAAGTATCTCAAAAGACCTCATCCTTTAGTAATAATTGTACACCTGATAAAGTAAGTCAGATGGAACAGAGACAGGTTATTGATTTAACTGTGCATACACCGGTGCCAATGCCGAGCAATAGTTTTGGTAACCCCCGTATCGCAGAACATTCCCAAACTGAAACCTTTGCCCATTCGACAATTGGTACATCCCCTGACAACAGACTTGGGAAAAAACAAAATGATCCTGAGAAAGGTTCTCGATTTCCAAACATTTCCAAATCCTTGGATGGATCGAATATTTGTCCATTTAAATCCAAGTGTTCTGCTTTCGACCAAAATCAATTGAGTCAAAATACCAGCATCCGCTCAGACATCCGGTCAACCGGCAATGATGATAAATCCAAAATATCTACATCTTTAGTCATCTCTAATAGCAATCAAGTGTGTACTTTCTCGAATATGGCCAATGAGGATAGGTCTTTGTATGCATTGCCACAGATAACATTACCAACCCGAAACGGTGAACAAAATGGTACCAGATCATTTGAAGAACAAGAAAAGAATTCCTCATTAACATCACCATCCAGTAAAAGACGATGCTTCTCTTCCAAATATTCACAAGGTAGAATCCTTAGAAACCAGGACGGTACTCTTCAAGATGATATTCTGCCTTCAATGACACCTTGGGAAATGGATCAAGTGGCGCCACACAGCAGTGAATCTGCAAACAATTGTTTGTGGTCATTAAGTGATGGTCAAACACCAATATGTAATGCCCCCTTTCAAAGTCTTCAAGTAAATAGTTTTTCTTTTCAACCAATGCCAGGGTCAGTTGAAAAATCTGAAAATATTTCTTATCCAACAACTTTATCTTCTGGAAATGAATCTTTCAATTACAAAAAATATACATCCTCGGATTCTGAAACTTGCAATGATGGAACGATCGAATCAGTGTTGATGTTTTCAGGAAATCTTCAAGAAAATGTTCCAGTTGTAGAAAACCTAACATCCACTCAAATTGCATCTTGTTCAGAAACCTTAATTCCACTGAAGAATAATCCATTTTTGGTAACTAGTAAAGAAAATGATTCATCTCTTTTCACAGACAGAAACAATTGTGAACTAAATAAGGAATTTAGTACTTCAAGTCGGTTTTCTGAAGATTGCCCAAAGAGGACAAAACTCGCCACAATCCCAAATGCCTTAATAACAAGTTTATCAAGCACTAACTCTATTTCATCTCCAACCATTACATTCCGTCAATGTACACCAAGAAGTCCTGGCATTCTTCAGACAAAACAATCAATTCCCAAACCAGCAAAGAATTTGGACCAATTTACGAGAGATGAACATATGCCTAAAAACAAAGAAATTGCATTAAGTTCTCAGACAGCCAAGTCTGGAATAACAGTTGAAAAGTCTCAGACAGCCAAGTCTGGAATAACAGTTGAAAAGTCCCAGACAGCCAAGTCTGGAATAACTGTTGAAAAGTCCCAGACAGCCAAGTCTGGAATAACTGTTGAAAAGTCCCAGACGGCCAAGTCTGGAATAACTGTTGAAAAGTCCCAGACGGCCAAGTCTGGAATAACTGTTGAAAAGTCCCAGACGGCCAAGTCTGGAATAACTGTTGAAAAGTCCCAGACGGCCAAGTCTGGAATAACAGTTGAAAAAGTCCCAGACGGCCAAGTCTGGAATGTTGAAAAGTCCAGACGGCCAATGAAAAGTCCCAGACAGTTGAAAAGTCCCAGACGGCCAAGTCTGGAATAACAGTTGAAAAGTCCCAGACAGCCAAGTCTGGAATAACAGTTGAAAAGTCACAGATACATAGACAAATAATTTTCCAACCGAATGAGCCTTGTATGACATCAACAGAAATTCAAAGATCTTATAAAGAGAAAGCACTTGAAAAGTTATTGAATGAAAAATCTGTAGAAACAGATGATCAGAAAGAATTGAGATCAAGTCAAGCGACTTCAAATATGCAAAACCATATTTTAGAAATTGCCAGCCGAGCAGCTATCAAGAAATTTGGCCTGGAAACAAACCAGGATGAATCCTGTGATTCTGTATCCCAAAATAGGAAAACTAATGGCAACTGCAGATTAACATTACCCTCTTTTGAAATGGTAGATCCATGCATTGTATCTCTCAAAGAAATAAATAATTCTTCAGAATCTACAGTAAAAGATTCCAAATCTGATTCAACTAATAGATCCGTTCAATTTAATTCAGCAAATCAAGAAGAACTTACAGAATTAGCCAATTTGAATAAACAAAATTCTTCATCACTAATTTCCAACATTGCTGCAACCAAAGAATACAATTCTTTATCTGATGCCAATAACCAATTTCCCAAAGAGATATTGGACAGAATATGTTTCAATAAACAGAGTTACGTACATTCTGTTGCAAGTCACAAACAGGATAGAATGGAACCAGATGTAATAACATCTTGTATGAAGAAGGTTGTAGAAAAGAAAGGCCAATTGGTTGGAACTAATACAACAAGGCTTAAAAATTTCAAGGGTCAAAAAAATTTGGTTCAAAACGAAGACAATTGCAGATTTTCATTAGGCAAAACAAAATCTGTGGCACTCAACAATGAAAATAGCACAGAAAGTGCTGTACTCGATAGGTATGAAAAGCAATTTGATTCTTGCTCAAAAAAAACTATCGGAACAGGGTCCTTGAAATATGCTGGTTCAAGTGCTGAAACCAAAGCCAAAACAATTTCTGAGCCAGACAATCTTGATATTCTGACTTCTAGTCTGAATTATCAAGCAACAACTGGCAAGCCAATAACGGTTCTTGATTTGGTAAATATCATAAAATTAAACCCAAATGGAAACCGACTTCATCTGGATGTTGCCATTACGGATCAAGCTAGAAGAATATTTGAATGTAAGTAGATTGGCTTTTTCTTTTATTTCACTCTGGTAATTTATGAGGAAATGCGTCCCGGTCTCCTGCCTCAAAAATTGCTACCCGGTGACTATCAAAATAACAACCCCAGCTCGTCGTAATTCTTATTTATTTATCGTAATTTGTCGTAATTCTTGTTTACATATGAAGATGGATATATAGTTTGGAATAGACTGAGATAGATAAACAAACAAAACAATATAGATAGATATGAACAAATGAAGATAGATAGATATTTTCGACAAGTAAATATATTGGGGGGGGGGGTCGCTTCTTTTTTTGTCGTAATTCTTGTTTATTTAAACTAAAAACAAGACATTAAACAAACCGGAATAAAAAAAAAAAAATTCTTAGTATTTAAAGTAATATAGATAAATATGAACAAATTGAGATAGATAGATATGAAGATGGATAGTTTTGAATAGACTGAGCTGGGTCGTTATTTTAATAGTCACCGGGTAGCAACTCTTGAGGCAGGAAACCGGGATGCACTTCCTCATAAATTACCCAACTTTTTTTATTAAGTACAACTTGCTCAAGTTTTGAGGCGCTCATGGTGAAAGGGTTAATGCCATAAAGTAATGGACATGGCTAGATGTGTTTAAATCCTGGACAAGGCTGTTTACATTTCACATAGTGCTAATACCACTCTCTCTACAGCTATGGGTAAATAGTAAGGCAGACTGGGCTCTTTAACCTAGAAGTTAAAAAATAAGTACAACACTTATATATATTTATGTAATTTTATTTTTAGTTGCGAGAAAAAAGAATATACCAAAAATTATAAATCAGATATAAAATATCTGATATATATATATATTGAAGAAATGGATACAATAGAAACCTACTCGAGTTTCATCGCTAGAATCATCATTTTCAGATATAGAAATGACATTTTACTATGGTTGTTTAATAAAGTATGGGTTATGGGGCCCATAACCCATACTTTATTAAACAACCATAGTAAAATAAATACCCACAAATTGATTCACATCTTTCATTTTAATAACCACGAAAAAACAATTTCCGGTGAAATTTAAAAAGAGTAAACAAGCGTTCCTCTATAACGGAAAGTCTTATTCAATGAACATACGTGTGATCAGCTGCAATTAATCGGTAACTCTATTAATTCAGTGGATTTAACCCTGATGATTCTAGCGATGAAACTCGAGTAGGTTTCTATTGTATCATTTCTTCAATAAATTTGCTCTACTTTGTATTGAGCATTTTGTATTTGTTTTATCACGGACTTAACCCCTGGATCCTCTGCACCTCCAACGATTGTGCCCATATTCACCGGTAAGCCAACCTTTATATATATATATATATATATATATATATATATATATACTATGAAAAATAGGCCACTCCACCAACTTTATTATTTACCTGGAAGCATATAAGTAATAAAGTAAAAATGTTGTCATTTTCTGATTTTATTTTTCTGTAAAGTCATGTGCACTAAACTTTCAATTTCTTCTTCTTTTTAACCTCAGATAAAACCAAAGCTAATCCAGTTCCACCTGAGAAAATATTTCTGCAAGAACTTGCCAATGATTGCTGCCAGTTTGCCAAATATTGGTTTAGTCTTCATGGTGCAAAAAAAACTCTGGACAGTGAAAGCAGGAATTGTGCTAGTTCCACTGTTATTGGTAGCAACCTCAAAACTCAAACGGTTCTTCCTTTTCAGAAAAACAAGTACAAAAATAATGGATATGAATACAATACAAGAGAGAGTAGTGAAATTCCACCGATTTCTGATCCTGCAATTATATCCTGCAAATGTTCCAGAAAAGTTTGTAATGTGTTGGAAATTCCTGAAAATGATACTCCAAAGAAACCTAGAATGGATTTAAGAGGAAGAAATTCCCAAACCCACAACGTATTTCATAATGTTATGGAAGAATCTTCTTCCCGATCTCGTTGGTCAAACTTTGTTTCATTTAAGAGAGCTAAACGTCAACATGATCAATGTAATGATTCATCCAAGTTTTGTCAAGTTGAATGTATTGAGAAAATTCCTCAGAAAAGGGCCAAATACTTTGAATTTGGTTTCAGGAGAAAATCAAAGAAAAAAAAGATTCCTTATTTTAAAACCAAACAGTCAAAGAAGACAAAATATTAACGCTCGATAAAAGCAGCAGTTGAATTCAAAACAAAAATTGACAAATTATTTTTAATATCATTTTTAAATTTTAATTTGATTTACATTGGAAAATTTCCATCGCAAGTTGTGCAGATATTTTGGTTAAAGCGGATTCTGATAAAATTCTGAAAAGCAAGCTGACCTTTTAAACTTCTGATTAATTAAATTATATAATCAATTATATAGAATGTTTAAAAAAAAAAAAAAAAGGATATTTCATAATCTAATAACTTTACCAATTCTCATTCAAAATGATTTCAATTTTTAACTGAATGTGTTTAATTGGGTAATGACTTGAGCAAGAGCAGATACTGCAACCTGATTCCTTTGTTTATCAAGAATGACTTGATTCAGCATTAAATGACCTGAAATAGAGTTGATATGCCATAAAACAAAACCAACCAACCAACGACTTAAAATTCTATTTAATATTTTTTTTTTTTTCTGTTTTTTTTTTTTTTTTTTTTTTTTTTAAATTTCACTTTAGGTATAGAAATGTCATTCACTGGAAAAGAAAAGATGTTTAAACATTAAATCGAATTTTGAGATGTTTCTACAAATGCTGTTAAAATTTGAATGAATATTGATCAAGTTACCAGATTACAAAACCGGGTGTTTCAGAAACGACGTTGTTTCATAACCTGGTAACTTGACAAATGTTCATTTTAAATTTTAACGAATTTGTAGAAACAACACAAAACTCTTTGTTTAATGTTTAAACACCTTTTCTTTTCCAGTGAATGACATTTCGATATCTGAACAGAAAAATATTAAACATTAAGAATTTTGAGTTATTCCTACACATGCTGTTAAAATTTTGAGATTATTTGAACGAGAATTGATCAAGTTATTAGAATATGAAATGATATCAATTTTTCTGAAAAACTATGTCTCATTTTTATTTATTTAGTAATAGCAACAAATGGATGACTCTAGAGTTCCAAAACTGAAGCTTCAATATACAATTGAATTTTATACCCAGGACATTATTGAATTATATTCTTATTAAAATCAATTCAAATGGAAAATGTCAGTTATATAAACTACAGGGTGTTTTAGAAAAAATTGATATCATTTTAAAATCTAATAACTTAACAAATTCTTGTTCAAATGATCTCAAATTTTAACTTCATGTGAAGAAATGACTCAAAATTATGTTTAATATTTTATCTTTTTCATTTTCAGATATAGAAATGCCATTCACGGAAAAAAGAAAAGGTGTTTAATCATTAAATATAGAATGTTGAACTGTTTCTACACATGCTGTTAAATATTGAGATCATTTGAATGAGAATTGGTCAAGTTATTAGATTATAAAATGATATTAAGTTTTTTTTAAACATCCTGTGATACGTTTTTTTAATTTTATTTATTATTTTGTACTTAAACAAATTCAATGGCTTAGGGCCAATGTTTATACATGGTCATATTATGAAATATTCTCTACATTTTAATGGAATTCAAATATTGATCTTAGGAGGAGGTTCAATTTCACATAGAAACAACAAATTATAATAACTTACAGAAATAAAAGTGAAATTGCTTAAATTATCTTTTAAAAAAGGTTAATGTCAAAACTGTAAGGTCAAAAAGAAAATCTGATCAGATTCTAACTAATATGCTGTTTTGTTTTATATATATATATATATATATATATATATATATATAATGTATATTAAGAAAAATGAAAAACCACAGGTTTAAATGGGTTAAGTGGTGAGTTTATTGGCTGATGCTGCAGTGTTTCGATCTATTAATTAGATCATCTTCAGGGCATTTGTTGGTATATGGAAGGTGATAAGAAATTTTTTATCACAGAATAATGAGAAATATTGAGATTTGAAAAAAGGGGAGATGGTTTGAAATATGATGTCAAATATTCTATTTTAACAAGGACTACCACTCTCTTTTCTCGTTATTCTGTGATAAAAAATTTCTTATCACCTTCCATATACCACAAATGCCCTGAAGATGATCTAATTAATAGATCGAAACACTGCAGCGTCGGCCAATAAACTGACCACTTAACCCATTTAAACCTGTGTTTTTTCATTTTTCTTAATATACTACATACCGTCGGATTCACTTCCTTTCTTCACACACACACACACACACACACACACATATATATATATATATATATATATATATATATATATATATATATATATATATATATATATATATATATATAAAGGGTAGCATAGACATGAACATAGTTTCTTGCCTATGTGATTATTCAAACCAAGACTTTGAAAATTGTCAGTAACCAAGTTTTTTTGACTTCATGTCTATGCTGCCCTTATTTGAATATACATCTTCTATCCATGATATTGAGCACTATTTATTTATAAAAGAGCACCCTATATATATATATATATATATATATATATATATATATATATTATAAAAGGTGGAATGAAAACATCACACAATGCTGTTGAATGCATGGGATCATCAGGAGAGAAAGTGCACCGTTCCTGATGATCCCATGCATTTGTAAACATCATTTGTTTTTTCAATATATCAAATTCATATTATATATATATATATATATATATATATATATATGAAGAAAAAGTGTAAGTAAATCCGACAATATGTAAAAATTGAAAGAACAAGTTTCATCATTCGTTAATGAAACTTGTGTTTTTTCAATTTTTACAACATATATATATATATATATATATATATATATAATATACACACACATACCTATTTATTTATTTATATTCAAATGATCTCAGATTTTAACAGTATGAGTAGAAACAACTAAAAATTCTATGTTTAATGTTTAAACACCTATTTCTTTTGCCATAAATAGGATTTCTATAGCTGAAAATAAAAAAAATAAACATTAAACATATAATTTCATTTCTACACATGCTGTTAAAATTTGAGACCATTTAAACAAGAATTGGACAAGTTATTAGATTACAAAATTATATAATTTTTTCTGAAACTGTTCTGTATATTCATAAAATATCACATAAGTTGTTTTCATATGAAATAATTCTGATAGATCAAGATTTTGTTTAGTAAAAATATTGGTAAAAATTTATTTCTACAATTGTTTAAGTATTTTGTGTTTAGCATTTTTTTTTTTTTTTTTTTTTTTTGAGGTTGGCTCAAAAGGATCAGTTCAAGATCAAACTTGATTTGCTTTTATATTTCAATGAGCTTTTTCCAATGTAAGAGATTAATGTATTATAATAAAACATGTATGTGTTTGTGATCATAAAAAGCATGTACATGGTGAATTGCATGATTTTGTAGCAATTTATTTTCTCTTTAATGAGACAGGCATGATGTCATTTGAACCAAAATGGTTTCCTTCATTTCGTAACAAGCACAAGAAATAAACATTTTTATTTTTCTGTTACTTAGAAATTTTTAAATTTTTAAAATAAAATAACCCAACCTGGATTGATATGCAGTAAAATCCAACCAACTATAATGTGAACAGAAATTCGTCAGGTCAGACTGCTGGATCTCTCCACTGAAAAAGATGTTCACCCAACTGACCAAAGTCCCCTGACCAAGTCCTTCCACCTGCAACAATTTTTCCAGCAGTCGTCCGACTAAGCTCATTTGCTTCTTGTTTGTCACACATCTGTGTTTTCATTACCAAGATCAGAACGCAACTGTCTCAGTGTGGAAAGGCAGGCCTTAAATAATGATTAACTGCCCTGACCAAGATCCTTTAACTAGGCCAATCGCTCCCAGCGCTGCCATCACAGTAGGAATTTGCATACGTGCCAACGAGGTTGTCTGACTTCGAGCCACAACTCCCAATCACGAGGATGTAGTCATCCGCTACACTCTCCCCCTGATCTCATTTTGCACCCCAGACATGTTTGTGCTTGCTTTGAGCTACCCTGTACCTAATTTCTCCTGCTACACCAACCAAAATCTTTAAAATCTGACAGAATTATCCAATCTTTTCAGTCAAAAGTTCATCCTAAAGTTCATATCACCTATCTATCTATCCTGTCAACTAGGACAGTAGAATACACTGACTGCATCCCTAATGGGGCCACCTGTTGGCCATTGGTAGCAACCTGTGATGCTTAATGACAGAATCCTGGTGGCTGAGCATAACTTGCAATACTCTACTTTGTCACTTGCTTAGGCTAGAAGGGAGGTTAGAATTGACCCCCTCTGATTAATGGGCTGGCAACGTCAACCTCTGACCCCCTATATAATTGTCCCAACCCTATTGCTCATATGGCAAATCTCCAACCCTTTGTATCATATATGTGCTAGAAGGCAGTGTCTGAGGGTCTTAGTGTCCTGGGTATGACATTAAACTGCATCTCATGATGACTATTCAACATTTTTTAAACTATTTTTTTCGATTTGAAACCCATAGATATTACCCTAACAGGTACTACCACTCTGGGTCAGATTGGACCTGGGGGTAATGGCAATGAACGGATATTCCACTCTCCCCAGAGTTTCAAAACTGAAAATTCATCAAGAATGAATAAAACAAAACGTTTTCGGCATAAAATAACCCAACAAGGGTTGACATGATGTACAATCCAACCAACCTACATATCTAAATCTGTTCATATCTATCTATCTATCACAGAAAACATCTGTTTGTGTGCATTCAGTGCACCAAAGACTGTCACTCAAGAATTGGCCTGCAGTGTCACTTGTGCAGATAATTTTTTTTTTTTTTTTTTTTACACTACGCCATCGTCCTTAGTGGATGGAAAGGATCTATCTCTCTCTCTCTCTTCTCCTTCTCTCTTTTTTTAATATATATATATATATATATATATATATATATATATAATCAGCTATCTACCAAATTTGATATTCATTTTGACGATGGCAAAACTCATTTGTAAATTGGCTATTCTGTATTTTCTTTTTAAAGTGTGCTGACAGCATGGATTCTTTTTGACTCTCCCTCGCCATTCAACCCTACCATCTATCACCCTTAGTAAGTCCTTTAGACGGTATACAGTGTCTGCACAGAGCTGATGAATGTAAATTTTTGCTAGTCAGCCAACATTGGTGTGCCCATGTGTAGAAGTCCATAGGAAAATGTCACTAATGAGTTCATCCCTACTTCTCCAATGTTGTCCAGCATGTCTAACTCATCTTACATGGATGGCTTATGAGATGAGAGATAAGTGGCCATACAACTGCTCTTTTTTAGTTTGAAATAAATTCTGAAAGTAGCACCCAAAAACAAACAGAATCCTTGTTTAGTTATCATCTATTTTGTTTTCTCTTTAAATCTTTGTTAAAGTTCAAGTGATGCCCTGTCGGCAGGGGCGATTGAGTACACCGACTACACCTCTGCAGAGGGGTAAGACTCTCCTAAAGGAGCCTTCTGTTGGCTGTGGGTGGCGACCAGTGCTTAAGGATAGAACCCAGGTGGCTGAGCAGTCCATAACATGCAACACTACACTTTGGCCTTTACTTTGACTAGACAGGCGGTTGGAGAGGCCTCTTCTGATCAATCGGTTGGTCACGTCAAGCCCTAGCACCTATATGATTGTCCCAACCCTATTGCCCTTATGGTAACCCCCAACCTTTTTTATCATATATGTGGCTAGAAGGCGGTGGATGAGGGTCTTAATGTCCTGGATATGACATTAAACTCTATCTGATGGTGAGGTTCCAGTTCTGGAGGAATTTGGATCACTCCTTCATCACCATTGCTCCCAGGTCCACTCTGATCCGGAGTGGTAGTACCTGTTAGGGTCCCATCTATGGGTTAACTAGAAATTTGTTTATAAAAAAAATTGAGTAGGTTGAGATCACTTTCAGTAGATGAGATATTACTGCCAAGATATATTCATCCTGTCAGCTGGGGCTGAAGAATACTGTGACTGCCCCTTTCTGACCTGTCAGCTGAGTGGGGCATTAGAATACACACTCACCTTTGCAAAGGGGTAAGACTCCCCCAATGGGACCACCTGTTGGCTGTGGGTGGCAACCTGTGATGCTTAAGGATGGAACCCAGGTGGCTGAGCAGTCCATGGCATGCAACACTCCATTTAGAACCTTACTTGGGCTAGACGGGAGGTCGGAGAGCCCCCCCCCCCCGATCAATCGGCTGGTCATGTCAAGCCCTAGCACCTATATGATTTTCCCAACCATATTGGCCTTATGGCAAGCCCCAACCCTTTTTGACATATGGGTGCTAGAAGGCGGTGGCTGCAGGTCTATATGTCCTGGGAATAACATTAAACTCTATCTGATGGTGAGGTTCCAGGTTTGGGGAATATGGAACACCCCTTCATCACCATTGCTCCCTGGTCTACTCTGACCCAGAGTGGTAGTACCTGTTAGGGTCCCATCTATGGGTTAAATAGAAAAATGTATTTATAAACAAAATTGTGTATCCATTAAGAATGAATTTATTTTAAAACTTTATCGGCATTAAATGACCCACTGAGGTTGATATGCCGTAAAACAAACCAAACCAACTAACCAATGTATATGAACTGGTCTACTAATTTTAGAAGCTTGCCATTTAATAAGGAGATGACACCAACTTGATTAAAACACAGGAACTCTATTTTCTTTGAGTTCTTGTTGAGGCCAATGTCTTTTGTGGTTTTATTTCTAGCTGATCTTTTTAAACAATGATTTGTTATTTTAATATTTATTGGTTGTTCTTAATTTGGTAATCACCAGTTATGTCCTCAAACTTTTCAAGGGATATAAAGGTGGGATTATTAAAAACTGTCAGAAATACTGATGAATACTGTATTGCCACAAGCCATCAGTGTATCTGATGGGGTTTGGGGTCTAGCCACCCAGAAAGAGATTGAATTATCGAAGGTTTGTGAGGGTAAACCCACAAGAACAATGAGAATGGTACCGCCATTATCTATGATAAAACTGCCACTGGGATGTTTAGCCTTCGGGACGTCTATCTCGTTTCCTATGTATTATCAGGCAGAAGAAAAGTATGACAAAAAGAAGTCCATTGATAAATTATTGAAATCCAACGTTAGTGATTGGATTGAAATGTGGGATCCTGTTGTTAAGGATTTCCCAGATGAATTACTCAAAAAATTACCTGATTTACTTTGTGATGTGAAGATTTTGAAGTTAAACTTTCCCTCAATGGAATTTCATTTTTGAAAAAGTTTAAATTCCTCTTTTGGGAACTGTTTATTCTTAAAACTAGTAAGCCTTTCGGGCGGTGTAAAAATTGATTTTTGAAAAATATTATCTGAGTGAGGGAGTTAAAACCTCAATGTCAGAGGGTTTGTATCATAAATAAGTAAAATTATCAAATTTAATAAAAGAGTTGAAAAAAAACCCAAAATGATCAATTTGAAATTGTTCTACCCACCTCAAATAAAATGTTGCCACATCTATTCATTATTAATTAAATAATTATTTTGAATATTTTACACATAAATTTTACAAAAAAATCGTAGGTATTTATTTATTTGTAAACTTTTTACTTAACTGAAAAAAAGGGCAAGAGTAAAAAATATCTTAAGATTGATTACAAATTTTCGCAAATAATTTTTTCCATTTAAAGTAATGATATAATTTTTTAAAATTAATTTCATAGTTTACATAGTTTATTTATTTAAATTCTCCTTATTACAATGGAAAGCATTCAAATGTTGAATTATAAGAAACACGTTTTATTTATTTTATTAATATTAATTGTTCTTTATTCTATGTATTGATGATTTTGGGTAATGTGACATAAGCAGTGACATAGTTTTGGTTACAGACAAATAGACTGAATCTCCATTATTGATAGAGGCATTACAGATTAAGAAGGGTTAAAATTAACTTACCACTGTCAGCTGGGGCATTAGAATACACCAACTGCACCTCTGCAGAGTGGTAAAACTCCCCCAATGGGGCCACCTGCTGGTCGCGGATAGCGACCCATGATGCTTAAGGATGGAACCCAGGTGGCTGAGTAGTCCATGACATGTAATACCCACTTTGGTCCTTACATGGGCTGGACAGATGGTCAGAAAGGCCCCTTCTGATCAATTGGCTGGTCATGTTAAGCCCTAGCACCTATATGATTGCCCAAACCCTATTGCCCTTATGGGAAGTCCCATCCCCTTTTTTATCATATGGGTGCTAGAAGGCAGTGGCTGAGGGTCTACATGTCCTGGGAATGACGTTAAACTCTATCTGATGGTGAGGTTCCATTTTGGAGGTTTGGGGAATGTGGAGCACCCCTTCATCACAATTGCTCCCTGGTCCACTCTGACCTGGAGTGGTAGTACCTGTTAGGGTCCTATCTATGGGTTAAATAGAAAAACATGAGTTTATTAACAAAATTGATTATCCATTAAGAATGAATTTATTTCAAAACTTTGTTGGCATTGAATGACCCACTGAGGTTGATATGCTGTAAAACAAAACAAACCAAACCAAACCAAACCATGACATGCAAAACTCCACTTTGCTCCTTACTTGGGCTGGTCATGTCAAACCCTAGCACCTATTTGATTGCCCCAACCCTATTGCCCTTATGGCAGGCCCTAACCTTTTTATCATATGTGCTTGAAGGCAGTCGCTGAGGGTCTTCATTTCATGGGAATGGTGTTAAATGGAGTTCCAGCTCTGTAGGTCTGGGGAATGTGGAGCACCCCTCAGACAAAAATATAACAAAATAAATTATATTTGTATTATCTTCACATAAGAGAAAACACTTGAAATGGTTTGTCTGGGTTGCAGACAATAGTACTCCGTTCCTAAGCTTAGTTGCCCTGTCGGCTGTGGCAGCAAGGAGTAAGCTCCCCCTCCAATGGAGCCACCTGTTGGCTATAAGTGGCAACTCAACTTTTCATGCTTGAGGATAGGATCCTGGTGGCTGAGCAGTCCATGTTCTGGATGCTTAAGTGGTCACATGACTTGGAACACTCCACTTTGACCCTTACTGAGCTAGATGGGGAGTCGGAGAGCCCCAATCTGATTAATTGGCTGGTTGCATCTGTTGTATACCCTTCTACTTTACTTCTATTCTTCTTCTGACGTCTTTGATATCTTACGTCTTCTTCTAGATCTCTTCTTGCGTCTTTGAGATCTTAAGTTCTAGGTCTCTTCTAACATCTCTTCTCGTCTGGACTTCTCTTGGGGACTTTGTGTCTGGTCTTTCATTGGGGATTTCTCTTTCTCAGAAGCCCTGTGTCATTGGTAGTTTTTAGATAATAACACAAGACTTCGATTTACTTAGATCACATTTTATTTCGAAATCCCCACCAGACTACCTGCGCAGATCGAGTCGGAGTGTGTATAACACGACTCACCACCGTCATGGTTTCTCGCCGACTGACTAAAATCTATTTCTAATCTAAACCGGAAGAGGGTCTCCGCCACCAATTCTCATGGTATCCACCGGAAAGGATCAGGATGAGGTCAAGCCTTGTCACTCATCCTTCAAGGCCGTGGGCTGCAACTTATAACAGCCATTTTGATTTCTACATTAGTGTACACAAATATTAAGAATCTAATAATTATGTAACACATCAAGCCCAAGCACTTATGATTAAGTTTCGACCATATTCTTTAAATTGCTCTTGTGGCAAACAAACACCCAATCCCTTTTATCTAAAAGGTGCTAGAAGGCAGTGGCTGATGGTCAATTGCATTGAGAGAAACAAGACTTTGACCGCTGTTAAATCTTTGGGCACTAAGTATTGGGGACTGAATGACTGGAGGTGGATACTAATAATATGCCGAAAGCCTGATTAAAATGCAAACCTTCACAAATTGAAGTGCAAAATCCTTATAAAGATAAAACACATCAAAGGGACTCATGGAGTGGTAATACCTGTTAGGGTTCCATCTATGGGTTAAATAGAAAAACATGAGTTTATAAAATAAAATTGAGTATCCATTAAGAATGAATTTTATCTTAAAATTTTGTCGGCATTAAATGACCTACTGAGGTTGATATGCCGTAAAACAAACCAAATCATAGGGACTCATAAGAAACAGGAAGTTATTCTTAGCTGCACTGAAAAAAAAAAAAGATTTTTGTTTAAAAAAAAATTTAGTTTAAAAGAAATTTTTATTTTTTTAAATTTTTTTTTATTTTATTATATTTTTTATTTTATTATTTTTTTATTTTATTTATTTTTTTTATTTTATTATATATTTTTATTTTATTATATTTTTTTATTTTATTATATTTTTTATTTATTATATTTTTATTTTATTATTTTTTATTTTATTATAATTTTTATTTTATTATAATTTTTATTTTATTATATTTTTTATTTTATTATTATTTTTTTATTTTATTTATTATTTTTTATTTTATTTATTTTTTATTTTTTTTTTTAAATTTATTTTATTTTTTTAATTTATTTTTATTTTTTTAAATTTATTTTATTTTTTTTTATTTATTTAGAAAAAAAAAAAGAAAGTTGAAAACCCAACAAAGACTGAATACAACAAAAACGTCTTCAGCATAAAATAACCCAAAGGGTTGACATTCTGTAAAATCCAACCAACCAACCAACAAGAAACTCAACCCATTTCAAAAGAAAGAAAACCTGATACTAGTACTACTAGAAGAGAATAGGCCACCCTGACTAATGTATGAATAAACTACACCAAACTAAGTCACTCTTTATACTAAAACAAGAACTCCCTACCAAAATGTTCATGTGGAACACCCTAGACAGTGAAACACATTTTTGATGGAATGCAGAAATCTTGCCTGCACTTGAAGAAAATTCTACAACATAAAAAAACATGATAGAATTATTTGAAATCAATCTTAGGTAATTTATGAGGAAGTGCGTCCCGGTCTCCTGCCTCAAAAATTGCTACCCAGTGACTATTAAAATAACAACCCAGCTCAGTCTATTCAAAACTATCCATCTTCATATCTATCTATCTATCTCAATTTGTTCATATTTATCTATATTACTTTAAATACTAAGATTTTTTTCTTTTATTCCGGTTTGTTTAATGTCTTGTTTTGTTTTAAATAGTTTTCGACGATGCGACCCCCCCCAATACATTTACTTGTCAAAAATATCTATCTCCATTTGTTCATATCTATCTATATTATTTTGTTTTTTATCTATCTATGTCAGTCTATTCCAAACTATATATCCATCTTCATATCTAAACAAGAATTACGACAAATTATGATAAATAAATAAGAATTACGACGAGCTGGGGTTGTTATTTTGATAGTCACCAGGTAGCAATTTTTGAGGCAGGAGACCGGGATGCACTTCCTCATAATTACCCAATCTTAATAACATTAACTTACTGAGAAAATTCGGCCTCCAATCAAGGATGTAGGTCTATAGACCAAAATGTCACCTACAAATAGATACACATATATACACTCTTGGGTGTTCAAACCCTGCCCTGTCAGTTGGGGGTTAGAATACACCGACAGCACCTCTGCAGAGAGGGTAAGACTACCCCAATGGGCCACAGGTTGGCTGTGGGTGGTGGCATGTGATGCTTAAGGATAGAACCCGGGTGGTTGAGCAGTCCATGACTTGCAATATTCCACTTTGGAATTCCTTATTTGGACTAGACGGGTGGTCAGAGAGGTCACCTCCGATCAATTGGCCAGCCACGTCAAGCACTAGCACCTATATGATTACCCCAACCCTATTGCCCTTATGGCAAGCCCCAACCCCTTTTTATCATATGGGTACTAGAAGGTGGTGGCTGAGGGTCATGTCCTGGAAATGATGTTAAACTCTATCTGATGGTGAGGTTCCAGTTCTGGAGGTTTGGGGAATGTGGAGCACCCCTTCATCACCATTACTCCCAGGTCCACTTGACCCGGAGTGGTATTACCTGTTAGGGTCCCATGGGTTAAATAAAAACATGAGTTTATAAAAAAAAAAATTTGATTATCCATTAAGAATGAATTTATTTCAAAACTTTGTCAGCATTAAATGACCCACTGAGGTTGATATGCCGTAAACCAAACCAAACTCTCAGGAGAAATGTTGATTTCGGCAAATAACTACCAAACCCTCATGACTATACCCAATTAAAAACAAGTAAAACCTGAAATAATATACAAATGCCGGCACAAATAACAACTATGTCTCCACAAAAAGGGAATGAAAAGAAAATCTTTGGCATAGAATAACCCAAGTGTTGGCATGCCATAAAAAATAACCAACCTACTTGGCCTCTAAGAATAAAATAACCCCAGACAACTGGACATGCCATTAAAATCAATCAATCAAATAATCTGACAGACACAATAAGGGTCTAGTTTAACATGATGCTTACAGTGTAAATTGAACCCCTAAATAAAACTTATCAAAATTTTCTAAAATTGACATACTAAGACCCTGCTTTGCAATCCCATAATGTTTTGTGGTCACAGCTTTATTGTCCTTGAGTTACATTGGTTGGTTGGTTGGTATAAAAGCTGTGCTGCAATCTATCACTTAAATTTATAGACTAAGCAAGGTCACATGGTTTAAACCTCAGCTGATCAACAGCCTGAATACGTGGTTGGTTAACTATTTAATCGCTGCTACTGACAGACGTCCACTTACAATCATTCCACCCTGTCGGCTGGGGCGTTAGAATGCACCTTCTGCAGAGGGGTAAGACTCCCCCAATGGGGCCATCAGTGGCAACCCGTGATGCTTAAGGATAGAGCCCAGGTGGATGAGCAGTTCATGACATGCAATACTCCACTTTGGCCCTATCTTGGGCTAGACGGGCAGTCGAAGATGCCCGCTCCGATCAATCGGCTGGTCAGGTCAAGCCCTAGCACCTATATGATTTCCCAACCCTATTGGCCTTATGGCAAGCCCCAACCCCTTTTTATCATATGGGTGCTAGAAGGCATGACTGAGGGTCTACATGTCCTGGGAATGACGTTAAACTCTATCTGATGGTGAGGTTCCAGTTCTAGAGGTTTGGGGAATGTGGAGGACCCCTTCATTACGATTGCTTCCTGGTCCACTCTGACCCGGAGTGGTAGTACCTGTTAGGGTCTCATCTATGGGTTAAATAGAAAAACATGAGTTGATAAACAAAATTGTATTATCCATTAAAATGAAATTATTTCAGAACTTTGTCAGCATTAAACATTTTTGAATACCAAATTACCAATAGAAGTATTCGGCATAAAATAACCCAAGGGGTTGACATGCCGTAAAACCCAACCAACCATAAAAACAAAAAAACCCAGAGTTACCAATAGAGTTGGTTGGTTTTATGGCCTTCAGTCAGTGTTCGGCTAGGAATCACAAGGTTCTTGGTTCGATGCCGCCCCTCGCCAACTCAGCGTATGAGTAGCACAGGGATCTGTGTGGTAAAGTGGGAGCTGATGGTAGGTGTGGCACTCCATGTCAGACTAAAATAATCTCCTTGGTCTAGCATGAATAAAAAGGGGATAGACTCCCTCACTGTCTGGCTATAGCGACTTTAGGCCGCCCTGATGACTTTACTTATTGTATAGTCTTATTATTTCTTATTGTGTTCTCAGTATGTGTTTTTGTAACTGCTTGTATATTCTATTCCCGTGATACTCCATCTTTGAATGGATGGAGCCTGCTCAACCCATCCTGGGAGAATGAAGAATTCAAGAAGAAGAAGAAGCAGAATGATTTCTGTTTCTTATCTGCTTCTCCTAAGTCTGTTATTTTCACAGCTCTGTCGTTTGGTCATGCTTAATTCTCTGGTTTCTCTCATCTTGGGTTGTCTTCTAAAAAGATTAATGGCATATCAATTTTGTGGGTTATTTAATGCCAAAGCAAACAAATAAACCAAACCAAACCTCATATCATCTTTTGCATTTAATGCAATAAAAACAAAACTCAGACTTGAATTAACTGTTTTTCTTTGTTACAACTCTTTATGTTCGTTATTTCTTTTTTGCAAGATTAAAAAAAAAAGTTAAAAAATATTTACGTCTCTTCCTTCAATATGGACTAAACTTATCACGTGACATTTTGGTGGTACCTACAAATACCAATGTACCTAAAAATAAGAATGAATAAAACAAAACGTCTTTGGCATAAAATAACCCAACAATGATTGACATGCTTAAAATCAACCCATATATGGGTTAAATAGAAAAAATAAGTTCTAAAAAATGTTTAAAAAAGGTTTTTAAAAAATTGAATATCCAACTAGAATGAATCAAATAAAAACGTCTTTGGCTTAAAATAACCTAACAAGGGTTGACATGCCGTAAAATCTAACCAACCAACTTTATAGCAGTGGCATACCAACGTCATGATCCGGGTGTGAGGTAGATCGACCTGACCCCCCCCCACCAGTGGCCAATAAATACTAAGGCGGACCTGAACTTTCAGAACCCCCCCATCTAAAATTTTTGTTTTTTTTTATTTTTCTTCTTTCAATGGATTATTATCGATTGCACACCAATCTATCAGACTGTGAAAAAAAAAAAAAAGTTATTTATTTTTCGAGTTTTCAGGGGTGCTCATTTCCACGTATAAGTTTATAGTAAACCGATCCCCCATATCGGAACCGCTCGAAAGGAAACTGGCGCAAAGGTGTCAAAGTTAGGGTGGCCCAGAAAAAACAGAACCCAAATTATTTATTATCGAGGAGTTCCGATATGGGGGATCGATTTACTATAAACTTATACGGGGAAATGAGCACCCCTGAAAACTCGAAAAATAAATAACTTTTTAGAATTTTTTTTTTTTACAATCAGATAGATTGGTGTGTAAACGATAATAATCCATTGAAGAAAAAGAAAAGAAATTACAAAGAAAATTTTTTTTTTCAGCGGTTCAGATATGGGGGATCAGTTTACGATAAACTTATACGGGGAAATGAACACCCCTGAAAACTCGAAAAATAAATAACTTTAAAAAATTTGGTGTGCAATCGATAATAATCCATTGAAAAAAAAAAAATAAAAAAAATTAAAAACAAAAATTTTAGATGGGGGGGTTCTGAAAGTTCAGGTCCGCCAATACTGATTCAGATTTTTCAAAGTATCACCTACCTACCCACTCTCTACGAATTTATAGTCCAGGAGTATAGTGGCAAAAGTTAGGCAAAATATTGAATGTTATAGCAACGCAAAGGTTTTTGGGTTGGGGGGGGGGATTTTGCGTCCCATTTTTGAAGCTGCGTCCCGGCCGGGTAATCTACCCCACTGTTCCGCCACTGCTTTCTAGTTAAAGAAATTATTATACTTGTTTTAAGAATATGCTGGCATATAAATATTTTGACACATACGAAATACCACTAAATATAATCAACTTTTTTTTTTTTATTCCCGCAGATTAAATATGATTTTGTTGAAAGAAAAAAAATTGAACTGGTATTACTATTTCACGTCGCTGTTAAACTTCGGCGGTCTCGTGGTGCTTTAAGCGTGAATTAACTGTAGGCATTTTTACCCAACCCGTTCGACACGCGTAGGATATGGCACGTGGTCGCAAGTATGGGACATATAGCGAGGATCGAACTCACTATTCAGTCGTAATGGATATGTGAGACTAGCTTCCTGACCATTACACCACGTTGGGACCAAATCTTTTTTTTTTTTCTTTCTTTAAATTTTTTCCTTATTGTTGTAAATAAAAAAAAATTCTTTATGAACCTAAAAAATGTGGAATATTTTTTTCAGCGAATATGGAAATTCAGAGTAGCAATGTAGACCCCCCCCCCCCCCCACACATCTAGGAATTCTTTCGGGAAAATAATTCAGCTATTTTTTAAAATCTTTTTTTTTTTTTGTTACCCTATTTTACAATGTCCCCACTCCCTAATAAAATACAAATAAGAACTCGGACATTTTTTTTTTCAATTGATTTTTTTACAATATATTTTTACATTTTTAAAATTTATTGTAAAATTGTAAGCTGGGCCTGTTACCGTCAAGGAAATACATAGCGTAAATAAGGGCAGGAATCCGGGACGACAAAATGTCAACAGAACCAAAATATTTTTGCCGTAGCACATAAAAAAAAAAAGTGTTTTGTTACTTCATTTGGTGAATATAGCTAAAAAAAAAAAATAGCTATGCGAAAAGAATTTTATCCTAAAATTCTTTTTATAAATCCTGTTTAATGTTTGTTTATTATAGCCCCCCCCCTATATTAAAAAAACTGAGGTATTTATTTCCCACACCTGCAACCAGAAAGGATTGACACCTAAATAGGGTGGTTTTCTCGAAGCAAATTTTAAATAACTCATTCAAAATAAATGATTCTTTCTTTATTTATTTATTTCTTTATTTTCTCTTCTCTTTCTTTCTTTATTTTCTCTTTCTTTTCTCTTTCTTTCTTTATTTTTCTCTTTTCTCTTTCTTTCTTTATTTTTCTCTTTCTCTTCTTTCTTTATTTTTCTCTTTCTCTTTCTTTCTTTATTTTCTCTTTCTTTCTTTATTTTTCTCTTTCTCTTATTTTTTCTTTCTTTCTTTATTTATTTTTCTCTTTCTTTCTTTATTTTTCTCTTTCTTTCTTTATTTTTCTCTTTCTTTCTTTATTTTTCTCTTTCTCTTTTTTCTTTTTCTTTCTCTTTTTCTCTTTCTCTTTTTTCTTTTTTTTTTCTCTTTCTTTCTTCAAAATAAATTATTCTTTCTTTTTTCTTTTTCTTTTTTTTCTCTCTCTCTCATTTATTCTCCCTTAATTTCGAATTGTTAAAACGGAGTTGAATTACGTAGAAAAACAACTTGATGTGAATGTTAGGAGGGTAGGGGTGCGACAGCGGAGCAAATTGATTGGCCCATGAGAAATTGACGTCAGTGGTAACGAAATTCAAATTTGTTTGCTGTCAACAAAGCACGTTGTCCGACTTGGTTATAAGGTAAGACCAAAATCCAGCTGTTTTTCTTTAACATTTTTAGCTTTATGAATTACACAACTCTGTGGAATTTTTTTATTGATATTGTGCTGTCAAAATTCGTTGATTTAAAAAAAACATTTACATTGAATTTGTGTGTGATTATATCTACTAACTTACAACAACCTAGTAAACACTCCTTTGTTGATTTGAATCGGCTTTATTGAATAACGAAAGCTGAAATTATGTTCGTTTAAATCTGGCGTAGTATTTTTTTTTATGAATATTAAATTGAAAATTCCGTTAACTTGATTTTTTATCGTTAGCAGTTGAAAATGTTTTATTTAATTATTTATAGCAAAAAACAAAAATGCAAAAACCGTAGATCTGTAGAACGACGTTCACGTTAAAAAAAAATGAAAATGGATAATTAAATAGAAAAGAGAATGAATAAATAAAATTGCTTAAACTTTTTCAATATTTTTTTGTAGTTATTCGTTCTGTTAATTTCGCGTGATAATGTTCTTTACTTGAAAAAAAAAAAAAATGTATGTCTCGCGTGGTCTAATGGTTAACATTAACTAGATAAGATTAACAAACCTAAACCATTACTAGTGAATTCGTGTCTCACTGGGTGTGCCACAACTAAGCAAATAACTATGTTTGAGTTAGTAAACTTTACTAACTCAAATATAGTTATTTGCTTAGTTGTGGCATTTAAAACTTTTTTCCCCAATTCAATTGTTTTCAATAGTGAGAAAAATCTTTTCTTAAATTAACGTCGTAATACAAAAAAGAAAGAAAAAAAAACTATGGACAATTGGACATGAACACATAAACACCAAGTCTTATATTTTAGCTTAAAATATATATTGTTTTAAATAAGCGGATAATAGATAAAATAAACCCACACCATATTAAAAAAAATAATATAAACTAGGGTCTGCCAATTTTGTTGTCGTAGGTGTATTTTACAAAATAAATTTAACCTCTCCGATTGAGAAAAACAAATCCCAAAATCCAGGAATTATCCGATTTTAATGAATGTCCATGCTGATTTATCAATGAATGAATTGTTTTATTTCAAAACTTTCTGATTTTTTTTTTTCAGGTCACTTAACTTTGACCCTTTCCCTATTTTGGGGTTCAAAATGTCGGTGTGGTTTTAGGTATACCCAATTTGTCGAAAAATACGTGTTTTTTTTTTTTTTTTTTCAATACAATATCCCCCCCCCCCGTTTGAAAAAAATGACCAAAAATCAGGGAATTGTCAGATTTTAATGAAATTTTCAGTGTTAATTTATCAATGAATGCATTTTATAATGCATCCGTTATATTATTTCAAAATTCTGATTTTTTTTTCAGACCACTTAACTTTGACCCCACCCCCCTTTTGGGGTGCAAAAATATCGGTGTGGTATACATGTGATTGATACTATTTTCTGCATAAATACAGACAAAAGACCGAAGGTGTGAATAGAAGAAAAAATTGTTTTAAAAAATCTGCTCGGGTTGTAAATAAGTACCGAAAATAAAATGAAAATAAAAACTAAAAAAATGATATTTGGAGATTTTTTTTTTTTTTTTTTTTTTTAAATCATTTCGATAAAAATTTGGCTATTGTTTTATAAAAGAAAAAAATATACATCAATATTTGTTCCGTTTAAAAGGGTGGGCACTAAATTTCCAATAGTTTTTAACCAAAAAATATGGGTGATTGATACTAAAGTAAAGTAGCTATTAAAAAAATATTCTTTTAGGATCTAATAAAGACATTTTAAACTTAAAAATCATACTGCTTATATTTTAAATGAATATATTGGTCATATCATAGCAGAAATACCTAATTAAAGTTTTGAAATAAAATAACTGATGCATTATAAAATTCATTAATCAATAAATCAATACTGAACATTTGATTAAAATCGGATAATTCCCTGATTTGTCGTGAATTCTTTTATTTTTTCAATTGCGAATGTTACAATTTATTTTGTAAACATGCCATCTTTAAACAGCATTTGATCAAACGCGATCAAAATTGACCGAAAAAATCGTTTTAAATGTATAAAAATAAATTACATGTGTAATATTATTTTGCTTTTTTTAATTTTTTTACTGATACTCATTATGTTACTACTTTTCGACTTAGACAAAAAATTGACCTTAAATAATCGATATAATTAATTTTAATTCGTTTTTAAAATGAATAGCAGCTGAATTTTTGGGTGTACATAGATTACATACTTTTGAAACTAGAAAGGACAAAAGACCGAAGGTGTGAATAAAAGAAAAAATAAATAAATAAAAATAAAGGAGATACTCTGGTATAAAATAAGTACCGGAAATCAAAAAATGATTTGTTAAAAGAAAAAACTATTAAAAAAAAAAAAAAGATTGTGGAAATTTTTTTTTTTTTTACTCTGTTGTTGAAGTATATAATTGTATTATAAGTGAAAATATTATTCACATTGATATTTGATCTGTTTAAATGGGTGGGGCTTTAACTTTTTAGTTATTAGATAACAAAAATAAAGTAGACTAGTTATTAAATGATTATTTGTTTTTAGAATATGAAATTTGAAACTTAGGCATTTCATATTTTAAATGAATTTTATCTATTAATAAATTTGACCTTAAATAATTGTTTTAATTAATTTTAAAATGAAAACAAGTCAACATTTTGGCAAACCCTAACATAAACGCACTGACAGTTAGGTTATGCTGTCCGTAAAGTAAACCCCTCACCCCCCAAAAGGACTGTCCTTGCTATGACATTAAACTGCATCTGATGGTGAGGTTCCAATTCTGGAGATCTAGGATGTGTGGAGTGCCCCTTTATTGCTATTACTCTCTGTTTCACTCTGATCCAGAGTGGTAGTAACTGATTTTAATGGCATCTCAACCTGCTAGGGTTATTTCATGCATTGTACATATTTACATTTTTTTGTAAAGTTGTTACTTAAGATTTTTTTTTTTTTTTCATTTTATTTTTTATACAATCTTATTGCATACAAATAATTTTTAAACAGATCTAACTCATAGATGGGGGTCATACTATTACAGTTAGTCATGACCAGTTACAAGTGTTAAGCTATGTTAACTATTTGAGCATTGTTTTTTGTTTTTGTTTTTTTTGTTTCAATTTTATTTGATTATTCTGTTTTTATAGGATGGATAAAGCAAAGGTGTATGTTGTACAAGGATGGGAAGGAGTGGATGACTTCAATGCTATTTTAGAGCAAGTGAAAAAGAAATGTGCTGATAACCAAAATGGTAAACTTTACTTTTTTTTCCTTCACTTTTTCAAAGTTAATTTTTTTATCATTATTACCTATACTAACAAATATATGCACCCTCCGGGTGCAAGTATTTAAGTTTTAATATAATAAAATATCATTAAATTAGAAAGGCTAATGAAACTGAATAAGAATGCAGATAAAAAGATTTGGGACAGAGGGGGTATGATTGAAAAATAGAACAACTTTGAAACTAACTCTTCCATCATTTTTCATCACTCTCGTCTTTCATTGAAAAATTTTCCTAATTTAACTATTTAGTTAAAATAGGAAGTAAAGAATAATATTACAGTTATTTCTTCTTGTTAATGGATTTCTTTTAAGATTTATCCCTGAGAATTTTGCTCATATTCAATAAGATAAAACCAAACAATTAGAAATCAATAATACTAAACAGATATTTATTAAAATCAAATTTTTAAGATCAATATGCAAATTAGCCTTCCCATTAACACTGTAAACTGCTATTTTGTTGTATATATAAATACAATTGCATGTTATTAGTATGTAGATATGGTCAACAGTCTTAATAATATAAACAATTTTATTAATAATTGAGGTTTAAATAAAAATAAAATCATGGAGAATATGATGTAAATAACAAAGGGAATTGTGACTTGAGTAGTAATATAGTTTCAGTTACAAACTCACAATCTCCATTATAATAAGATATTAATACTTGTGGGATATTCCAGAAAAAAATATAATTATCACCCATCCACTTCAATTTTTCTGAAATTTTGTCCAAGATTGGATTGTTAAAGTTAGACAATCCCAAATTTGAGTTTCCAATTCCAAAAATTGAAGTTATGTTAATTTTTAGCTCTCCAAATTTGGTGGGGTTGCTATTTTTTGCAACCCCCCTATCAAATTTGGAGAGCTAAAAATCAACCTAACTGCCAATTTTGGGAATTGGAAGCTCAAATTTTGGGAATTGTTTAACTTGGACAAAATTTCAGAAAAATTGAAGGGTGGGTGACATGTCAGGATGATTTGACATGCAATTAACCTTGTGTTCTTTATTTGTACAGCTGTTATTCTATTGCAATATCCTCTGGCTAAAAATAAGACTGTTTAAATCATCCAAGATGGAAAAAAAAGTAAATCCTGATAATCTGGTGTTGCTTATCTGCTAAATTCTTATTTCTTATGAGTGTCATCACTTCAGTTAAATAATGAACTATTCTATTTCTATTGTAAAGAAAGGTAAGAAAAAGGACATGTTACACAGTAAAAATGTAATAAATAAATAAAGATTATGGGAAAGATAGAGAGGATGAGCACATGGAAATGATAATGCTAATCTGTTTAAATTAAAAGAAAGAAAAAAAAAAGTAAGAGAGTTAAATCAAGATTATTATACTTTTTACATATCGAACTATTTGGCAATAGCTCTTAAGTAAACATACCAAATGTAATAATTAAATTATCATACTGTGGTATATCCACAGGTCCTGCTAGTAAAGAGTTAAATCAAGGCTATTATACTTTTTACATATTGAAGTATTTAGTAATAGCTCTTAAGTAAACATACCAAATGTTGTAATAATTAAATTATCATACTGTGCTATATCCACAGGTCCTTCTAGTTGTTCCTATTATTCTAAAAATTAGTTATATATTTTTACTTGAGTTGTTTGGTTTTGTTTCTTTGTTTAATGGCATATCAACCTTCATGGGTTATTCAATTTATTTATTTTGATAATTAATCAATAACTGTTTTTTTAAAACTCTTAACATCCTGTTGAGAATTCTTTAAGTCCAGAGCCCAATTCCTATAAGGATTTATAAAAAATGGCCTTTTCATTTAAGTAAGTTGACGGTATCAGCCAGTCAGTGAGGGAGTCTATCCCTTTTTCAATAGCACTAGACCAAGGAGATTGTTTTGGCATCTGAGGTGGAGCGCCACACCTACCATCAGCTCCTTACTTTATCGCACAGATCCCTGTGCTACTCATACGCTGAGTTGGCGAGGACTGGTATCGAACTAGGAACCTTGTGGTTTCTAGCCCAACGCTCTACCGACTGAGCTAACCCGGCCCCTTGTTACTTATAATCTTGTTAATTAGTAATGTGAATTATATTTTGGTTATTTCCTATAAGTCTAACATGATCAAAGAGGAACCACTCTTGACTGATAAATTATCTATTTATTTTCCCATTAACTCTTAACATCCTATACCACCTCATTCCGCCCGTCCGGATGTTACATTCATTTTCCTAATCCACCCCAAATGAGAGCCTTTGTTTAGATGTAATATTAAACATATTTATGAGTTTTATGTTAAAGGGAAATAACAAATAACCTGAAATGAAAAGGCCATTTTTAGGCATTTTTTTTTAATAAATCCTTATAGGAATTTGGCTCTGGACTTTGAAAATTCTCAATGGGATGTTAAGAGTTAAACTAACCCTAACCCTGTCTTCTTTTTTCCTAGTAGATCAAAAAATAAATAAATAATTAATTTATCAGTCAAGAGTGATTCCCCTTTGATCATGTTAGATTTATAGGAAATAACCTATATCTGTCATGCAGACATTACTAAATATTATTAAACCACTTATGAAAAATAGATGGAAATTAATCCGACAGTATGAATTTTAACATTTTTGTAAAAACAAATGATGTTTATAATTGCTGATAGAAATCTGTTTCGACCGCTTCAATAGATCAGTCATCTCGTCTTTCTCTCATATGTTGCTCTTGATGATGACCGATCTATTGAAGTGGTCGAAACAGATTTCTGTCAGCAATTATATAACATCATTTTTTTTTTCAAAAATACTAAACCACTTATATATAAAATATCAATGAAAAGGGGAGTTAATTTTTCTTTATATGAATTTTTTTTTTTTTTTTTTTTTTTTTTCTTTCCAGATTTTATTTGCATTGGATTTTCATGTTTACCAGCCACAGACACTGCTGCTTCACTAACTGCTTATCTAATAAATGTCTACCGAACCCATGGAGGATTGAGGGCAAGCCGTACTACCATCTTGAGTGCCGAGGATGAAATGTTAGGACTGCAATTATGTTTGGCTGATATCAACTTGCAGGTTTAGCATTTTATTTTATTTTATTTTAAATTTTAATTTTAACTTTATTTAATTTATTTAACTTTATTTTAATTTTAATTTAACTTTATTTTATTTTATTTAACTTTATTTAATTTTATTTAATTTTAATTTTAATTTATTTAATTTTATTTTAATTTTATTTAACTTTATTTATTTTATTTAACTTTATTTTAATTTTATTTAACTTTATTTTAATTTATTTAATTTATTTTAACTTTATTTTAATTTATTTAACTTTATTTTAATTTTTTTAACTTTATTTTATTTTATTTAACTTTTATTTAACTTTATTTTAATTTTATTTAACTTTATTTTAATTTTATTTAACTTTATTTTATTTTATTTTTTTAATTTTTTAATTTATTTTAATTTTATTTAACTTTATTTTAATTTTTTTAATTTATTTTTTTATTTAACTTATTTTTAATTTTTATTTGTCTGAATTTTTGTCATGAAGCTTCATCATTTATATTATTCAGATTTTTCAGACTGTTGTCCTCATCTTTATTATATACACAACATTTTGGCTGATGTGTCCTCTAGCCTTTTTCAGGTGTTTCTTGTTATTTTTGAGATGAGGCCTGATAATTTGTATTATCTAGATTCTTTGGACTGTTATCCTCATCTTTATTGTTATATACACAACTTATATACAGAAACTTATTTCTCTGAATTTTTCAGATGAGGCTTGATTATTTGTATTATTTAGATTTTTGGGACTGTTGTCCTCATCTTTATTGTTATTAGCATTCCCAATTTATTTTTTTTATTTGAGGTTATTGTTATTTAATCCCGTTAGTTACATAGAACTTTGTAAATGGAGTTCAGAACTGTTTGAATTATGTAAATATCCCCAGTGGTTCAAGTTATGAGAATTTAAAGCCCCGAAATTAGGGGTACAAAAGTGGACATGATTTTGTTTAAAAAATGTCAAATCACAGACTGATTTAAAACAAGAAATTCAGTAATTTCGTCACCATTTCTTATGGTTATATGGTTATTTTTGTTATAAATTTTTTTTAGAATATTGATAAAGATTAGCCACTATGATTTTGAAAAACAAAGTAGCGTGTAAAAATTAGTCTAAAAAAAAAAAAAGTCATATTTTGTGTTTTCAGCTGTTTGAAGCAAAATATAATTTTAACTCACTGTAAAAAATAATTCAATGGATAAAAACACATAAAAATTACATATTTAGAAAGATTATTTTATTTCTTTTCCAACCATATAAATATTTTTTTAGATTGGATCAGAAATATCCGAGAAATTATGATTTGAACCAATTAAAGTGAAAAATTGTCTATGTCCAACAATTTTACAAAACGAACTGGTAATGCTATTGTTATATACACAACATTTTGGCCAATGTGCTCTCCGGCCTTCTTCAAGTATTTCTTGTTGAATTCTGGAACCTTTTCATTGACCGCCCTGTTGGCTGGGGTGTTAGAATGCATTTAGTTTGTTATTTCTCTGAATGTTTGAGATGAAGCTTGATGATTAATATTATCTGCGTTATTTGGAATGTTGTCCTCATCTTCATTGTTATCTGAACAATGTTTCAGCTGATGTGCCCTTCGGCCTTGTTCAGGTATTTCTTGTCAGACTTGGGAACCTTCTCAGACTCAGGAACCAACTACGACAAGAAAGTTCCTGAGTTTGAAAAGAAGCTTCCCGAGTCCGACAAGAAATACCTGAAGAAGTCCGGAGGGCATATCGTCCGAAATGTTGTACAGATAACAATGAAGATGAGGACAATAGTCCGAATAACGCAGATCTATTAATAATGGAGATTCGTTTCCGGTTTTTGTCTGTAACAATAATTACGTTACATTACCCAAAATCGTCATAACAGAATAAATACACTCAAAATTTGAACATGCAACATTAGACAGTCCTCATTGTTTTTTAAAACAAGTTTTAATAAATACATGACTGGTATTATATATTGATATATAGTTTGTTTTATTTTAATACATATTTAAAGTTTACATTTCAAATTGTTTTATTTTTTAATCCTTCAATGAATTTGATGATTTTACTTACTTAGGGTACAAACTCGCTGACATTGAATTTTTTACTCCCACCCCTCAGGCAATATGTTTCAAAAATCTATTTTTACATCGCCCGGAGGGTGTTTTTTTATTTTGTACTAGTAATACTAATTTAGTTTGTCTTTAATATTAATCAAGCTGCTGTTTTTATAGATCTTTTTGGTTATTTGAGGAATTTTTATTTTTATTTATTTTTTTATTTTTTCAGGCGACTGGTGAATTTGATGCCCTGGTCAGTGATGTACTAACAGAGATAAACTGTGTGGCTGAAAGAAAATTGGGTTTAACTGAGACGGAAGGGAATTCTGAATCCAAAGAATTAGAAATCCAGAGAGCTTGGCCAACGACGAGAAAAAAGTCTTTGAAAAATACCAAAAATTTTTAGAGCATTCTTTTTACGTTGATTTATATGATTTGCTCAATTTCTACAAGAAGCAATGTTCCTCGTCAAAGGAAGACGTTAAATACCTGAACGACAAATCTTTTATTCTATTTGATTTACCTGTAAATATGGTTGAGGTAAGTTATTTTTATTTATAAATTGTCATATCTAATGTATGGATTGCCCTGTCGGTGGGGCGTTAGAATGCACCTCTGCAGCGGGGTAAGACTCCCCCAATGGGGCCACCTGTTGGCTGTGGGTGACGACCCATGATGCTTAAGGATAGAATCCAGGTGGATGAGCATAACTTGCAATACTCCACTTTTGCCCTATCTTGGGCTAGACGGGCGGTCGGAGAGGCCCCCTATGATCAATGACATTAAACAGACTGATGACGAGGTTCCTATTCTGCAGGTCTGAAGAATGTTAAGCATCATCATTCATCACCATTTCTCCCTGATCTCTTCATCACCATTGCTCCCTGATCCACTCTGACCCAGAGTGGTAGTACCTGTTAGGGCCCCATCTATGGGTTGAATAAAAAAATCTCTTTATAAAAAAAATTGAGTATCCATTAAGAATGAATTTATTTCAAAACTTGTCTGCATTAAATGTCCCACCGGGATTGATATGCCATAAAACAAACCAAACCAGTTTTGGAGAGAAAGGAGTCATCCCTTTGTTGCCATTCCAGATCTAAAAAAAAAAAAAAAAATCTCCCTGGTCTAGCACTAGCAAAAAGGGGATAGACTCCCTCACTATCTGGCTGATACCAACAATAGACCACTCTGCCAACTTACTACAATAAAGAAAACAGAACTTTTTAAGATCAAATTAATCCTAAATACATGCTTCTAAAAACAAACATCCAAAATCTTATTTCCTTCGCCGAAAGCATAGGCTTGGTTTGTTGTTATTCACTCAACGTCCGCGTACCTCATATGGTAGAAGCGTATCATTATCATTGACAGGTTAATTTTGCATGGATTGTGTGGTACGTATCGGTGGCCGAGCGGTAAAGTCTCTGACTCTGCCTGCTGGACTCCCGGTTTCGATTTCTGTCAGAGGGAAATTGTTAGTATACATCGCTGATGAGACTTAATAAAGTTGAAACAGTCTGTATGATGTTCTACACACTGCACAATCATTTGCCGAAGTTCGCTTGTCATGATTATTTTCTATAATTATCGAATTTTATACGATATACGCATTGTAATTGCTTTCAAGCAAAAAAATATAAATAATAATATACTTTACCTAGCAATGCTTGAAAAGCAAATTATCAAATTCCATTTACTCCTTGCGCCTTGGCATAGGCCTAATTTGCGATTCCCTCAAACGCTCACTATGTATAGTAGTGGCGTATTTATCATTGACAAGTTAAATTTGGCATGTATCGTGTGCTACGGGCTGGTGGCCCAGAGGTAGAGTTCCTGACGCTTGGTTCTCGGTTTCTATTTCTGTCGGAGGGAAATCGTATGTATACACCACTGATGAGACTTAATAAAGTTGAAACAGCTGTGCGGTGTATAAAGAAAAGAACACTAGCGGCAAGGTTTGTAATGGAGTTAACCACGAGTGTGGCAGACAGGTTAAGAGCCAAAGAAATAAAACGAACAACTAGAATATGAATAAAAGACTGTATTACAGTATAACAATAAAGGTTGCAGACTTTAGTTCGTTTGCACAAATAATATTTGTCACTTAACTGGTGTATCCTGAGATATGGGTATTATCGGAGCCCTTGCTACGGCCTTCTGATAGTTCGGATATGATGGACTTCTGTTTTGTGTCCGACTCCGATTCTGGTTGTCTGTTGAAGTATAGGAGCGACCCTTATTTAGGTCTGTCCCCAGTGAGAGCTGGATCAGAAGAGGTGGCATGAGTTTGCTTATTCGGCTTTGCCGCCAAAGTATGCTGGCTTATGATTGGTTGGTTTGAAACAGAGGCTCGCAGACAAAGGACGATAACCCCCATACCCCAGAATTCTCAATAGGTGTTCCTGTGGCGCACTTTATTCACCAGGTTTGCTTGTTATGATTACTTTCAATAATTATCGAATTTTATACAATATACACATTTAATTGCCTTCAAGCAAAATATAAATATGAATATAAATAATAATATATACTAAATACATAGAAATGTACAAATAAGACACCCTTTTAAAACTTACATTGATCAGCCCTGTGCAGACACTTGATGCCATGTAGAGGACATGTCAAGAGAGTTATGGGAATCTGTGCATTCAACACAACTTGATGCTGATGATTATTTTCATCATGATCATGATCATTTATAAAATGTAATGACCTGTTGTATTATGTTTACTTTTTAGTTCTATAACGATCGTTGAAAATCTTTTATTTTTGCAGAATGCAATGTTTTCCTTCCTTTGTTCTACAAGAGATGTGATGAGTATAAATATTAAAGGTTCATCACTTGGAGATGATGAAGAAGTTGATGTAAAATTCCAATCCGTCAGTTGCCCATCTGATCTTTTGAAGCCACCGTCATATTCACAGTCTCATCCAAAGACGCCAAAAACCAAACAGTCAAAGTTGTCACCTACACAGGTAAGAAAAATAGGGACTAAGTAACCAATAAGCACCCCACATCATCAACTTAATGAAAGGTTCATATTTTAACTCATCACCGGTAACTTCCACTTCCAAATTTTTGTAAACAAATGATTTTAATCAGAAGTTTATGGAGATGTTGAACTCACAATAAATTAAATAAATAGATGGTTGGTACATGTAATCAAATTAAAATTCAATAGCAAAATCTTTTTTTAAATAAATACTTTTTAATAAGAAATTTATGAATATTTTTCAACACTTACAATGATTTAAAAAAAGACAAAAGACGTTTTTATACTAAAATAGTTTTTACTTAATCAGAAGAGAAATGTAATTGTGTTTATTTAAATAAAAATACAGTTTTTATTTGCAAAATATTTTTATGCTTATTTAAATAAAAGAATGTTGTTCAGAAATAGTATCACACAATTTGTAAAATTTGTTTTTGTCAGATACAATATAATTGCAAAAATCGTCTGTTCATTTATTTTCAAATATTTGAAAGCAAAACTTACTGGTGATGAATTAAAATATGAACCTTTCATTAAGTTAATGATTTGGGGTGCTTATTGGTTACTACTTGGTCCAAAAATAGTAATCTTTTATTTTTTTAGATTTTTGGACTGTTGTCCTCCTCTTTGCTAAATACACACTGTTTTGGCTAATATGCCCTCTGGCCTTCTTCAGCTGTTTCTTGTTGAATTTGGGATATAATGGTATGAGTTAATACAGTTCTGACAATCATCTGGAGGTTGCAGGTCCAATCTTGACTTCAGAATACTTAACATAGCTTCTTAACACTTATACCCACTTAACACTGCCCCAATGGATTAGATAAAGGGATTGGTTTGAAGTTCTGTAAAGGTTCCCAATTACGATAAGAAGAACCTGAAGAAGGCTTGCAGGCACATTGTCCGAAACATCTATATAACAATAAAGAGTAGGACAACAGTAAGAAAAATCTTATAACGGACATTCAGTGTCTGTTTGCCTAACCAAAACTATATCACTGCTTACATCACAATACCCTCAGGAATTGCATAAGTTTATCAATGAGTATTTAATTTATAGTCAAAATCATTAATATATAGAGTTAAGAAAACCCTGTATTATATATACTCAGAAATTAAACTTGCAACACTAAATGGTCCACACTTTGTTAAAATAAGTTTTAATAAATACATACCTGGTATTATTGATTTATATTTAGTGTGTTTTTTCTTAATATATGTATTTAAAGTTATCTAATGTATAGATTTTTGCAAGAAAATTATTTACAAACAAGAAATAGTCACATAATCTTCTTGTACATTAAATTTGAAGATGTTTATGTATTTAACTCTATCTGGTTTAGGTTTGCGGATGTCCACTTTTCATCACAAGTTTAAATTTAATGTCAGTTTCATCAACCATACTTATCACACCAACTGCCGGGTTCAAACTGACTAAGGGGTGGAGCTTAGCTGAATATATGTAAATTCCCACCCCACATCCCCACAGACCCGACCACCCAGATGCTCGGCACTAAATTTAATCTGAGACTTTTCATCTGCGTTTTCCCTTAAAATTAAAGCAATTATATTTTTCTTCGGACTGAGCGTCCCCAATATTTCGACCAATTAATTTCCCCAAAGGAGATTTTCTCATAAAAACAGCTTTTTGCTTTTAACACTTAGATACCTAAAGATTTTGTCTTTAACTGGGTTAACTTCATGGTGGACGTTCAATCTTTTATGTACGTAAAAGGACAACCACCCACCCATATACCTATGCCTGGGTTTTAACACATTCTATTTTTTGATTATTTATTTTTTCTGACCATGTTCTCCCTTAACCATAGTGTCACAAATCATGCTTATCACCTCTGCTTAAAAATAAACTCAGTAACAAAAAATATACTTACTCCCTTCTGTTATTAAAATTAAATCTTCATATAATTTACATTTAATGAACTTCATCAATCCTACTTTCCTCTTCTGCTTTTTTTTTTTTTTTTTTTTTTTTTTTTTTTTTCAATTCAATGACACAAAGTTTAAAAAAAATAAAATGTGTTCTGTAGTTAAATTTAATATTTGCAATTAAATTAATATTAATACGATCATTATATCATCTTATTAATATTAATTTGGTGCTTCTTAATCGATAGTATATCCTAGAAAGATTGCAGGAACATTCAGTAAGAAAAGTCTTAGAGGCAGACAACTAAATTTCCATTTCAAATTGTTTTATTCTTTTACTCCTTTAATATATTTGATAATTTTAATTCTTTAAAATATTAAGTTTCTTTTTAAAAGTTTTTGACATATTTTGGCATTGTTGTTTTTTATTCCTTTAATTGATTTATTGATTTTACTTATGATACTGTTAAGGGTGGACTTGTCCACACTTAATATAAAGTGGAAGTGTTGTATACCCCTTATAACATTGTACGTCGAACATTGGGTACATAATCGAGAGAGGAGACTCAGGTGATATATATAGAGAGAGACAGAGATTGAGACTTACTTGTTCTTCATTTCTTCCTGCTATCTTGTGTAGCTGTTTCCTTTTCTTCTTCTCCAGCTGTCCTGTTGACTAGTCTCTTCTAACTGTTTCTTTTAAGGGCTAGTTTTTAGCCATGCAATCAATCAACTCACAAGACTTTTATTTTCTTGATCAAGATCTATTAAACCTATTCTTATTCACTGTGCAGGAAAATCAACCTCGCAGTGGCACATCTACTCTGCGTCAATCTCAGGTTGAAACTAAACTAACTAAATCGAGTGACACGTGATATTCGCGCCTCTAGGGGTCAGTTGGGGTTATAACCTTCCTAGTAGTTTTCTATCCCCTGATCTGAAAACCAATGACCCCTTTAAATTCTTGCTACAGGGTCCATCAAAAATTTATGCTACCACATGATATGCCGCAGAAGTGTTAATTTTCACCTTTAGTTGTAAATTGTGCATGCGGATTATCTGAAATGAATTTAATTGTTATTAAGAACACATTTTATGATATTTTTGTGTTAAAGCATGCAATTGTATTGTTTTCGAAAAAGTTTCTAAGATTTTATTTCGCACGGAGACTTTCAAAATAGCTACTGCAGAAGTTACCACATTTGTGTCAGAAAGTGAGCTTGGCACAGCTTGGGTTTCAGCAATAAAGTGTGTACTGTGATTTATTACCGTGTATTGTTGTTCTTTTGGGTATTGTGAAGAACATGTTACAACAACGGCAACTAAGAACTTTTGACTTGATTAAAAGAAAAAAAAATTTGTTACTGACATTTCACAAAAATGGAGGAATTGAAACTACAAATTCAAAAACAGCAATGATGGCATTCCCTTGCTGCACTGTTTGCTGATAGGTGGCATTAGTATTTGGCCACAAAGCGGGATTTCTGAATTCCTGCCTCTTACCTCTCAGCCCGGCAACAAGTAAACATGGTCTAGACACCTGCCGCCTCTAACCCTTAGGTGGGGAGCTTTTGACCCCCAATCAGCTACCAGTAAGTGACATTCCCTACGACGCAAGTCGTATGCCTATTTACTCATAATACATTTATGTATCTGTTTTGTATGTCTTTGTCATGTATATGTATCTCCATCACATGGAATAAATATTATCGTTTTACACCTTTGTCGGAATGTTTTTATGTACACACCTGTACCTCACGCTGAAAGGTTACTTTAAACCTTTCAACTTAAATATAACTTACATGTTATAATGGTAAGAATTAAAACTACAGTAACAATCAAGATTATTGGAATTGCTGCTGGAAGGTTAAATTCTGTCAATCAATTTCCCTGTATTTTTCCACAAAACCATTTGATTTAACTACACTACTGTACATAATTGATAGGTTACCTATAAATTATGTAACCAGTTACTTTTATTTTAATCCTTTTGCAAAAATGTTTCCTCACTTTGTCTAGATTTTACATGATATACTAATGCTTCTTCTTTTTTTTTTTTTTTTTCCGCAGAGATATATCCAGCAAATATTTTTATCGTATATAGACTTATTGGTTAATTCCAACAGTTCTATCAGCCTCGCTCGAGTTATTAATATTCCTGACCGAGAAATTAACCATCATGCATTCACTGTGTTGAAAAGGAGGGCAAGCAAAAGCAATTTATCAATGTATCAGGTAAGCATAATATATATATGAAAAATAGATGTAAATTAATCCGACAGTATGAAATTTAATATTTTTGAAAAAAACAAATGATGTTATATAATTATTGACAGAAATCTGTTTCGACCGGCTCGATAAATTGGTCATCATCAAGAGCAACATATGAGAGAAAGACAGGAAAAGAAAAAATAACCGTTAGAAGACTGTTTACAAACAAACGCTATATTCAATGCTGAAATTTTTTTTAAATGCGTGTTCTGTGTTAAAAATAAAAATAAAAATAAAAAGTCTGTGATTTCTTTTTCTCAATTTTATAAGTGACAAGCAGACCTACTCGGCATTGCCTGGGATTTAAGAAGTTAAGAATAAATCTCTTATCTATATTTATTTATATATAGATTAATAAACATTATTTTTCTATATATTTTTTAAATCTTTTATTCTTTATATATTCATGTTTTAAGTTGTTCATTTTTATTATTATTACTGCTGCAAATATCTGTTTTGATGTAATAAAATATATTAAATTAGAAACACTAATGAAACTAAATAAGAATGCTGATAAAATGATTTGAAACAGATAATAAAAAAAAATAGAACAACTTAGAAACTAACTCTTCCATCATTTTTCCATCACTCCCGTCTTTCATTGCTAAATTTTCCTAATTTAACTATTTAGTTAAATTAGGAAGTAATGAATAAAATTAGTTATTTTTTCTTATTAATGGATTTCTTTTAAGATTTATCCCCGAGATTTTTGCTCATATTCATTAAGATAAAAGCAAACCATTAGAAATCAATAATACCAAGCACATATTTAATAAAATCAAACTTTTAATATCAATATGGAAATTAGCCTTCTTGTTCACACTGTAAACTGCTATTTTGTTGAATATATTAGCAAGGCAAGCAGTTAGCTGATATCAGTGGACATTGACAAATTTGCAACCTTAATCAGTTTAATTTGCAATTTCTCGAGTATTTCTTAAAGATATTTATATGGCTAGAAATAAAATAAAATAATCTTTCTAAATATGTAATTTCCATTGGTTTTTATCCATTGAATTATTTTTTCTATTACCAATTGATCAACTGATAATTTTTTATTTATTTAATTTTTTTTTTTAGCTTGCTATCTCTTTGGTAATGAAAATCCGTTTGGGTGGCAAAGGTTACGCTCCTGATCAAAATGATCCTTTGCTGATGTATGTTAAAGGCTTGTCCCTTTTTGTAAATTTTTTGCAAAGTCTTCATACAATCATAGAAGATGAACCAGATGTGAGGTGAGGAAAAAAAATGTCTATATTTCTTGTTACACCAAAGTTGATTTGTAGAGTATTGGATTTAAAAAAAGAAAAAGACTGTGAAGAAACTGAACAATTTTTTATTTTTCATTATTGGAAACTTTAATGGCTTAGACACACATAGGAAGTGATTATTTTCCTTTATTATTATTCTCAAAGTTCCCTTAGTTGTAGCAAAAATTCATGATTTTCTCAAAAAGAATTGCATCAATTGTCATCAATTTTCTTATTTTTTTTATGTCTGCTGCTTTTTTTTTTGTTTTTTTTCTGTATTTTCCTAAAAAATCAGAAGAAAACTGTAAATTATCATTAAAAAAAGGTTGTGACAACAAGAGAAAAAAGGTAATTTTCACCTTTTTAGTTGTTAAAATTCCTAGCAAATAAGGCAATTAGAGTAACCTCCCATGACTTTCACTTTTCGCTAATAGCTAAACTTAGAAACTTTTTCGAAAACAATACAACTGCATGCTTTAACACAAAAATATCCTAAAATGTGTTCTTAATAACAATTAAGTTCATTTCAGCTAATTTTATGCTAGGAATTTAGCCAACTAACTTTCACTTTGAAACAAGATGGTAGCCATTTGAACAAAATATACAAATCATCGTTTCGAAAACAATACAACTGCATGCTTTAACAAAAACATTAAAATTAAGTTCATTTCAAATAATGCGCACGCACAATTTTATGCTAGGAATTTTAACAACTAAAGGTGAAAATTACCAGAAAAAACACTGCATTTGATGCATATTAAATATTAAGTGATCATAAATTGTCTTAGCTTGTCATAAACTATATCAATTGTCTTAACTAGTAAGAATATGCACCCTTTGGGCGTAAGTATTTAAGTTTTGATGTAATAAAATATATTGAATTAGAAAGACTAACAAAATTAAATAAGAACATATATAAAAAGATTACTTATTTTAATCATATTTTAATTGATTTCTCTATAAAATCATTCATACAATTGATTTTAAAAGTTGGAGAATAAAACCATAATATTAAGATATCAATAACACCAAGTAATTATTTACTAAACCCAGTTTTGTTAAAATCAGGATGCAAATTAATCACACCATATATTATGTAAATCATTATTTCTTAGTGATATATAAGACTCATTGCAGGATTTTAAATGCACTAATAACATGGGCTGTTTTGAGGCAAATCTAACTCGGATTTTCATAGAAACATCGTTGGACCATATGACCTTTAAGCACCCCTTTTTGATCTTGATTCAGAAGGACATGTTCTTCATTTACACTGTCAATATCCGGTTGTTTGTTAGGGGTTAAGGTTATAATCTAAAAAAAAAAAAAAACTCTAAAAATCGTGTTAACAAACAACCGGATATTGACAGTGTAAATGAAAAAACATGTTCTTCTGAATCTAGATCAAAAAGGGGTGCCTAAAGGTCATATGGTCCACATTGTTAATTGATAAGATTTATTCTATGTATTAATGATTTTAACTATAGATTAAATACTCATTGATAAACTTGCTCAATTCCTGAGGGTATTGTGATGTAAGCAGTAATATAGTTTCTGTTACAGACACAGACACCAAATCTCCATTATAATAAGATATTTTTTATGTCAGCTGATTTTGTTTATTTTTTTGTTCAATACTCTATCAGTTTATTTATCAGTTTATAAAACTTTATTTTTGCTTGGAGTCTGAATTGATCTGTGTCAATGGATTAAATAAAGGGTTCAGTTTGAAGCTTTTTGGAGGACCCTGATTCTGACATGTTCCTGAGTTGGCAAGGAACACCTGAAGAAGTCTGGCAGACAACAGTTCCAAAAATCTAAATAATCCAAATTATGAAGCCTCACTTAAAACACTACAAAGAAGACATATTTTTGCTTAAATTAATGATTTGTATTTTTCTTGTATAAAACACTTTTTAATGTTTTTAATTCTCTAAAATGGTGATTTAAAAAAAAAAAAAATTAAAAAAGTTATCACTCTAATTTTTACTGGTTCTTAAAAATATAAACACAAGTGTTCAAGCTATTCAATATTTCAGAAACAAAGTGAAACTGTATTATTTATATTTTTTGGACTGTTGTCCTCATCTTTATTGTTATATACACAATGTTTTGGCTGATGTGCCCTCTGGCCATCTTCAGGTGTTTCTTCTCGAACCTGGAAACCTTCATGTTGTAACCATGAGCCATCATAGAACTTCAAAACAAACCCTTTCTTTGATCTATTTGGCTAGATTGTCCTTGTTCTGTTATCCATGAACTTACGGTCAAATCATGTTGAAAACACCGGTTCCCACTAGATAACCAAAATTAAACAGCAATGAGCCTTTTCAATACTTAGATGTGTGACTATTTAAGCAACAGCAGATACTATAAGCAACCTGATATCAAAATAATTTGATTTGGCATTAAATAACCTTAATCACTTACCTAATTTTTAAAACATGATTAGGTATGAGTGTTGAGCTATGTTAAGAAATTTGGTAATCTGAACATTAGCTATATAAATGAGTAACCTCCCCTTGTTTCTTTTACTGTGAGGAAGCCTTATGTTTTGGTTTGCCATTTTCATTTCACTATAAAGTTTTTATGGGCCATCCTTAAAGCAGGAGCGCTTGTCCAGTGGAATTGGAGCCCTGGTAAAGAGTCCCTCGATAATGAATCCTTTGGTTCCTCTGGTAAAGAGTCCTTCGATAATGAATCCTTTGGTTCCTCTGGTAAAGAGTCCCTCGATAATGAATCCTTTGGTTCCTCTGGTAAAGAGTCCCTCGATAAGTAAAGAGTCCTCGATAATGAATCCTTTGGTTCCTCTGGTAAAGAGTCCCTCGATAATGAATCCTTTGGTTCCTCTGGTAAAGAGTCCCTCGATAATGAATCCTTTGGTTCCTCTGGTAAAGAGTCCCTCTGGTAAAGAGTCCCTCGATAATGAATCCTTTGGTTCCTCTGGTAAAGAGTCCTCGATAATGAATCCTTTGGTTCCTCTGGTAAAGAGTTCTTCAATAATGAATCCTTTGGTTACTCTGGTAATCGTATAAGTCCTTCTTGAGTATTGGTAAAGATCTAGTAATCCTATGTCCGTCTTCAGTGAGAGCAATTGTAATTATGACCAATGTGGAGGGGGGGGGGTAAATAGTGTGTCTTACACACAGTATGTTTAGTGATTGGCTGCAAGAATAACTCGCGTTATCTTGGCTAGTCTATAAATCAAGGTGGGGAATTAGAGCATATCTTATATATCAAAATATTCCAACAATCTACACTGAAAATACAAATTTGTTCGAATCAGTACAACTGCATGTTTTAACACAAAAATATAAAATGTGTTCTTAATTGTGCTTGTGCATTATTTGAAATGAACTTAATTGTTATTAAGGCTTCCTCAAAGTGGAAGAAACAAGGGGCGGTTACTCTCATTTATGGAGCTAGTGTTCAGATTACCAAGTATTTTATTTTTGCTTGGAGTCTGAATTGATCTGTATCAATGGATTAAATAAAGGGTTCAGTTTGAAGCTTTTTGGAGGACCCTGATTCTGACATGTCGGCAAGGAACACCTGAAGAAGTCTGGGAGAAAACAGTTCCAAAAATCTAAATAATCCAAATTATCAAACCTTATTTTAAAAAATTCAGACAAATGATAAATAAATAGTAAAACATTTAAACTTTTGAATCTTTAATTGCTTAAAATCATAAGAATGAATTTAATCAAAGGTGTGTTAGTTTAGTGTAGGAAATCAGTAACAAGTTCAACTATGATGAAGGTCAAAGGTCATATCAACCGAAATGTGTATATCTATTAATAATGGAGATTCGCTTCCGGTTTTTGTCTGTAATAAAAATTACATCACTGCTTACGTCACATTACCCAAAATCGTCATAACAGAATAAATACACTCAAAATTTGAGCATGCAACATTAGACAGTCCTCATTGTTTTTTAAAACAAGTTTTAATAAATACATGACTGGTATTATTATTTTAATACATATTCAAAGTTTACATTTCAAATTGTGTTATTTTTTAACCCTTTAATGAATTTGATGATTTTACTTACTTAGGGTACAAACTCGCTGACATTGAATTTTTTACTCCCACCCCTCCGGCAGTATGTTTCAAAAATCTATTTTTACATCACCTGGAGGGTGTTTTTTTATTTTGTACTAGTAACAATAAAGATGAGGACAATAGTCCGAAAAATCTAAATAATATAAAGACTATTACTTTTGCAATAAATTATCCTCATTCATTTTTTAAATTTTTATTTATTTTATTTTTTCTGAAATGACAGATTGGCGTGTCAGAAAGTTGTGAAGCTGATCAAGAGTTCTATTATGAAGAGTAGAGAAAGTTTATCTCGGAAACCAGCTGTTGAGGAAATGGCAGAAAAAGTCCAAGAAAATATCAAGAATGTATATGATGAAATAGAACCAAGACTACAGAATAAAACTACTCTGGTAAGATTCTCAATTTGACAAAGTGGTGGATTTTTTTTTTTTTTCTTTTTCTTTTAAAAAATTTTTTAAATTTTTTTTTAGTAATATTTGTATTATTCAGACTATTGTCCTCATCTTCCTTGTTATTTGTACAACGTTTCGGCCAATGTGCCCTCCGGCCTTCTTCAGGTATTTCTTGTCAGACTCGGGAACCTTCTTGTTGTAATCAGGAGCCATCATGGAACTTTGAACCTAACCCTGTATTCAGTTCACAGGGGTATCGTGTTCTCATTCTACTAACCATAGCTAAGGTACAGGTGTTAAGCTGTGTTAATTATTATTCTATGTTACAGCTGCCCCTGACTAGGATTGAACCTGCAGTCTAGAGATAACTGTCACTTAGAACTGTCTTGACCTAACTCCTTTATCCACTAGACTATGTGTCCACTTGGAATAATTGAAATATTTACTACAACTTTGAATCAGTAAAAATGTAGCGCTGTTATATTTATATATAGAAGCTGTATTGCTGCTGCTACTACTACCAATCATTTGTTTACTTTTAGCAAGAGACGCCGAAAATGGCGGTGTAGAAACTTGTAGTTATTAACGTTAATGTTGTTTAATTTTTAGATGCATTCGAAAATATAAATCAAATCTTCATTATTTTTGCTTAAAAACCCAACCCTAGTGATATTTAATGTGTATAATATTTACTTTGTCGTAAATTGTTTTATTTCCGAAGTTTCCTCCAGGCATACAGATTCACACAACAAGCCCTTTATGTATGTATAGATAAAAAGAATGTATGTAAGAGTCTATGCATAAAAGCTAATGATATTCTTCTATATTTTCAGCCAGCTAATCGAGGAGGTTCAATGTGTGGATCTAAAACTTTGCGAGTATTACAGGCTGTTTTGGATCAACATGTAATAAAAACAACTGGAGCTGGTGACACCAGTGTCCTTTCTGATGCTTTTCTTACTCAAGGAACACCCATCCGTTTCCCATCACTATTATCTCAATTCAGGTAGGTCCACAAAATACCAATCATCAGGTACATTTAATGAATATGGTGTGAATGATATATATTGAGAGAAATATGAGGGGGATTCAAAAATTATTCACACTCTTGAATGACCCTTATATATACTAGCAAATATATACACCTTTCGGGTGCAAGTATTTAGGTTTTGATGTAATAAAATATTGTATCAAATTATAAACTATTTAGAAAATGATAAACTGAGGGGGGTATAATCGAAAAATAGAACAGCTTTAAATCTAACTCTTCCATCATTTTCCATCACTCCCGTCTTTCATTTTTCCTAATTTATCTATTTAGTTCGATTATGAAGTATTCAATAAAGTTACAGTTCTTTCGTCTTGTTTATGGATTTCTTTTAAGATTTATCTCCGTGATTTTTGCTTATATTCATTAAGATAAAACTAAACAATTAGAAATCAATAATACTAAGCATATATTTATTAAAATCACATTCTTAATATCAATATGCAAATTAGCCTTCTCGTTCACACTGTAAACCGCTATTTTGTTGAATATATAAATATACTTGCATGTTATTAGTATGTAGATTAATCCAACAGTATTAATAAGATATAACAATTTTATCAATAATTGAGGTTTAAATAAAAATAAATTCATGGTGAATGTGATGTCAATAACAAAGGGAATTGGGACTTGAGTAGTGATTTAGTTTCGGTTACAGACACACAAACACACAATCTCCATTGTAATAAGATAGATATATATATATATATATATATATATATATATATATATATATGATAGCAATTGACCAATGAAGACCCCGGAACTAGATTTAGAAATAAAAATGGAAGTTATCTTGTTTTTCTTTTCATTTATTCAGTGTTAGTTTATCATTTGATATATTAATACTAATATTGGATTTTGGTGAGTGGAGATTTGACTAAATATCCTTTCTAACATCAACCAATAAATAATTACATTCACTGTAATTGGTTGATTGATGGGTAATTTATGAGGAAGTGCGTCCCAGTCTCCTGCCTCAGAAATTGCTACCCGGTGACTATTAAAATAACATCCCGAGCTATGTCGTCTCGGTGGTGTTACTTGAAAGAAAACAACCAAATTAGGGCGTTAAATGTATTTTAGAGTGGGGGGGTCTTCTCTTTTTTTTTTGTCGTAATTCTTATTTATTTATTGTAATTTGTCTAGAAATTTATTTATAGAAATTTGTCGTAATTCTTGTTTATTTATAGAAATTTGTCGTAATTCTTGTTTAGATATGAAGATGGATATATATCTATCTATCTATCTATCTATCTACCTCAATTTGTTCTTTTTTTACTTTGTTTATATATATTTATCCACCCATCTCCATTTGTTCATATCAAAAAAGAGAAGCCCCCCCCCCTCTAAAATACATTTAACGCCCTAAGTTGGTTGTTTTTCTTTCAAGTAACACTGCCGAGATGACATAGCTGGGGACGTTATTTTGATAGTCACCGGGTAGCAATTTCTGAGGCAGGAGACCGGGACGCACTTCCTCATAAATTACCAATTGATGTTTAATGGCATATTAACCCTTGCCAAATCTTTTTTTTTTTTTTTTTTAATATATATGATTTGTTTAACTTGATGTGTATTGATGAATTGGTAGAAATAATTTTTTTGTGATTTGGTTGATTATTTTGTTTAATGGCATATCAACTGTTGTGGGTTATACAATGCCAATTTCTGTCTTTCTATATAATTTGCTTTGTAAGTAAAAACAGTTTATAGATTATTAGAAATAATTTTCAATAACTCAATGTGTATCAATATATTGGTAGAAATTATTTTCTTAGATTTTTCATTTAACTTCAAATGTATAAACAAATTAATAAAAATAATTGGCTGAACTTGCACAACAGTCGGAAAATTAAATCGGAAAGTTTTTTGGTGATCCCCCATGACAGTTTAACTACAGTCTATGAATTAACTTTTGCGAATTGGGTTACAGTTTAGGGGATTACGGTTGTTTTTAATTATGTATTGCTTAAAAAACAACAGCAAAAACCCAAAATTGCTATACATTTAATGTTGAAAAATATTTTTTTAAAACCAAGTTCAATTGAAATTATACATTGCAATACTAACACAAACAACTGAGACTAATGTGTCTACCGTTGGTTCAATAATTAATTTCAATGGTTAATTAAATGTATAGTAATTTGGGTTTTTTGTTGATTTTTTTTTTTTTTTAAGCAATACGTAATTAAAAACAACCTTAATCCTCTAAAACCGTAACCCAATTCACAAAATGTTAATTCATAGACTGTAGTTAAACTGTCATTAGGGACCACCAAAAAACTTTGTTTTAATTTTCCGACCGTTGTTCAAGTCAGCCAAATAATTTTCATTAACTTCATGTAAATCAGTAAAACGGGAGAAATAATTTTCATAAACTTCAAATAGTTTGTAGGAAAATATATCGGTTATTTCCTATAAGTCTAACTTTATCAAAGGGGAACCACTCTTGACTGATAAATTATTTATTTATTTATTTTCCCATTAAACTAACCCTGAACCCTAACACTAACCCAACCATAACCCAGTCTTCTTTTTTCCTAGTAGATCGATAAATAATTTATCAGTCAAGAGTGGTTCTCCTTTGTTTATGTTGGACTTATAGGAAATAACCAATATTTCCTTTTAGTTTAGTTTTATAAACTGGTAGAAATAATCTATTAGTTTCATGTATATTAATAAACAAGGAGAAACAAATTTTATGTTAGATTTTTCATTAAGTTAATGAGTATTAATAAATTGGTAGAAATAATTTTATAAACTTCAAATATTTTATAGATAAATCTTTTTTATTTGGTTTGGTTTTATAAACTGGTAGAAATTATTTAACTTTAATTTCTAGTATATTAATAAACCTAACCGGTACTACCACTTCAGGCCAGTGTGGATCCATAATTAATGGCTATTACGTGGTATTTCACACTTCCCAGAGCTCCAAAATTGGAACCTCGCTACTAAATGCAATTTCATGTCCTAGAATTGACCTTGAGAAATAGCTCCTCTGATGAAGGTCAAAATGAAAGAAACACTTTCTAAGGAAATGAATTTGTATCTAATTTTTTATTGCTTTATTTAATTTCTGTACCCATAAACTTTTAAAATGAAGATAATGTTCTGTTTTTTTGTTTATGATTAATTCTTAAAATATTTTTTCAGGTCCCCAGAATCAGTTGAAAGTCCCGAAAAGATTCAGCCTTTATCAAAACGCATAATTAACAAACAGGTATTAATATTTGAAAATGTTTGTTTCCTCATACTTCAGCTATCAAAAGAGAAAAAAAGGCCAAATAACGAAATCTGTGATGTATAATAACACACAGTGACGTGGGGAATGTATTCATTCACTTTTAAGATATTAGTATTTTCCAATTTAACATGGGTTAAACATTCTAATATTTACACTATATATTTGTAACAACATAATCTTAACTATTATACAAAAAAAAGTGAATGAAATGCAATTTTATTTCAATTATAAAAGGAATGATTAAAAAGAGGGTGTAAAAAAAAAAAAGGATTCATTCAAAATCATAAATTACATTTAATACTTTGTTGCATAGGTGCAATTCCATGTCAAATCATCCGGAAAAAAGTAAAATTGTCACCCACCCACTTTAATTTTTCTGAAATTTTTTTACAGGTGTGGACTGTGTTAAAGTTAGACATTCCCCAAAATTTGAGCTTCCAATTCCAAAAATTGGCGGAGTTATGTCGAGTTTTAGCTATCCACATTTGGCAGGGTTCACAAAAAATGGCGACTATTTGTAATCTATTTTTGTCTGTAAAATGAGTTCTAGAGCTTCCCTACTCCTAAAAATTGGTTTATAGAATAAAAAATACCATCGAAAAAGTCTGAAAACCAATTTTAAGTTATGGATGATTTTTTATTTTTTCATATCAAGATTAATATCCCAATGTGGCACTGCATCTATGACAAATAATTTTTTTCTATTATTTCATATCTATTGAACATTATTTGTACCAAAAACATAGTTTGGTTTTTGCTCAGAACTGAAGGAGGTGAATGACATGGCCTGGATGATTTGACATGAATTACCCATAGCCATTATTATTTGTGGAAATATTGAATTATTTCACCCACATTGAGTTGGAAAATACTTATTTTTAAAAGTGAACAAATACCCCCCCCCCCCTTGTGTGCACGTGTATGTATGTGTGTGTGTGTGTGTGTGTGTCTTTACAGTACACCCCATCCCCATTCCTCCTAAGGTGGGTGGCATTATCAGCCAGCCTCTGTCACCACTTAGATGGTGACCTTGGCAAGACAAGTTCCTGGGTGCTAGATAAAGCATATTTTGTTACACTAAGCCCACTAGAAGAGATATTGAACTCTGTCAACTTGTCTGGCTGTTTTGATAAACTTATCCATTTTCTTACAATGCTACAATATTTCTTTAAACATGAATTAATTTCATTAATGTCTGTTGGGAGACGTTTTGCTTAAATTAAAACTTTTTCATTTCAGACTGAAGCTAAATATAAATCTTGCATGAGTTGGGTGGCCCCTACAATGACTGAACACATTCCAGTAACTGATATACAATATGTTCTGCCAAGGTAAGAAATTTCTTTTGATGCTGCTTTATTGGAATATTTATACCTATTCAGGTATATTCCTACTGGATGCCTCTTGATACAAGTAAATAAAACAAACAAGATATTAGGATTAATACAAAGGTCATATGAATACATGGATAAAGAAATGCTGAAAAATTTATTCATTGCATTGGTAAGACGTCATTTGGAATTTGCTAATGTGGTTTGGAGTCCAAGACTAATCAAGGACGGCTGGGGCATTAGAATGCACCGACTGCACCTCTGCAGAGGGGTAAGACGCCCCTAATAGAGCCACCGTGATGCTTAAGGATAGAACCCAGGTGGATGAGCAGTCCATGATGTGCAATATTCCACTTTAGGCTTTTCTTGGGCTAGATGGGCGGTCGGAGAGGCCCCCTCTGATCAATCGGTTGGTCACGTCAAGCCCTCACACCTATATGATTACCCGAACCGTATTGTCCTTATGGCAAGCCCCAACCCCTTTTTATCATATGGGTGCTAGAAGGCGGTGGCTGAGGGTCTACATGTCCTGGGAATGACGTTAAACTCTATCTGATGGTGAAGTTCCTGTTTTGGAGGTTTTGGGAATGTGGAGCACCCCTTCATCACCATTGCTCCCTGGTCCACTCTGACCCGGAGTGGTAGTACCTGTTAAGGTCCCATCTATGGGTTAAATAGAAAAATGTATTGATAAAAAAATTGTATTATCCATTAAGAATTGATTTATTTCAAAATTTTATTGGCATTAAATGACCCACTGAGGTTGATATACCTTAAAACAAAACCAAACCCAACTCATTGTGGGAGTTCAAAGGAGAGCTACTAAAGTAATGAATGATTTAAAAATCCTTTCATATGAAGAAAGACTTAGGAACATTGACTTAACAAGTTTGGTTTATCAACGTACAAGAGGGGATATGATTGAAGTCTACAATTCCTAGGAATGATGTTAAACTGATGGTGAGGTTCCAGTTCTGGTGGTCTCGGGAATGTGGCACACCCCTTCATCACCATTACACCCAAGTCCACTGTGACCCGGAGTGGTAGTACCTGTTAGGGTCCCATCTATGGGTTCAATAGAAAATTTGTTTACTCTGTAGGTCTTTATTACAGAAAGTACAATTTGGAATTGATTTCCAGAACAAATACCAACAACCTTAAATTCATTCTAAGCATTTCTCATTGGCCAGTTTTTACTGGAAATGGCTGCTGCTGCTGATATTGGGAAAGTCCATAAATATCAGTGGGGATTCGGCATACATCTTATACCACCAATATAAAGGCACCTCATGTGGTGTAATGGTTAGCAAGGTAGATTTGCAGACCATTGTTAGTGAGTTCGATTCTCACTGGGTGCCCCATATTTCTGGCCTTGTGCCACATCTAAGCTAAGATTAGTAAATAACTATACCACGAAGATAATCCAACAAATATTTTATTTGCAATCTTTTTTTATTTTATGGTTGAAAGTGAATTCCAGCCATTAAATTTGTTGTGAAATGCACTGCACCAAAAAGGGTTAATGTGAGATTGTTAAATAAAAGTTCTTTTTTAAAAAATTTTATTTTTATTTTTTCATTTTCAGTAAAACCCTCGTATGTCCAGCCAGTGGCAAGAAAATCTACACAGATTTTTCCGAAAATGAGAAAGAAAACATTCCAAGTGTTATCCCAACATCGACAAACGACAGTCAACAAAGCAAAGAAGAGAATCAAAATAACGAAGTAAAAGTGAAAGGATTGAAAGAAAAGGAAACAAGAAAACGAAAACCAGCTGTGATGAAATCGACTTTACCGAAAAAGAAATGTTGCAAAAAGTTGTTGCCTCAAATTAAAGGGCAGACAACTCTGAATTTCTTTATAAAAAAATGAAATTTTAATTAATTTGGGGGGATTTTTAAAAAATGAAATGAAATTTATTGTGTACAGTGCTCTGGTGCACCACAACTCATCAAAGTCTCATGTCTAGTACATAGAATAATGTATTAGTGTCAGGAACATGAAAAGTTTACAGTAGTAATATGCATGTATGTATGTGTGCGTGTGTGTGCATATGTGTGTGGAGAGTGGCATCAGGTATAGTGTTGGCGGACTACAGGAAGCATGGAGGCTTTTTTGTATGATAAATAGATCAGCTTCTGTGAATTGTTATCCTTTTTGTCATCTATCTGTACATTGTATTTATTAAAAAAAATTGCACTGTTTTTTTTTTTCTCTCTTTGTGTTGTATACTCTCTTTACTTCTATTATTCTTCTGCTCATCTTTGGTATCTTACGTTCTTCTTCTAGCATCTGGACTTCGTCTTGGGGACTTCGTGTCTAGTCTTCCATTGGGGATTTCTCTTTATCAGAAGCCCTGTGTCATTGGTAGTTTTTAGATAATAACCCAAGACTTCGATTTGCTTTAGATCATATTTTATTCCGAAATCCCCACCAGACTACCTGTGCAGATTGAGTTGGCAGTGCGCTTAACGCGATTTATCACCTTCGTGGTTTGGCCGATACTGAACTAAACTCTCTTTCTAATCTGAACCGGAAGAGGGTCTTCTCCACCGATTCTCACGGTATCCCCCAGAAGGAGGATCAGACTGAGGTCAAGCCGAGTCACTCAATCCTTCAAGGCCGCCGGCTGCAAATTATAACAGCCATTTTGATTTCTACACTAATGGTACATAAGTGTTAGGAATCTAACAATCATGTAACATTTGTGACTGAAAATGTAGAAATCTGTTATTTTACTCGGCTCAGTTGGTAGAGCATCAACCTACTAACCACAAGGTTCTGGGTTTGCTACCGGCTCTTGCCAACTCGTTCCATGAGTACCAAAGCTTGGAGCTGATAGTAGGTGTGTCACTCCACCTCAGATGCAAAAAACTATCACTCTGTGCTAGTGAAAAGGGGATAGACTCCTTCATTGTTACTGACTATAGGCCACTCTGCTGACTTGACTTTACTTGCTGTTAAAATGTTGCATTTAAATTGTCTATAGAATGTAATTTGCAACAGGTTAAAACATTCAGACCATATGACCTTTAGGCACCACTTTTGCGATCTAGATTCGTGGGGACATTTTTTTCCATTTACACCGTCAAAATCCGGTTAATTGTTAAGACGATTTTTAGAGTTTTTTTTTTTTTTTTAATTATAAAACTAAACCCTAACCCCTAACAAACAACCGGATTTTGACGGTGTAAATGGAAAAAATGTTCCTACGAATCGAGATCGCAAAAGGGGTGCCTAAAGGTCATATGATCCAAACATCCTATTGATGATTTAAGACATAAGAGAAATTTAAAAATTGTAACATTTTATTTAAAATTACTTTAAGATGTGGCTTCTCTTTCTTTCTTTCTTTCTTTCTTTCTTTAAGGTTTCTCAAATTTCTTTCTTTTTATTCTTTATGCCTTTACCTTTCTTTTCTTTCTTTCTTCCTTTTAAAACTTTTCTTTCTTTCTTTAAAACTTCTTTCTTTCTTTCTTTCAAAACTTCTTTCTTTCTTCTTTCAAAACTTCTTTCTTTCTTCCTTTCAAAACTTCTTTCTTTCTTTCAAACTTTCTTTTCTTTCTTTCTTTCTTCCTTTTAAAACTTCTTTCTTTTAAGAGAGTTTTATAATTTGCTTGAAGCATTGTGTATATATTGGTTAGGAGGTTGATTTAGAAGGCTATCACAATGCAGGTGTAAAGAAAAAAAATAATAATACAGTAACAATGGTGTTGTGTGTTAACCTGCATTTAATTCTTGAATTTTTGAGATAAAATCTCTTTTTCAAAAGATCACTGGAACTGAAGTAGTCTAGTTATGGCATTTCTTTTTAAATGAAAAATTTTTTTTTTTTAATATGATGGTATTTTTATATAACTGTATCCTCGTGTTGTATGTTTACGTGATTGTGGTTTTTTTTGTACTTGTGCGTATGTTGTCATGTGCATGTCCATGAAAATGCGTGTTGGTTGTGACGTTATGACTGTATCCTAGCGTGGGATTGCACGTGTGTATGTGCGTATTAAAGAGCGTATTTGTGTTTGGTGGCCATGGTGATGTATAATATTTCGTGTTGGATGTAATATAAATCAATTTAATTATTATTAATATTAATATATTATCAATATCTTTCTTCCTTTTAGCAGTGGGGATTCCCTGTCTGTAATTCAAGTTGCCCAGTTTTTATCTACTCTTTGTTGTTAGTATTACAAATACTGGCTGTTGAAGTTTAAAGGGTTAAAGAACCAATGATCAAACAGAATGTTTTATCTCTTGATTGTATATAAATTTCTTTTCACTCCATTTTGTTACTATAAATTCATTTTTCGAATTCCAGCCTCTTATTTGGAATTAGTATTCTTTATTCCGGTGATGAAACTGGATTTTATCAATCTTCTATCTATCTATCATTACTCGTATTCCTTAATTGTACAACTGTTATGGCCACACCTTCTGGTTAAAACTGAGATCATCCAAGAATGTAAATTCTGGTTATCTGGAGTTGTTTACCTGCTGAATTCTTGGGCACCTCATGTGGTGTAATGGTTAGCAAGCTAGATTAGCAAACCATTGTTAGTGAGTCTGATTCTCACTGGGTGCCCCATACTTCTGGCCTTGTGCCGCATCTAAGCTAAACTATCTGCTGAATTCTTATGAGTGTCATCACCTCAGCTATATAATGGACCATTCAGTTTTTATAAAGAAAGGGAAGAAAAAGGAAATGCTATACAGAAAAAATATAAGAAAGAAAAAGAGAGGGAATGAGCATGCAGAAGCGATAATGCTAATCTGTTTTCATTGAACATAATGGAAAGAAAGAAAAAAAAAAAGAATGAGAGATTTAATAGATTATTATACTTTTTACATATCAAACTATTTTGAAATAGCTCTTAAGTAAACATATCAAACGTAATAATTAAATTATCATACTGTGGTATATCCACAAGTCCTGCTAGTATTGATTTAATACAGGGGGAATTTGACTTAAGAGTTTAATTCGTTTCGTTCATAACTCAATTTCTCTTATATCAAATTAATTTTACCCATTAAAATAAACTGAAATTCCATTAATTCCAGCCACACCAAAAAATACATTTTGTTATGTTTATTTAGATTTAGAACAAAACAAAAATAGGGCCGTGTTAGCTCAGTCGGTAGAGCAATCAGCTAGAAACCACAAGGTTTGATACCGGCCCTCACCAACTCAGCGTATGAGTAGCACATGGATCTGTGCCGTAAAGTAAGGAGCTGATGGTAGGTGTGGCGCTCCACCTCAGACACAAAAAAAATCTCCTTGGTCTAGCGCTAGTGAAAAGGGGATAGACTCCCTCACTAATTGGCTGATACCGACTTTAGGTGACCCTGACGACTAGATAAAAAAAAAAAGCACAATATTGTATAAAATCATAAAATAAAATGAAATGTAATGAATTATTTGCTGTAATATGTATTAATGTTTATTTTTTATATTTATAAATATTTTTCTTTGGTGTAATAAATTTGGAAACTTAAATGTTTTTAGTGAACTTATTAACATAAGCATATCTGAAGCTTGCTTGTACCTCAAAGTTTAGTGAGATATATTTAAAGTGATAATATGCAATTTTACAACAATTGCTTTAAGAAGTTAAAAACAAATGAAAAACCAACAAAAATAATACACTAAATTGTAAGATTAAAAGAACGTATAAAATATCACATACTTTTCCCCTTCATATGGAAGTGAATTTTTTTGGCATAATAAATTTGGAAACTTAAATGTTTTTAGTGAAATTATTAACATAAGCATATCTAAGACTTGGTTGTATGTCAAATTTTTAGCTTTAGGAGAGAGACAGCTCGTAACTTGGAGCATTTGTAAGTCAAGGTATGATTATTTATTTTTCCTTGTTCTCCAATAAATAGAATGAAATTTGAATAATCTTTTTGTTACTCCTCAAAGGGATGAAAATTAAAACTTCTTTAAAGAATTGGAAAAGATGTAATAGTAAAATGTTTATTTATTTTAAATGCAAGGGAAAACGGATCATATGACCTTTAGGCATCCCTTTTGCGAAATTGATTAAAACCAGTATGCAAATTAACCCCCACCATATATTATATAAACCTTTATTTCTTAAAGATATATAGACACATTGCAGGATTTTAAACACACTAATAACATGGGCTGTTTTGAGGCAAATCTAACTCGGATTTATTTATTGATGATGTATCTATTAATGATTCGGATGATTGATTAAAAACTCGTTGATAAACTTACGCAATTCCTGAGGGTATTATGATGTAAGCAGTGACAGTTTTGGTTACAGACAGACAGCAAATTTCCATTATAATAACTAGCAAATATATGCACCCTCCGGGTGCAAGTATTTAAGTTTTAATGTAATAAAATATTGTATTAAATTAGAAAGGCTAATGAAACTAAATAAGAATACAGATAAAAAGATTTGAAACAGGGAGTATAATAAAAAATGGAACAACTGAAACTTACTCTTCCATCACTCTCGTCTTTCATTGTTATTTTTTCTAATTTAAGTATTTAGCTATAAGAGGAAGTAAAGAATAAAATGACAGTTATTTTATCTTGTTAATGGATTTCATTTAAGATTCATTGAAGAGATTTTTGCTTATATTCATTAAAATAAAACCAAACAGTTAGAAATCAATGATACTAAGCACATATTTATTAAATTTGATTTTTTAATATTAATATGCAAATTAGCCTTCCCGTTCACACTGTAAAGCGCTATTTTGTTGTATATATAAATATAATTGCATGTTGTCAGTATGGAGACATAGTTAACAGTATTAATAATGTAAGACAATTTTATTAATAATTGAGGTTTAGATAAAAATAAAATCATGGAGAATGTGATGTCAATAACTAAGAGAATTGTGACTTGTAGTAGGAATATAATTTCGGTTACAGACAGAAAAACACACAATTTCCATTATAATAAGATAATATATATTTTCTTATCAATTGTGGAAGATAAAGACAAAGAAAAGGTTTATTTCAAGAAAATGATGTTTATTAAAAATATATAAAAAAAAATGATAAAAATATATTTTCAGTTGTATAATAAATAGTTTGTCATTTTGACAATAATGATTTTGATTCACTTTACAAAATGATTGATCTTCTGATTAATCATTTTGTAACATTTTTTTAAAGTAATTATTACTTTTTGAATATGAAAACAAAACATGTATTACAATTTTGAGAAACTAACAAATCTAAAAGCTGGATAGTTCACAGTTAAATCAATTATTCTTTAACATTTTATGAATCTTTCAACTAAATTGAAATGTTAAAAAGTTGCTTACAAATTCATTTGTGAGCAACAATGCAAGACTCTTGGGTAAATTTATGACACAACTGAAGGATGAGTGCAAACAAACAAACAAAAAATTAAAAATCAAAAAATTCTTATTGTTTAGTATACAATACCTCGAATCCTGCGATTTATCAATTAAAAAAAATATTAATTTTTAGACAATTAATTATTATATCGAAACGATACCAGATATCTTAACCTTGACTTTAAAAAAAAAAAAATTCCCTGAGGAGGTTGGTTGTTTTGTTTTATGGCATATCAGCCCTCTTTCGAGTAATTTAATGCCAAATCAAGTCATTTTGATAAACAACTTTATTTTCTTATTTAGTTTCTTACAGGACCTGCTGTTGCTTAAGTGGTCACCCAATTAAATATTGAACAGGTTCAGAGCTGCTTAACTGACTAAAATTATTGGTTGTTTTGCTTTATGGCATATCAACCCTTTTCAAGCCATTTAATCCTGAATCAAGTCATATTTGATAAACAAAGGACTTAGGTTGCTTACAGTACCTGCTGTTGCTCAAGTGGTCACCCAATTAAGTATTGAACAGGTTCAGAGTTGCTTAACTGACTAAAATTGTTGGTTGTTTTTCTTTACAGCATATCAACCTTTTTTGTGTCATTCAATGCTGAATCAAGTCACTTTGATAAAAAAAAAAAAAAGACTACAGGTTGCTTACAGTACCAGCTATTGCTTAAGTAGTCACCCAATTAAGTATTGAACAGGCTCATTGCTGCTTAACTTTGGTGATAGACTGAGATAGGTAGTTGGTTGATCATTTTACAGCATATCAACCCTTTTAGTGATTTGATGCCAAATCAAACCATTTTGATAAATAAAGGACTGGTTGTTTACAGTACCTGATGTTGCTTAAGTAATCATCCAATTAAGTATTGAAAAGGTTGATTAATTTTGGTAATGTAGCGTTGGAAAGGTGTAGGAAAATCCATAGAGGGAGAAAAAGTATTAGGACCTAAAAATTCAAAGTTTTGAAAGTTGGCCTTTGTAAATAAAGGCCAAGGGGCAGATAACTCATATATACTGCATGCCAGAAAGTATTTCAATATAGTAATTACATTGTAAACAGGACTAGATAATATATATATATATATATATATATATATATATATATATATATATATATATATATATATATATATATATATATATATATATGGAAATATGGTGAGGAAATTAATCCAACAATATGAGAAGAAAATATAACAAACACAAGAAGTTGTGATCAGGGGAAACAATTTTATGTGTCAATACTTAAGTGTTTCGGTATTATACCTATAGAAGGGGGGAAAATAGATATTTGCTTCAACAAGCTCCTGCTGATGGGAGGGGGGGGGGCAAAAAGAAGCGAGTTCACTGTCTTCTCGCAGGCCAAACTTTCTTTTGGTCAACACAGTCTTTGACCAGCAGCTGAAAATCCGTCGCCGTCGTCAAAATAATATTTTCTGACTGCCGTCTCATGTAAGCCGAAGGCTTCTCTGCTTGTCATGCCACGCTCCACTCGCTTTGGTTATTTTATGGGCATATTACCCAAACATCCGGGCACATCAGTCGAACCTCGAGTCCGTCCAGTGCCTAAATCGCATTTGTTTTCGCATGCGGGAGGACACGGGTTCGATCCCGGCAGGCAAGACAACGTCTTGCTCTTTTTCCTTTCTCGTTCTCTGTCATAATACCATCTTCAGGACACTGTTAAGGGATATTTTTTGTGAGGTACAAAATTAAAGATGTTAAGTGAATGTGTGAATATGATGTTATTAACCGTTAATTTTTATATGTGCGTTTGTTTACGAAAGCCGATGACGTGATCATTGCATGTTGTAACATAATAACATTGTATTCACACATTCACTATACACTTAACATCTTTCATTTTGTCCCTCACAAAAATATTCCTTAACAGTGTCCTGAAGATGGTACAATATAGCGAAATACTTAAGTATTGACTTTGTTTGTTATATTTTAAAATATTTTCTTCTCTATATATATATATATATATATATATATATATTTTTTTTTTTTAACTGACAAATCGTAGGAGTAGAGGTGAGTCTTCTGTATGCTAACCAATAAAAATATTTTCTAAAAATATTGTTCAGGTGTGCCAAAAATTGTTTTCTAATTTCCATTAGAAAATAAATATATAATCTGAACATTAGCTACATAAATGAGAGTAACCTCCCCTTCTTTGTTTCACTTTGAGGAAGCCTTGTTTTTTTATTTCATCGTAAATCTACACTGAAAATACGAATTTGTTCGAACCAATACAACTGCATGTTTTAACACAAAAATATCATAAAATGTCTTCTTAATTGTGCTTGCGCATTATTTGAAATGAACTTAATTTTTATCAAGAACACATTTTATGATATTTTCGTGTTTGAACAAATTTGTATTTTTAGTGTAGATTTATGGTGAAATGAAAATGGCCGACCAAAACATAAGACTTCCTCAAAGTGAAAAAAAAGAAGGGGGGGTTACTCTCATTTATGTAGCTAATGTTCAGATTACCAATAAATGTACATGGTTCCATTTTTTAATTTTCATTAAAATGTAAATGGGAAATTATGTGATGATTTGAATCGGATGAAGGATTTCTTCGTCTTCTTCTTCTTCTTCTTATGGCAAATATATTCTTGCAAAATAAACTTTGCCAGGTCCATCGGGTTCCACATCAAGTTTTATCTTTTTCTTAGCATCAATCAAACATCCGTCAGAAATATTTTGGCAATTTTCCACTTTCAGTTCCGTCATATTCTGACCGTGTTCCAAGATAACTCTGCAGAATAGAAAAAACAACAAAAAACAATTAAAAAATCCCAAAAAAACAACAGCTAAAAACAAAGAGACATTGGTTATTTCCTATAAGTCCAACATAAACAAAGGGGAACCACTCTTGACTGATAATTATTTATTTATTTATGTTGGATTTGTCAAGTCTTCAGCTCTGTTACAAGCTGACTACAAAACTATCTCTAGAGTGTTGACATGTAGTTTATATGCAGCTTTGGGTTATTCCATTATGAACTCTGGCAAGTCCATTTCCTGGGTTTTGATTGGCTGATGGTATTCAGGGTGAGTAGAGATATGGATAAGTACCCACTCTTCAGCCCTCTGCCTGCACTGTGCCAACAACATGCAAGGACTGTATTTAAGTTACAGCAGAACAGGAGCCTCACCATCAGATGAAATTTAATGTCATACCCTCTTGTGAGTGAGTCTAAACTGATCTATTTGACCCATAGATAGGACCCTATCGGGTACTTACAACAGTGACAATAATGGGGTACTCCACATTACTCAGATCTCCAGAACAGGAGCCTCACCATCAGATGAAATTTAGTGTCATACCCAGAACACCCTCTTGTGAGGGAGTCTAAACTGATCTATTTGCCCCATAGATAGGACCCTATCGGGTACTTACAACACCAGGTCAGAGCGAACCTAGGAGTAAGGGCAATGAGGGGTTGGTGGGTTGTCTTTTGTTTTATAGCATATCAACCCTTTTCAGGTCATTTAATGCTGAATCAAGTCATTTTGATATCAGGTTGTTTACACTACCTGTAACTTCCACTAAACTGACCAGTTAATCATGTCTTATTTTTATATAGTTATTTTTGTTTATAAAAATTAACTCCAACCACAGTATCCAATTTACAGTAGTTTAATGGGTCTATTAATACCATTTTATGCCGACCACTAGTTTCTGCGGTCTATGAACCCTAACTAGAAAAGGGGAAGGGGAAAACATATAACCCCTTTTAATTTATGCCACTGGTTGGGACAGGCGACAACGGTAAGGGCTTTCATATTTCTTTGAAAATTTTCTATTTTTTTAAAAAGTATTCGCTGTTATCCTTCATTAAATGTTATTTGTTGTTGTAAAGTTTCACTGTTTTTATTAGATAAACAGTAATTTATGAGGAAGACCGTCCTGGTCTCCTGCCTCAAAACTTGCTACCGGGGATTGCTGAAAACCAATCCAGCTACGATTGAAGTCTGTAGCCGAGGCAGTGTCACTTGAAAGTAAACAACCAACTTGGGGCCTTTTGTTTTTTTTTTTTTTTTCGACATTCACTTACATATAAAAAAATCCCAAACGTTTATTTTTTTTTTTGTATTTTCATTTTATTTTAATATATTTATTTCCAACAATCAATTACAAGTAAAAAAAAAAAATCAAAATATTTAGATATTCTTGCTTATTTAAACTAAAAACAAGACATTAAACAAACATGAATAAAAGAAAATCTGAGTATTTAGAAATTCTTTTAGATTTTAATAAAAAAAAAAACTATCTATCTAGTCATCTTCATATCTATCTATTGCTTCGGCTATGGACTTCAATCGTAGCTGGGGTTGGTTTTTTACCACTCACCGGTAGTAAGTTTTGAGGCAGGAGACCGGGACAGTCTTCCTCATAAATTACCAAATAAACTTAATAACATCAGTAAAGAATCCTCATGCCATCCCTTTCTTTGAGACCAGTAGGCAGTAAAAGTACCTGCTGTTTCTTAAACGGTCACCCATCTAAGTATTGAACAGGCTCATTGCTACTTAACTTTGGTGATCTAGTGAGAACTGGTGCTTTAATGTGACTTGACCATTATGTTCAATATTCAGGAGATTTCAATAAATAAAATGGTAAAATGAGAATGAAAAAAAAAAACATTACTTACTTGATACATTTGTCTGTAAGTCTGTAACATCCTCTTAAATCCAATTTTGTCATCAATGGACACGCCTTAACAATTAATTCAACACCATAGTTTGTTAATTGGTAGACATTCTGGCATTTCAATGTGGTAATTCTTTAAAAGAAAACAAAAATATTAAAGAAAATATTTCTTTAAAACATTTTTGGATTGATTAAATCATCTACTATGAATGTTACATAACACAAGGTATGGGAAAAATTATTTTTTTTTACCTCAGGAATTATTTTAATTTTTTTCCCTTAAGAACAGAGTTTTAACTTAGATATAAAAAAAATTCTATGAATTTTTTAATTATACTAATGAAATAGATCATGTTTAAAAGAACACATTTTGAATAATAATTTCAGGTATTATTTCAAAATTCAGAAAAATCTTATATTATTTTCTCTTTCTCAACATATTCCTTTCTTTAAACTTTTATTTAAAAAAAATCAAAAATTGTAAATTGTCACTTATTTTAATTTTTTTTTCCTTTAAGAACAGAGTTTTAACTTAGATATAAAAAAAAATTCTATTAATTTTTTAATTATACCAATGAAATAGATCAGGTTTAAAAGAACACATTTTCAAGTGAGAAAAAAAAATCTACAAAAATGCACCATTTTGACACAGATTTTAATTTATAAAATTCTCCCATTTTAAAGATTGTGAAACAAAAATTTGGAAAAAATAAATGAAACTTAATGTCATTTTTGGTGTATTATGAAGAGAAATGATTGAAAAAGAAAATCACATGTAAAAATTATTTGTTTTACAATCTTTAAAATGGGAGAATTTTATAAATTAAAATCAGTGTCAAAATGGCGCATTTTTGTATTTTTTTTTTCTCACTTGAAAATGTGTTCTTTTAAACATGATCTATTTCATTGGTATAATTAAGAAATTCATAGAATTCTAAGTTTAAACTTTGTTCTTAAGGGAAAAAAAATTAAAATAAGTGACAATTTACAATTTTTGATTTTTTAAAATAAAAGTTTAAAGAAAGGGGAGGTGCTGTTGAGAAAGAGAAAATAATATAAAATTTTTCTGAATTTTGAAATAATACCTGAAATTATTATTCAAAATGATTTTCCAAGTTGAATTTTTAGTATACTCAAATCTTAACACTGGTAACAGAATAATATATTGAGAAAGTGAGAATAATAATATAAGATTTATCTAAATTTTTGAGATGACGCTTGATATTATTATTCAAAAATGATTTCCCAAGTTGAAGCTTTAGTATACTCAGATCTTAACAATTGAAACGGAATAAGAACAATCAACACCATAGGGCACAGGGGTGCGAATAGATGTTAGAAAAAAAGACAGCAGCTAAAAAACAAAAAAAAAGACTGGGCTAGCTGTAACATGATATGTTTGGTCTAGCATCCCAGACTGAGGTCACCAGTGGTGATAGGGACCCCAGAAGAAACACCTGAAGAAGGGTGGAGGATGCATCGACCGAAATGTGTATGTTTCACAATAAAAATGAGGACAACAGTCCAAAAATCAAAATATTATAAATGATATGAAAGCTATCATACTTTTGGCAGTGAAAAACCAAAGTTCGGATCCCTTCATCCGTGATATTCGAACAGTTGTTAATATTGAGAAAATCCAACGAATAACACTTGTAGGCGATGGTGACGAGTCCGACATTGTGAAGCCACGTGCATCCGGAGAGATTAAGGTAGGTCAGCTGACGACAGGACGTTGATACTGTTAGCAGGATGCAGTCGTCAAGTGCCGTGCAGTTTTTAATGGACAGGTACTTTAGCCGAGGATTGCACTCAATAACTGGAGTTATTACGGGTGTTGAGAGTAAACAGTTTTTTAGGACGATCGTTTGGAATGTGCTGTTATCCCGGATGAGGATCTCAAATGCCGTCTTTGAAATACGGTGTCCGACATCGGTGAGATCGAGTTTATAGGATGAGCTGAAATAGCTCTCAATCATTTTCTTGTATTCCTGGCTGACAAGTCGTAGGGCAAAGCAGTCGGGAATTGACAAGTAGGGCAGCACTTTTGTCCACAAAACATCTTGCCAAGGAAGGTCGAGTAAAGTGTGGGAAACGTTTTCATTGCAATTGTCAGTTTGGTCATCTGAAAAAGAAGAAGAAGAAAAAGACAGTGAAATATTATTTCCATAAAGAGATTTGTATTGTTATAGACTCTGCAGCATTGTAAGTATAGGGGACAGTGGTGTGAATAGATTAGTTTGTTGGATTTAACGGCATGTCAACCCATGGGTTATTTTATGCCAAAAACTTTTTTTTTTTTATTCATTCTTATTGGGTTATTGTTTTTTTTTATTGTTATTCTCTATTATTATTATTATTATTATTAATTCATTATTATTATTATTATTATCTATTATTATTAATTCATTATTTATTATTATTCATTATTATTATTAATTATTATTATTATTATTATTATTATTATTATTCATTATTATTATTATTATTTATTCATTATTATTATTATTATTATTATTATTAATTATTATTATTACTACATAAAACTATGAAAAGACAAAGGTATTTCAAGATGTATTTGAAGTAACAAGTATATTTTAGAAGTGAATGTTTGCAAGAAATATAAAATGAATAATTACTTTGATCTTTATTGTCCAGCTCAGGAGAGGGAGGATTATCAGCAGATTCTGTAGAAGCCATTGATAACTTCACAAACATCTGAAAAAGGGGAAAAAACAAAAACAAAAGATAATCATAGTAAAAGATTTACACAGTATAAAAAAGGTCATAACAGTTTGGTAGATAGAGTAAAATTGGTAGGTATTCATCATATAATAAAACTATTGGAACATGAAAATAGGGTTGTGTGAAAGTTTTTCTGGTTTTTTTTTTTCTGTTTCATTTAACTAATAAGTTTTAGAAAACTGTTTAAAATGAAAAAAAAAACAAAACAAAACAATTAGCCAGGTTGTAATATATATATATAATATATATATATATATAAGTAAGTAAAGTCATTGGGGCGGCCTAAAGTCAGTATCAGCTAATCAGCGAGGGAGTCTATCCCCTTTTCACTAGTGCTAGACCAAGGAGATTGTTTTTGGCATCTGAGGTGGAGCGCCGCACCTACCATCAGCTCCTTACCTTACCGCACAGATCCCTGTGCTACTCATACGCTGAGTTGGCGAGGACCGGTATCGAACTAAGAACCTTGTGGTTTCTAGCCGATTGCTCTACCGACTGAGCTAACCCGGTCCTATATATATATATATATATATATATATATATAAGTATAGATAAAAGGATATGAAAACACAGTGCTGTTAAAATGAAAATATTTTATATCCTATTCATAGCTAATATTGAACAATATTTCAATTTATAAAAATCATCTCCAGAGCTTGTTTTTAATCCGGACTCATCGAGAGAGAAGCTGAAAATAATTTGAATTCAAAACGAAAACATTGATGTTCCAAAAGTCATCAGGGCAGTCTAACGTTGGTATCAGCCAGACAGCGAGGGAGTCTATCTCTTTTCACTAGCGCTAGACCAAGGAAATTATTTTAGCATCTGAGGTGGTGTGCCACACCTACCATCAGCTCCTCACTTTACCGCACAGATCCCTGTGCTATTCATACACTGAGTTGGCAAGGGCCGGTATTGAAGCAAGAACCTTGGGATTCCTAGCAGAACACCGAGAGTAAAATATGGAAATAAATTTGACATTATGTAGAAAAGAGAAAAACAAAAAGATGAATTTATTCTTAATGGTGAAGTTGACGTTAAAATGTTTTGGTTTTTTAATAAACCTTCATCAGGACATTAAGATGGAAAGATTGTTGTCTGAACAGTGATGGATGTATTTAAAAAAAAATAAAATGTATTTTTCAAACTCCTCTTATTTACACACTGTTCAGACAACAATCTTTCCATGTTAATGTCCTGATGAAGGTTTATTAAAAAACGAAACATTTTAATGTCGAATTCACCAGCAAGAATAAATTAATCTTTTTCAGAATAATTTGTTTTTCTCTTTTATAGAATTTTTGGTCCAACAAAATGATACAATGATTTTTATAAATGGGAATCATTTAATATGAAAGATAACTACTATCTATACATCTATATATAAAGGGGAGATGTGGGTATGTATGTATGTGGGTATGTCCAGAATCATCTCATTCAAAGGAAAGAAGTCCTTTCAATGTCATATTTGCATCAAACTTTGTAGATCTGCAGCAGGTTTGATGAGTCATTTGAGGGCTCATGCAAGGAAGGGTTCTGGTGGTGGAGTTATAGGATTGTGAGGGACGGCAATGATCTGTAAAGATTATGCTATTGCTTGCTATGTCCAGAAGGAAACTACAAAAATAAGACAATTAACAGCAAAGTAAATATACACACACACACTATCACCAAATCTTGCTTTTTGAGCAAAAATAATGAAGATTTGATTTATATTTGTGAAGATGATTAAGAAATAAAATTTAAATAGTAACAGCAGGGATTTTTTTTGTATTTAATATTTCAAATAGGAGACAGATTTTTCTTTTCAGAGTATCTGGGCATTTTTTTTTCTAATGTCTCACTAAGCTGGATTAACACAAAGGGATTTTAATGGGACATCCTGTGAGGATCAGATTCAGTAAAAATGGACCTGCAAGACTAACTTTTTGGTCTCCATTTCTATCTAGGTGACGCCGGGTAGCCGCTTCTAGTATAATATAAAAGAAACTTTTTGATCCTTTTGACCTAATCGTTTTCAAAAGAGATAATTGGTAAATAAATGGAGAAATACTAAAAGATAAAAAGGGAGACAACTAGAGAGAGAGAGAGAAAAAAAAGTCATTTACTCTCTCCAGTTGTCTCCCCTTTTATCTTTTAGTATTACCCCTTTATTATGTTATGACTTTTAATTGATTACAGATAATCTTTTTAATAAACGAGTCATTCGAAAGGATCCTAAATTGATACACATATACATGTAAGTGAGAAAAATGGATTTTCACGCATTCAAATTTGTAAACATTCATTCAAAATCTATTCAAAGTAAAAAAATTTCACTGAAATACATATCATAATTTCTCAAAGATTTCTATACTTTCCTGTTTCAAACATTAAAAATATTTTTCAAATTTTCAGAACAAAAACAGTTAAAAATATTTTCATATTATTTTCAAGCTAGGAAACCTTTTGAGTTTAAAAAAAGAAAAAAAAAAAGAAAAAAAAAAGATTCCATTTTACATGTGTTTTTCTATCATTATTATTTTATTTTATATTCAAAATACTTTTAAATAGAATACTCTAAGCAAATTCTGGTCGAAATATAATCAATTTCATCCATACCAAAATATATTTTTCTTCCATTTATCTTTTCAACACACACACACACACACACACACACACATATATATATGTATGTATTTGTATATGTTTATGTACGTTTGTGTGTGTATGTGTATATATATATGTATATGTCACTTAGGAATTAAAAATATAATAAAATAGATAAAATTATATTTCACTTTAAATTTCAATTTCAATTTATCCTAAAAATCTAAAAACTTTACATTCTTTCTTAACTATTTTAATTTATATATAACAAAAAATATAGATTTTAAATAATTTTATTACTAAATTAAAAAATCCTTCCTAATTTCCGTTGCTGTTTATTTTCATATTAGTTGAATAGTTGAATTCGTCTGGTGACGAATTTTGAATATGTCTTTCTTTTTCCTAATCTGTCAAAATATTGGATACATTTAAGAGATACATTTTTTGCTGACCGATTTTTTTTTTTTGTGGTGGAAACGAAACTACAACATACATTTTTTTTTGCAACATCAAGGATTTCATTTGGAATTCATATCACAGGACTATAAAATTAAAAAAAAAAAAAAAAAAATCTGTTTTCAAATGCCTTAAAAATAAAGAATTCATCATTCGCATCTGATGAATCGGGAGAGTTAGACACTTTGTCTAAGCTCCCTGAAATAGACTATAATGCTAAATCTCTAAGTCTTTTGTTATTTCTTTACTTATATATTTTCTCTGTGACTCTAACATTAAGAGCACACATTGACAGTTTTTTAAAAATAAAACTCGTGTGTCGTAAGGAAGATTTCTTCTTTGGACTTTTGGATTATATATATATATATATATATATATATATATATATATATGTGAAAAGATGGAAGTGAATCCGACAGCATGTAGTATAGTAAGAAATTTGAAAAAACACAGGTTTAAATAAAATGAGTGGTAAGTTTATTAGCCGATGCTGCAGTGTTTCGATCTGTTAAGTAGATCTTCTTCGGGGCTTTTGTTGATATAAGGAAGAGTAAAAAACTTTTATCACAGAATAATGAGAAAAACTGTGATAGTCCTTGTTTATCAATCTGTTCAAAATTTGAAGAAGAAACGCTGGAAAGGTAGACATTTTGAAATATGACGTCAAATATTCTTCTTTTATGGTGTGTGTGTGTGTGTGTGTGTGTGTGTATCGAAAAATCTTTTAGGTATTTTGTGTGTGTGTGTGTGGTTGCATGTGGATATATATATATATATATATATATATATATATATATGTGTATGTAGACATAGGTTGGGTCAGTCACTTAAATATTGTTAGAACTACATTACTAAATTTAACTTCTTTTTTTTATATAGTTATCATTTTAAATAGAGTAAATACAAAAACTAACAATAAAAACTATGAATTAGTAATATTAAACCCCTAAAATATAATTAGAATTAGATTTTAACTGTTTTTACTAACTATTATTTATAATTATAATTAAATTGATAACAATACAGAAATGAGAATTAAGGAATTAATACACGTGTGGAATGATACATCGTTAGCACTAATACCCTTGGGAAAGGTATGAATCCTACTTCCCCTCCAGCTATGGATAAATAGTAGGGCAGACTGGGCTCTTTAAGCTTGGTTAGGCAACCGGTCTAGGAGAAGGAAAACTCTGAATTCAAACCTGTTGAACTTTGCTTAAGAAATTGACCTTGTGTTACATCCTGCTCGTGTGGAGGGGTTGGTAAATATATATATGCTTCAGGGGTGTTGCCTATGATGCCTTCTAACTGGTTAAAAGGGATCATGTGACCTGCTTCCACATGTCTATACAGTAAGTAGTTATCTGATGTTATCTGTGGATAGGTAATGTCTTATTTCTTTTCCCTTGAAGAGTCATAGCAATAAAGTTTTTTTTCAATTTGATTGATTAATTTCTCTGAATGTTTGAGATGAGGCTTGAAAATTAGTATTATCTGCGTTATTCGGACTATTGTCCCCATCTTCATTGTTATTTGTACAACGTATTCGGCCGATATGCCCTCCGGCCTTCTTCAGGTATTTCTTGTCAGACTTGGGAACCTTCTTTTCGAACTCGGGAACTTTCGTATTCGGGAGCCATCACGGAACTTTGAACCTAACCCTTTATTTATTCCACGGGGGTATCCCGTTCTCATTCTGCTAACCATAGCTGGGGTAGGAGTTGTGTTAATTAATTATTTTTCTAACTGCTTTCCCTCAGAGAAGGTTCCCGAGTCCGACAAGAAATACCTGAAGAAGGCCGGAGGGCATATCGGCCGAAACGTACAAATAACAATGAAGATGGGGACAATAGTCTGAATAACGCAGACAATACTATTGATAGATTAATTTTAATGGCATGTCAACCTGTCTAGGGTTTTATGCCTAGAAGTTAGGGAATCACATTCATTGTATTTTTTGCATAATTTTTACTTCATTTTTTTTATTTTTACACGTTCCTATCAAACATTGTTTTGTTTTGTTTTATGGCATATCAACCTCAGTGGGTCATTTAATGCCGACAAAGTTGTGAAATAAATTTGTTCTTAATGCATAATACAATTTTGTTTATAAACTCATGTTTTTCTATTTAACCCATAGTTGGGACCCTAACAGGTACTACCACTCCAGGTCAGAGTGGACCTGGGAGCAATGGTGATGAAGGGCTGCTCCACATTCCCCAAACCTCCAAAACTGGAACCTCACCATCAGATAGAGTTTAATGTCATTCCCAGGATATGTAGACCCTCAGTCACCGCCTTCTAGCACCCATATGATAAAAAAGGGGTTAGGGTTTGCCATAAGGGCAATAGGGTTGGGGCAATCATATAGGTGCTAGGGCTTGACGTGGCCAGCCGATTGATTGGAGGGGGCCTCTCCGACCGACCGTCAAGCCCAAGATAGGCAATAGGGTTGGGGCAATCATATAGGTGCTAGGACTTGACGTGCCCAGCCGATTGATCGGAGGGGGGCAAAGATAGGGCCAAAGTGGAGTATTGCAAGTCATGAACTGCTCATCCACCTGGGTTCTATTCTTAAGCATCACGGGTCGCCACCCACGGCCAACAGGTGGCCCCATTGGGGGAGTCTTACACCTCAGCCAACAGGGCGGCCTATCAAACATGAATAATTTTGTAACAGATCTATTTGATTCATAAATAGAATCCAAACAAGTACTATCACTATGGGTTAGAGTGGACATGGGAGTAATAGCAATGAAGAGGTACTCTGCAGATCTCCAGAATTGAAGCCTCACCATCAGATGCAGTTAGTGTCATAGTCTGGACCCCCCCTTTTTTTTTGTGTGTGTGTGTGTGTGTGTGTGTGTGTGCTGGGGTTTGTCAATTTGAAACTGAAACTGTATGATTGTGTTAAAATAAAATACAAAAAAGGGTACAGAGATTTACATTTAATGCATATTTGTCAAAGAGTTTAGTGATATATATATTTTTCTTTTTCTCAGCATATGAATTCATTTGTTTCCCCCTCCACTATGGGTAAATAGGGTAGAGCCGGTTTAGCTCAGTTGGTCGAGCATCCACCTAGGAACCATAAGGTTCCTGGTTCGATACTGGCCCTTACCAACCTAACGTTGGAGTAGCACAGGGATCTGTGCGGTAAAGTAAGGAACTGAAGGTAGGTGTTACGCTCCACACCAAACACAAAAACAATCTCCTTGATCTAGCACTAGTCTGGTTGATACCAACTTTAGGCCACCCTGACGACTTTTTTTTTAGCAACCAGTCTAGGAGATGGAAAACTCCTAATTTAAACCAGCCATACTATGCTTAAAAATTGACTTGGTGTCGCATTCTGTTCATAGCAAATGGGTTGGGGAAATACTTGGGATGTATAAAACACGCACTTGCTAAAGCCGATATTTTAAGATAAGAAAACAAACTAAACCCCCCCCCCCAAAAAAAAAAACAACAAAAAAAACGGTGTTTTGATTTGTACATCCCAATAATAAAGCGAGTGAATTTATTATCCTCTTCTCCCTGTATAATGCTATTTTTTTTTTTTAGTGTAACGACAAAAACTTTCGTCCTCAGCCCTTAGAAATAAATGATATAATACAGGATTAAACAATAAACAAAAAACCTACTTATATTTTGTTCGCGTTACTCAAAATTTAAAAGGGTTCGTTACACATTTATCTTTATTACTTATATTGGGATTATATTATTTACTATAAGGGGGTGTTCAAAAGTTACCGCAAAAGATTCAGATCAATTTCACAAACATTTAGTTTCATGTGCGTTTTTTTTCTCGGTTATCAAATTTTACTTTGTGGAATAATGAGTAAAAAATAAAGAGATTTAAAAAAAAATTCGTCTGTTTCAGTAAATTACTATCAGTATTTAAATTTAATTACTATACAATTAAAAAAGTGGACAGATATGTAAACTTAACGCATTGCAGTATTTAAGCTTAAAAACTTGAATTGTAGAAATAAATCGCGTGCCGTGTATATTTTGCAAAATAAATAAATAAATAATATAAATAGAGTCAATTTATTTTAGCTTTTCTTCTTAAGATTAGACAAAACAAAATTTAAAAAAAATCAAAACAAACAACATTTTACTTACCTGCAGCTAAAAATTTTAAGCTTAGCATTTTAAAACGAAGAAAAACGAACATTACAGCAGAATTAAAATAAAAAATAAAAAACAGAGAAATAAAACAAGAAACTTACCCGTCAACATTACGCAACGCAACAATTTATATACATATGCATATAAAAAGGCCGGAAAATAATTTTAAGAAATTAAATGAATCTTTTTTTTTTTCACGAGTAAAATAAAAAAACTTAAATTTTAGGTGAAATGTTATTTGAATTTGCACCTTGTTTTTTGGCCTCAATTCTTTCGTCTCAGTCAACGTCCGTTATCACGAGGTTTTCTTTCTTTCCCTCACAAAAATAAACTATCAAGAAAGGAAACAAAAAGTTCCCAGGTGATTATTGTTATATCGATGCTGTAAAGAAGTATACAATTCGTTTCTATTGTGAAATATTAACAACAAAAAAATAAGTAAATATCTCAATCGTCTTCACTTGACGCCATAACGAAGTGTTGATGGGTTAGGCAAAAAGTAAATAAAAAATTCTTAAGGACAAAACATCATCTGCTTTAGTAAAACCCACGACAGTAGATTCGTTGCTTTTAACACAACTTTAAAAAAGAAGAAATCTATCCTTGATTTTAATGCTGTTCTATACCAACATTTAATCTAATAACTTAAATTTAGTGTTTAAATTTCTAGATAACGTTTTATCATTAAGACTATTACATTAACGGTGAAGACCGAAAAATGTCCCTGGTTTGTTGTTAACGTTTGAGTAACTAAGTAGGCCATTGGTTTCAAATTAAGTCGAAGCTTGACTCTAAAATGATAATTTTCAAGGACATTCAAACTTGGCGCAATACAATCTTCTTACAGACTAAGTTTAGTAAATAGTAACCCTTAAAAAGCCAAAAAATTAAGTAAAATGATTATTTTTTTATCATTTAATTTTTCGTTCATTTAAAATGTAAAACAAAAGGAAGGCAGTCAGTTTTTTTTTTCAGTTTTTTCGGATTATTTTTTTAAGCGCCACATATTCAGAATCTTTAAAAAATCGAAGTTATTTTATTATGTTTTACTTTGGGGGTTCAATTTACAATGTGCTTTTAAGTAAAAACGGACCCTGACTTTAATTCCGGTGTTAGTTTTTCGTTTTAGCATTTTCTTTGAAAGAGTGTGGCCGGTCACATTTCCCCGCATGTGACCAAGCGAGCGCGAAATAAGAACTTTAATCGCACAAATACAAGTGCGCAGTTTCCTAAACGAAGATCGGACACAAAATCGGGGCCCGTTATGAACGTATTTTATAAATTGAAATTCTTTTTAAAAATTAATAAAATAACTTTTTGAAAATGTTGTTTTACATAATCTGAATCTCGGGGCTTCATTAATTAAGAAAAAAAAAAAAAATCAATACTTATCTTCAAAATTACTAAATAGAAATTATTAAAAAAATCAATTTAAAATTTTTTAAAACAATTACCAAAAAATCAAGGAATTGTCTAATTTTAATGAAATTTTCAGCACTTTATTCATAAAATACTTAATTTTGTGATGAATAGTTTATTTGATAAAAAAAAAAAGAAAAAAAAGGGTTACGTTTAAAGTTCCGTGATGGCTCCCGATTACGACAAGATGGTTATCGAGTTCGAAAAGAAGGTTCCTGAGTCCGAAAAGAAATACCTGAAGAAGGCCGGAGATAACAATGTACAGATAACAATAAAGATGAGGACAATAGTCCGAATAAAGCAGATAATACAAAAATAGTTTTGTTTTTTTTCATTAAAAGAACGCGAAAAATGTTTTTTTATCAGTTAAAATTGTAGGGGTGGGGTTCAACCTTAGGTCATAAAAAAAAAATGTTCCCTAACTTTTACTTTTCTAGACCACAAAAAAAAAGTAAAAAAAAAAATAAAAAAAAAAAAAAAATAAAAGAAGAACGTTAACATCCGAAAAAAGTTACTTCAAAATTTAAAAGTTATTCTTTTTAAACTCAAAAATTTTTTTTGTAGAGTGTTTTCGTAGTTTTAAAAAACAATATTTTTCTTTGAATTGATACAAACGGTCTTTTCTCTGATTCAATTAACCTATTTTTAATCACTTAAAAATTTAATAGTGAATTTTAAACGTCTGGAAGGTGGCATGTTGTAAACAATATTTTTGTCATGAATAAAGATTTAATTCTATTGAAACATGAATGATTAAAAATGCGCAATTTTGCGCAACATATTTTCCGAGATTTATCTTTATATATATTTTAAAATTTATTACTAACAATTGTTCTTTCCCATTTACATTAGATTAGACTTGGTTATAGGAAAAAAAAAATTTTTTTACTTCAAAATACTCGGATTTTCACTTATAGGATAAACTCCTATAATTTACTAAACAATGAAAGTGAAAAAAAAAAAAAAAAAAAAATGTAAAAGACGCACCAACCATGATTCTTATCCAAATTCAAAAACTTCTACAATTTTGCACAACTAATGTTTGGTACTACTATGTGCAACATAGTACAGGGGAACTCTGTAAGACTCGTCTGCCCCTCACAAAGGCCTAGCCGAAAAAATAACAATTTTTCTCTTCATCCATCTTTTGGTCCAGAGTGGGAGGGTCACCCACTTCCGCTTCCGGTCAAAGCCCGGTACTTCCGTTTTTATTTTCAAATCTAGTTCTGGGGTCATTCGTCGTTCAATTGCTGACACCTGTTGAGTGTTTACCCTTTTCAACTTTAACCTTTGTTCTTATCTCTTTTTCTTCTCTTTCTCCAAAATCTGATTACCGTTTTTCCTTTCAATCCCCAAATTCTCCTTAGACCATAATAATTACACTACACTTGGACTTAGAAGATAAACTCCTAGAATTTACTAAACAATGAAAGAACATAAAAGACGCGCCAACCCAAATTCAAAAACTTCTACAATTTTACACAAATAAGATTTAAAAAATAATTAAGCAATCTCTAGAATTTGATTGGATAAGGCAAGTCATGGGTGGTGCTTAACACATATGTATAGAATACAATTCTATATTTTTAAATAAATACACGTACACATTTCTTTTCCCAAACTCAAGGAAAAGAAATTAAAACAAACACACAACACAATCCTTTTCCCAACTTAAGGAAAAGTGAGTAAAGCAAACACACCAACACAAATCCTTTTCCTAAATTTAAGGAAAAGTGATTAAAATAAATGTTTACACAAAAATCAGAATCGATTGGCTAGGTTAGTATTGCTTTCTACTACGTCCGCGTGTTTGCGCCAAAAAGTTAATTACTTTTTGATCCGATCAAGTATCATAAAAGACGAAAATGAAATCAACAAGTACTCCGTACTCTCTGCCTAGCTGTGTCATAAATTTTTATTCGTCATTTCTAATATCATTGAACACACATACTCATAATCCTCAATCCTCTACATATGTCTGTGCATTGAATTTCCAGGAAGGATCGTTACCGCCAAAAAGAAAAATACCAAATCCGAGCCGATAGGCACGTATATAAACGGTAATACAAATCATGAAGTCAGTCTGTCTTTACACACGCGGATAGTAGAAACTCGACCTAGAGTTTGCCTTAACCCATGCGGGTAGTAGGGACCGACCACTCAACATGTAAGCAGTAGAGGCGCCGTACACCACCAAGGTGGGACTTTGTCTCGGTCGTACGGCGGCACGTAGCCTGATGACTTTGATGAACAGCGATTCCGTCAACCGGTCCAACACCAGAGGTGTAGATAACATCTAGAGACGCAACCACATTCAGGCAATTCCACCCGACTGCTGACCAGATTAAAACAACCCAATCTGCCGACCCAACACAACCTTCTACTGACTACTATGTGACTTTCTATCCGTCCTGCCATTTCGACCAACAAACGAGACATTCGTCTTCAGGTTGTGAGTAACTGAGACTGTTTTATTCAGTTTTCTACCGACCAACGACCACGGAATAATTTTTTTTGTTATTAACTATATACCCTGTGTTTGTTATTCCTCCATTTTTGTCTAATCTGTATCTTTTCATTCATTGTTATCCCAATATTGTTAGTGGGGTCGGCATCCATTTCTCAATAGTTGGAATTCGTCTTCACCGACTGGAATCCACTGTCACCGACCCCCTACACACTATGTGGAGACAACAACAACTGCTCAATACGCGTGTCCTTGTTGTATTGTTATTTCTTCTTATATTTTTTGGCTACGCCGTGATGTATGAAATTGATACATATTGGGCTCCCATAATTTTTTTCTCAATTTTTCATTAACTGCAAGTTTGAAAACATCGTTTATCCCCCTTTAACTCACGACTTATAAAGTAAAGTCGGCAGTGTGGCCTATTGTCGCTATCAGCCGGACAGCGAGGGAGTCTATCCCCTTTTCACTAGCGCTAGACGCAAAAGGAGATTGTTTTGGCACCTGCCATCAGCTCCCCACTTACCGCAAAGATCCATGTGCTACTGATACGCGAGTTGGCGAGGGTCGGTATCGAACCCGGAAACTCGTGGTTTCTAGTCGAACGCTCTACCGACTGAACTAAACTGAGCAAAAGTCCACTAATTAACTTTACCTGATTTCTTGTAAACTAATCCAGTTGAAAGGTTCAGTGCAACAATGGATCACTGACTGGCAACTGAAGCTGGCTGTGGACAAATGCATCACCATGCATTTTGGGAGGAAAAACCCATCATACATATACTCCCCCCACAACACTAATATCAAGGAATCTTCTGGTGAACGTGATCTGGGTATTACTGTCAGCAGTGATTTACGTTGGACGAAACACATCTCTAAAATTGTCAAAAAGGCTGAGGGTGTCCTGGCGTCACTCAGCAAGACCTTTATCAGCCGCTCACCGGCTATCTATTTGAAGCTGTACAAAGCTATGGTGCAGCCACACTTAGAGTTTGCATCACCGGTCTGGAACCCCTATCTTGCTCAGAATATTAACCTCCTAGAAACTGTACAGAGACGTGCAACCAAACGAATACCCTCCATCAGGCATCTGCCATATTCTGAATGTCTTGCTGCCCTGGGAATGGATTCGTTGAAACTTTGGCGTCTGGCAACTGACCTTGTAAACGCTCATAAGGTCATTAATCATCTTAACAACAACAACATTGAGCACATTTTTGATCTCCATGTTTCTAACACACGTGGGCATGCCTACAAACTCAGAAAACAGCATAGCTCACACGACTTTCGGAAACATTTTTTCACGCTCAGAGTTGCCGAGGCATGGAATAAACTGCCTGCATCCGTTGTAGGCTGCCGAAACACAGCATCTTTCAAAGCCTCCATGCTTCCTGTAGTCCGCCAACACTATACCTGATACCCCCATCCACACACACATATGCACGTACACGCACACATACATGTATATTATTACTGTACACTGTTCATGTTCCTGACACTAATACACGATTCTGTGTACCAGACATGAGACTTTGACGAGTTGTGGTGCACCTGAGCACTGTACACAATAAGTAAAAGTAAGTAAAGTCGTCGGGGCGGCCTAATGTCGGTATCGGCCAGACAGTGAGGGAATCTATCCCCTTTTCACTAGCGCTAGACCAAGGAGATTATTTTAGCATCAGAGGTGGAGCGCCACACCTACCATCAGCTCCTCACTTTACCGCACATATCCCTGTGTCACTCATTCGCTGAGTTGGCGAGGGCCGGTATCGAACCAAGAACCTTATGGTTCCTAGTCTGAAACTACACCGACTGAGCTAAATAAATGTCATTATTTATTATTAAACTTCCTTTTTGGTGTGATTTAAAAAAGAAAAGAAAAGAAAAGAAAAGAAAAGTGATAGTTAGTGGAATAATGTGTTTTGGGAAATAGTATAAAACGAGGATCTCAAACTCAAGGACGCAAATAACCATTACATCATTGGGGGGGGGTACAACAGATGAAAAGTGAGAGAAATGTGGGTGGGGGGCATGTTTGCAGCCCCTGGTATATGTCTAGAAAACGAATGCAAAGAGACGCCTTACTGATGACATACATTGCTTAAAAGTTTAAAAAAAAAAAAAAAATAAGATACGTTTTGTCAAAACGTGTCTAATTTTTTTTCTTATTTTTCTTATTTTTTTCTTATTTTATTTTTTTATATGATAATTCACTAATATCAAAACGGTTTTGATATTAGTGAATTATCAGATATTGAACTTGTTCAGTATCTATGAAGGGCAAAATGAAACAAACAAGATAACACGAGTTTTATAGGCCAGAAAGCGATATGAGAATCCCCTCCTCCACCCCCCCCCCCAAAAAAAAAAACACACAAAAAAAAAACAAATAAAAAACCCAAAAAAACAAAAACAAACAAAAAAGTACCCTTTTTTTGTACGCGTACTTTGCCGCAATTAGGATTATAGTTAGTGTCTCTGATATTCTGATTTTTTAGAAAAAAAAAATTAAGGTTATTTCCTATAAAGTCTAACATGGTCAAAGGGGAACCACTCTTGACTGATAAATTATTTATTTTTCCATTAAACTAACCCTAATCCCGTCTTCTTTTTTCCTAGTAGATCAATAAATAAATAAACAATTTATCAGTCAAGAGTGGTTCCCCTTTGATTATGTTGGAGTTATAGGAAATAACCAAAATTAATTGCTGGTTTCTTTGTTTAACTCTTTGCCTACCATATTTCCCCTACGGCTGTACCAAATTTCTTGGTATTTTTACCTGTATGATATGATATTTCAAATTCAAAATCTATTCACCTCAGAACTCATTTTATTCAAATAAAGTAAGTAATTGAGTCCTTCTGATGATTTTTCAGTGTAAACAAATGACATGTGCGAGAGCCGCTGCCAGCGATTTACGGCAGGTTCGCAGTTTAGAGTCGGGTAGGCAAAGAGTTAAGAGCATATCAACCCCTGTGGGTTAAGCTATCCTTGTAGAAGAACGACAGTGGTACTATGTAGCCCATAACTATGTGTGTGTGGGGGGGGCGGTGAGGGAATTCATACATTTCCAAGTGTATTAGTCCGAAAGCGAACGTAATAGCGCAGATGGAATTCGAGCTCGCTTACTACAATGTCGCAGTCCAACACGTTAGCCACGACGCCACTACATTAGCCACTCTACCAAAGGGGGGATTTATTATATCCCATCCCCTGTATAATGCTATTTTTCAGTGTAATGGCAAAAACGGCTATTTCCTATAAGTCTAACATGATCAAAGGGGAACCACTCTTGACTGATAGATTATTTATTTATTTATGATCCACTAGAAAAAAGAAGAAGACGGGGTTAGGGTTAGGGTTTAGGGTTATTTCCTATAAGTCTAACATAAACAAATGGGAACCACTCTTGACTGATAATTATTTATTTATTTATTGATCTACTAGAAAAAAAGAAGACGGATTAGGGTTAGGGTTAGGGTTAGGGTTTAGGGTTAGTTTAATGGGGAAATAAATAAATGATTTATCAGTCAAGAGTGGTTCCCCTTTAATCATGTTAGACTTTTAGGAAATAACCCCTAATATTGATTGGTAGCCCTATCAATGGGGGCTTAGAATATGCTAACTGTATCCCCTAAAGAGGGGTAAAACTTTCCCTACATACAACAAGTGATGTCCTGAGTATGACACATTGATAGTCCTAGAAAGTGTGGTGTATCCCTTAATTGCCATTACTCCTAGGTCCACTGGGGAGGGGTGTTCTATTTTACGGTGAATCAACACTTTGCCATTTAATGCCAAATCAAGTCATTTTGATAAACACAAGACTGAGGTTACTTACAGTACTTGCTGTTGTATAAGTATTGAACAGGTTTGTAATGGTTAATAAAATGGCAGTTGCCGATTCTATTAAAAAGGGGGGAGTAAGAATCCCCAAAATGCAGTAACGGAAAACAACAAACGCTGAATTCAAAATCAAGCGCCAAAAAGGAAAAGCGGGAATTTTTCAGTAGTTCAGAGAATGACAAGACGAGTGGTCACGCAACAAATCAGCTCCAGTATCAGCAAAGAAAAACAAGATAAAATATGAACTATTAATACCACTCTACAAAAAGAAAGGACTATGCCCGGTATGCTATTATACATGTCTGTAATTCTATTTTAATACATATTATTAATTTTAATACAACTCCGTTGAGTTCTTTCATTGTGTTGAGTTTTGTTTAAAAGTTAGTAAGTTGTGTAATTTTTTTATAGAAAAATTCACATACCTAGGTAGCAATATCTCACCCACAGAAAGCGATGTTAACACACGAATAGGAAAGGCATGGTTGGCCACCAACAAATTATCAGTCGTATGGAAATCCGACCTCCCTGACAAGCTAAAGAGACGATTCTTCCAGGCTGTGGTTATATCGGTACTGCTGTATGGCTGTACCACTTGGACCCTAACGAAGCGCCTTGAGAATAAGCTAGATGGGAACTGCACAAGAATGCTGCGAGCGGTCTTGAATAAGTCGTGGAAACAGCACCCCACAAAGAAGCAATTGTATGGCCACCTGCCTCCCATATCACAAACCATACGAGTAAGGAGGGTTAGGCATGCGGGGCACTGCTGGAGAAGTAGGGATGAGCTCGTAGGCGACGTACTACTGTGGAGGCCAACACATGGACATGCTAATGTGGGCCGCCCAACCAGGGCTTACATCGACTAACTGTGTAAGGATGCTGGCTGCTGCGCAGAGGAGCTCCCAGAGTCGATGAATGATAGGGAGGGTTGGCGAGAGATCGTAATGGATATCCGTGCAAATTGCGCGACATGATAATGATGAAGTTGTGTAAACCTATATAAAAATATATATGTAGGAAGCGCGTGGTGTAATGGTTAAAGCCATGGAAAATGGACTCGTCGACCCGAGTTCAAATCCCGGACGTGGCAATTATTTCACTTAGCGCTAATACCCTTGGGAAAGGTATGAATCCTACTCTCCCTCCAGCTATGGGTAAATAGTAGGGCAGACTGGGCTCTTTAACCTTGGTTAGGCAACCGGTCTAGGAGAAGGAAAACTCTGAATTCAAACCTGTTGAACTCCGCTTAAGAAATTGACCTTGTGTCGCATCCTGCTCGTGCGGAGGGGTTGGTAAATATATATATAAAATATATACAATACCCAGCTTGCTACAGGCTCATCGCTGCTTAGATAATGGGTTAAAAAAAGCCTAGTATTGCCAATGTGTTAGTAATGTATTTGTGGGAGTGTGTTTTCCCAAATACTCACTCAAACTACACCATCAACTCTGGCCTGGAGTGGTAGTACCTGTTAGGGCACAATCTATAGATCAAACAGATGTTCGAGATAATACTTAAACTATGTTAATCCATCGGATGTATCAAACACATTATTGAACAATATCAAGGATGACAATGGGTGTTAGTTGGTTGGTTTTACGGTATATCAAACCTTTCCGGGTCATTTAATGCCGAATAAAGTCACTTTGATAAACAAAAGACTGAGGTTACTTACAGTAATTACGGGTTACTCAATTAAGTATTGAACAGGCTCATCACTGCTTAACTTCCGTGATCTAGAGGGAACCGGTGCATTCAGCGTGGCTTGCCCCTTAAGTAGATATCTATTCTCACCTTGTGTAGTAGTATATGATTTTGATGAGATTAAAAATGTATCCACAGCTGTGGATGCCTTACGATTCAGGGCGGAAGGAAGAGGAGGCTTAATTCCTTGTCACGTGATTGCTTACTGCTACGTCAGTCGGTCAGTGACCTCAAACAGCCTACGGGCCGTTTTATTTTCCCCCCAGTGATGAAGAGTTTAAGAATCATAATGAGATTTGACGCTGAGTATGAAATATCTGAAAATAATTTTGAACCTTGGTACTTGTCCCTCTATTCGACCGAAGAAATAACTACAGTAAAATACAAAGGTTTATAATAATGTAATATATAAATTTGTTGCTTACTCGGTGATTAACGATTCGCCTCGGTTTGGTTAAAGAAAACAACACTATTTTTATTTTTGGGGAAATAATCAACATTGAATTTTTATTCGTTATTTTAGGTATGAGCAATTATTTTCAAGGGAGAAATTTTAAAAAAATCAAATTTTTAAATTTCAAAACAATTACCAAAAATTCGGAAATTAATTAATGAAATTTTGAGCACTTTATTCATTAAGGAGTTAATTTTATAATGAATTGCTTATTTTATATTAAAAAAAAAAACTAGAAGAAAAAAAGTTTTTCAGTTATGATTGGGGGGTGGGGGGTTAACCTTTGGTCATTTGAAGAAAAAAATTAATTTTTACATTTCTAGAAAATCAAAAGACCAGAAGACCACATAAAGAAAAATGAATAAAAAATTCAACAATCGAAAAAAATTATTTCAAAAATTTAAAAGTTTTCTTAAAACCCCCAAAATAATTTTGTAGCATGTTTTCTCTTTTCGTAGTTTTAAAAACAATATTTTTCTTTGAATTTATTGGTTGGTTGGTTGGTTGGTTTGTTGGGTTTTACGGCATGTCAATCCCTGTTGGGTTATTTTATGCCGAAGACATTTTGTTTTATTCATTCTTGATGGGTACTCAATTTTTTTAAACACATTTTTAAAAATTCATTTTTCTATTTAACCCATAGATAAGACCCTAACAGGTACTACCAAACTGGACCTGGGAGTAATGGTGATGATGGGGAACTGCACATTCCCCAGAGCTCCAGAATTGGAACTTCACCATCAGATAGAATTTAACGTCACACCCAGGACACTAAGACCCTCAGCCATCGCCTTCTTATATAATTAATCGGAGGGGTCCTCTCCGACCGACCGCCTAGCATAAGTAAGGGCCAAAGTTTTGTCTATTTGGAACTTCTTTCAAAGTTGTATAATAAATTGGTTTTCCTCTGAAGCTGCTATATGCAATGTGCAACAATAAACTATTGAAGAACTCAAAATTGATTGCTGCATTTAAATATTGCATTAATATTTAAGCTTACCTTTTAAAAGTTCTACAATAATTCTTCAGCTGCTACATCATTTAAAGATGATTTGATATACATAGATCCTTACTTTCCATATAAACAATTGTCTCTATTTCATGGGGGACTTTTGCTGGATTTCACAATTAATTTTGATTATTCCCTAATTTATTTCCAAGTTATAAAAATTATTATCGTACAAAAAATTCGTCGCAAAAAAGCATTAAAAAAAATAAAAAAATCTCAGGAATCAATCGCAGTAATTAAAACTTGGGAATCCAAAATTTCAGGATTGTGGGTCCGTATTCAGCCTGGAATGTCTTTATTTAGATAGTGTACACAGTCTGATTCCAAAATGGTATGGTATGTTGGGCTACGGTGTCTAGTAGTAAAGTTGAAAAAATCTGACACACTGCCATTCGCATTTATTATTAAAGACAGTAGTGTGTAAACCAATTCATTAAGAATTGGTTCACATGCTAGTGAAGAGGTTTCGCTCCCGGTTCTCATCCGCTGCTACGAATATAATAGTTTAAGTGTGATTGAAATAACTAAGTAACAAAAATAATATGACAAAGTTAAAAAATCAATTAAAAACAGTTACACAAATTAGACCCCATGTCACAAAGTAAAAATATAATTACCACAAAATAAAATAAAAAAATAAAAATATTTCCACTTTCTTTCTTTCTTATGTGTAGCACGTTTTTTTTTTCATTTTTTTTCTCTCCCAAACAAAATGGAATGGTCAATTGTTTATCTGATGTGACGATAGGGCGTGACACACGGAGGTACAAGCGTTTTAATATATAGTTTATTGCATCTCTCCTTGCGAATTTTTCACAACAGCGTTAGTTGTCGTTTTTCACAGGAGACTGAGTGACTGCAAGTCTTCTCAGATCTCCAGGATTCTTCTGAGTATTCTAGCTGATCTCAACAATGCTGCTGTCGGGATGGTCTTACTCTCATTTCTAATTTCTCCAGTCTCCCCCCTAAACCCTTGGAGACCGTTCCAAGGTCACTAACTACAATTGGTATCACCTTTGGGTTTGGCATACGACTTTGTTTTCCAAGCAACTTACGAAATATAACATAACAGTCTAAAGTCACAGCTCCCTGCCTGGCATGTGAATCAGCTCACAATCCTTGGTGTACACAATATTATTAACTAGCAGGACCTGTGGATATACCACAGTATGATAATTTAACTATTGCAACGTTTGATATGTTTAAGAGCTATTGCAAAATAGTTCAATATGTCAAAAATATAATAATCTTGATTTAACTTTCCCCTCACTCATTTTTTTTCTTTCTTTCCTTCTTATCATCTTTTCATAATGTTCGATTGAAACAGATTAGCGTTATCACTTCCGCGCATTCACCCCTCCCTCTGTCTTTCCCTACTTTCTTTCTTTTTTCTTTCTTATTCTATATTTTCTGTGTAGCATGTCGTTTTCTTCCCTTTATAATAAAAACGGAATGCCCCATTATTTAGCTGAGGTGACGACACTCATTAGAAATAAGAACCCGGCTGATAAGCAACATCAGATAATCAGGATTTACATTTTTGTATTTCATCTTGGACGATTTGGACGGTCCCATTTTTAACCAGAGGGTGTTGCAAGATGACAAAGGACGTACATTTAAGGAACACATGTATTAATATATAGATACGCTTGTAATTATAATTCTATTTGTGTTTCGTTCATTCACGCACTACATTCATCCGCATAACCTCCCTGTAGCCAAGTGGGATATTCTTCTAAAAAGCTGTTAATATTTCTTTTCCTTACAGCCGCAGAATAATCTTCCTTCCTTTTATTTTCACAATAACCTTTTAAATAACTTGGGGCGAGGGGGAAGGGGATTGATTTATACAAGCCAACAATAAAATTCAGGTCAGAGTGGACCTGGGAGTAATGGCAATGAAGGGGTACTCCACACTCCCCAGAGCTCCAGAATTGGAACTTCACCACTAGATGCAGTTTAACTCTGGTCAGAGTGGACCTGGAGTAATGGCAATGAATGGGTACTCCACACTCCCAGAGCTCCAGAATTGGAACCTCACCACTAGAGGCAGTTTAACTCTGGGTCAGAGTGGACCTGGGAGTAATGGCAATGAAGGGGTACTCCACACTCCCCAGAGCTCCAGAATTGGAACTTCACCACTAGATGCAGTTTAACTCTGGGTCAGAGTGGACATGGGAGTAATGGCAATGAAGGGGTACTCCACACTCCCCAGAGCTCCAGAATTGGAACTTCATCACTAGATACAGTTTAAATATGGGTCAGTGGATATGGGAGTAATGGACCTGGGAGTAATGGACCTGGGAGTAATGACAATGAAGGAGTACGCCACACTCCCTAGAGCTCCAGAATAGGGACCTCACCACTAGATACAGTTTAACGTCATACCCAGGACATAATATATTATAGATTTCTGTATCAAAACAATCAGACCTGCTGGGCAATTAAAAAAAAAAAGAAATTATCACATTGAAGTTGTTACAAAATTCTTATAATATCTCATTAGGCAGTTCTTTTATTTTTTTTTTCTTATGCAATAGGCCAGTATTATCAATGGAAACAGTTATATAATAAATTTATGATGCAATGATTGAGCACTTTTTGTTTTATGTCCCATCGCCCCAGTCATACCACAAAGAGACCACGAGAAAATCACTCTCCCATAACGGAAAAAAAGAAAAGTAAAAAAATAACCGTTACCTTCAGATTTGACCTTGACAAAGTCCAATGTCAATCAATGCGATTCACACGCTTTTGTATGTATAAATAAAATAGTTATAAATACATTAACATTATTAAAGTCTTTAGAGTAAGCAAGACGACGTGATTTCTTTTTTCGTATACAAACAAGTATTCATTAGATTTCCTTGAATATATTAACACCCAGAACCATGTGCCACCCACGCCCGTGAACCGACCATCCTGGACTCCGGTCTGAGCAATAACCGACAGCACACATTCTCTTGAATCTCTCTTGGAATCCGTCCCTTTCTACTTTGGCCCTTACTTAGGCTAGACGGGTATTCGGAGAGACTCCATTCGATCAATCGGCTGGTCACGTCAAGCCCTAGCTCGTATATGATTGTCCCTACCCTATTGCCCTTATGGCAAACTCTCAACCCTTTTTATCATATATGTGCTAGAAGGCGGTGGCTGGGGGTCTTATTATCCTGGGTATGACGTTAGACTCGTATCTGATGGTGAGGGTCCAGTTCTGGAGCTCTGGGGAATGTGGATCACTATTACTCGCAGTTCCACTCTGACCCGGAGTGTAGTACCTGTTAGGGTCCCATCTATGGGTCAAATAGAAAAAACATGAGTTAAGAAAAACAAATTGAGTTTTAAAAAATTGAATACCCATAAAGAATGAATAAAACAAAAACGTCTTCGGCATAAAATAACCCAACAAGGGTTGACATGCCATAAAATCCAAAAAGATTGAACACCCATCAAGAATGAAAAACAAAACGTCCTCAGCATAAAATAACCCAACAAGGGTTGACATGCCATAAAATCCAAAAAGATTGAACACCCATCAAGAATGAATAAAACAAAACGTCCTCAGCATAAAATAACCCAACAAGGGTTGACATGCCATAAAATCCAAAAAGATTGAACACCCATCAAGAATGAATAAAACAAAACGTCCTCAGCATAAAATAACCCAACAAGGGTTGACATGCCATAAAATTCAAAGAAATTGAATACCCATAAAGAATGAATAAAACAAAAACGTCTTCGGCATAAAATGACCCAACAAGGGTTGACATGCCGTAAAATCCAACCAACCAACCAACCAACGAATTGTCCATCGGAGAACGTATGTTCATGAGGCATACTGCAGTGTGTGTGTATGTGTGTGTCCGCGCACGCGCAGAAATCATCATCATCATCATCATGATCAACAACAACAACAACAACAACAAGGTGTGCCAACTGCACAGATTCTTTTGCCTCTCCTCTCTCTCTCTCTCTCTCTCTCACCATCTCTCCCTATCAGTCATCTCTCTTGGCAAGTTCTCTCGACGGCATCTCGTGTCTGAACAAGAGCTGGAGAATGCAAGTTTTTCTTGGTCGGCCAACACTTGGTGTGTCCATGAGTAGGAGTCCATGGGAAATCGTTGCTTATGAGTTTGTCCTTATTTGTCCACCAGTGCCCTATATGTCTAGTTTGTCTTACTAGGATAGTTTGTGAGATGGGAGATAAGTGGCCATACAACTGCTACTTCAAGGATTTGTTCAAAACAGCACTCAGCATTCTAGTGTAGTTCCCATCTAACATTTTTTTAGGTGTTTCGTAAGAGTCTGCGTGGTGCAGCCGTACAGTTGTAATGATACGGCTACAGCTTTGAAGAATTCCTGTTTCATTTTACCAGAAAGATCGGAAAAACTAATTACAACATTTTATTGACAATTCAGTGGCCGGTTTAGCTCAGTCGGTAGAGCACCCGTGTAGGAATCACTAGTTTCCGTGTTCGATACCAATCCCCACCAACTCAGCGCATGAGCAGCACAGATTGCGTAATCTGATCTGTGCGGTAAAATGGGGAGCTGATATTTGATGTGGCGCTCCACATCAGCAAAAGCTAGTGAAAGTGGGATAGACTCTCTCGCTGCCCGGCTGATACCGACAATAAGCTGCTCTGACCATTTTTTTTTCAATAGGCAATTTAAAATATATTGAAAAAAAAAAGACAGAATTACATAAAATATAATATTACAAATTCTACCGATAATAACGTTGTAGAAATGAAACCCAAAGAACCCGGGTATATGTTGTTCTCGTTAGTAGCCCAAATGCTCACTGCTCGGATCATCAGGGTTATAAAATGTAAACAATGTAACAATTTCATAAACTATCGGGTGCCTTTGACCCCCCCACACACACTCGAAGGATAGCTTTATATATATTTTCTATGAATACTACTTTATGAAAGTTGACATGAAGTAGGGGGAGGGCCCCGTATAATAGCCTCAGATGGGGCCAATGATACCGTAAGACCGACCCTGCTTGTATGGTTTAATGCAGGGATGACCACACTTTTTCAGTTTGCGAACTACTTTCAAAATAACCAGGTCAAAAGGATTTACCTCTATTAAAAAATGCTAAAATATTTATTCTCTCTCTCTCTCTCTCTCTCTCTCTCTCTCTCTCTCTCTCTCTCTCTCTATATATATATATATATATATATATATATATATATATATATATGAGAAGTAAACAAACAGACGATGTTTGTGATATGGCTATTTTCAGCCGACAATATTTGGGAGAATATGTGTTTAAATGAAGTCGAACCTAATTTATGAAAGTTAATTAATTAATAATCAATTAATTAGGCGGGATTACCTATTTAAATTTAAGGCTAAACAAATCGAGAAAAATCAATCTCTGTATGTACATTTCGGCCTATTAGGCCTCATCAGCAGAGCTATAGATACAAAGACCGCCCCGTGTGCGATTCGAAACCTGATTGTCAAGCTGACTGTCAAGCGTCTTCTGATGAGGCCTAATAGGCCGAAATGTACATACAGAGATTGATTTTTCTCGATTTGTTTAGCCTTAAATTTAAATAGGTAATCCCGCCTAATTAATTAATTATTAATTAATTAACTTTCATAAATTAGGTTCGACTTCATTTAAACACATATTCTCCCAAATATATATATATATATATATATATATATATATATATATATATATATATATAAAGGTAATCCAAATGGCTGGTAAATAAGGGATGATTCTTTTTGGGATCATCAGATATCACTGTGAAATCATACTGTCTGCTATTGTAGGTGCAAACATATATACTCATACAAGAATTTTTATAAATCCCTAAAAAGAGCTCAATGTATAATAATCAATGAATTTAATTATATACAGAGCAATATTTAACATTCAAAGAAAAAAAAACTTAACAAACCATCATCCCGTTATATTTTTATTTCGACCAGAAACTCAAAAAATGAGTCTTAGCCTCATCAGATGGGTTGAAAAAAAAAAAAAAAAAAAAAAAAAAAAAAAAAGAAAAGAAAAAAAGAGGCCCCGCTAATGGGGCTATCTATTGGCCGTGGGGGTGGGGGTGTTGGGTGATCCATGATTCTTAAGGACGGAATCCTCGTAGCTGTGTAGTCCATGGCATGTAACTTACGGTCGCTCAGAGAGGCTCCTTTCGATTAATCGGCTAGATACGTTAAACCCTAGCACCTATATGATTGTCCCAACACTATTGCCACCTTATGGCAGACCCCAAACATTTCTATCACATATGTGTTAGAAGGTGGTGGCTAAAAGGGTCTTTAGAATAATAAATAACAAATATATATGAGTATTAAAAATGTGTTTAAAATTGATTTTAAAAAAAGCATTTTCAATACCCATCAAAAATTAATAAAACAAAATGTCTTCGGCATGAAATAACCCAACGAGGGTTGACATGCCATAAAAAACCAACCAACCAACCAACCAACCAACCAACCAACCAATCAATCAATCAACCATCGAACCAACTATGTTTTGTGGTACAAAACAATTTACTTAAGTAAAGGGAGATAATTTGATTAAAACACAGTTATTTCCCTTACACTAATTATTTAAAATGTACAAATTTGGAACTGGATAATAACTGTAATTATTTATGTATAATATATAATCTCGGATTTTTAGGCCTAAAAGTTAAGAGTTCGTATTATGTACATGAATTAAATATCAACTTTTAATAGGCTATGTACATCATCAAATTGTGAACGGAATAACTAAAAGTAAGTTATATCCATCGTTTAAACAAATTAATGTGTAACAAATAACCACTGCGTGTTTGTTTAGGATTTATTTCTTTTATTGTAAACTTATTTTTGCTTAAGGTTTGTTACATTTTTCGTGTGAACACGTCTGTATTTTCACTCTAAATACTTCGTAAATGTTTTATTTCAAAACATAAGTAAACAGTATAAATTTTTATTTCATATATATATATATACTAGCAGCGGCTACCTGGGTAGAGGGATTTTTAAAGTTAGTCCCGCAGATCCATTATTACTGAATTGTGAGTTCAATCTTCGTGATGATGCCCCATTTAAATCCCTATGTAAAAAAAATAGACCTTGCATTGATCCAGCTACTCTGAAAATAAATGTTATGTCTACTATCTAAAATATTAAATGAAAAAAAATCCATGTTGTTATCATTTAAATTTTATTTTTTAATTATCTTTACGAATATAAATCAAATCTCTATTATTTTTGCACAAAAAACAAGCCCTGGTGATATTTAATGTGTATATATATATTTACTTTGTCGTTAATTGTTTTATTTTCGAAGTTTCCTCCGGTTATACATATACACACAACTGCCCTTTATAAATGTATAGATAGATAGATAGATAGATAGATAGATAGATAAATGAACTGGATAAAAAATTGAACAAATATTACATTTTTCTGCCAAAAATTCTAAAACGTCAGTGCGTATTATACACAAAACACTTTTTTTCCAGAATTTCGTAGCCGAAATTTAGGGGGGTGAGTGTTATACACGAATGCGTTATATATGTATTTACCCAACCCCTCCACACGAGGAGGATACGACACAAGGCCATTAAAGTGGAATTTATCAGGTTTGGATTCAGTTTTCTTCCTCCTAGACCGATTACCATACCATGGTTAAAGTGTCTAGTCTGCCCTACTATTTACTCATAGCTGAAGGGAAAATAGTTGGATGCATAATTTTCTTAAGGGTATTAGCGCTATGTGAAATGCAGCCAGCCTCGTCCAGGATTTGAACTCGGTTCGCTGTATTCATTTTTTTACAACAATAACCATTACACCATTGACCATCCAAATGTGTTTTATACACAAATAATATCACATTATCTATAATTTGCCTGCTCAGTCGGTAGAGCGTTCTGCTTGGAATCACAAGATTCCTGGTTCAATACCGGTCCTCGCCAACTCAGCGTATGAGTAGCACAGGGATCTGTGCGGTAAAGTAAGGAGCTGATGGTAGGTGTGGCGCTCCACCTCAGATGTTAAAACAATCTCTTTGGTTTAGCGCTATTGAAAAAGGGATAGACTCCATCGCTGTCTGGCTGATACCAACTTTAGGCCACCCCGACGACTTTACTTATTTTACATACTACGAACGTCATTAGATCTAATGGTTGAAAAAAGGCATGAAACGGACGATATTCAATAGAAACTATCACAGATGCAGACTACGCAGATGATCTAGTACTTCTTGCAACAAAAAAAAAAAAAAAACCATCTGCCCAAACCGATCACTGTTGTATAGCTTTGAAAAGATATTGGATTCCATGTGTTATTAACAAGATGGAGAAATCTCCACACTATAAGGAAAGCCCCTGAAATTAGTAAAGCAGTTAACATACGTAGGTAGTAATATCTCATCTACTGAAAGCGATATCAATATATGCACAAGAAAGGCATGGGCTGCTATAGACAGATTATCGATCATTAGTAGTTCACTTCACATACCTAGGTAGTAATATCTCATCCATAGAAAGCGATGTCAATATATGCATAAGAAAGGCACGGACTGCTATAGACTGATTACCGATCATTAGTAGTTCAATTCACATATCTAGGTAGTAATATCTCATCCACAGAAAACAATGTCAGTATATGCATAAGAAAGGTACGTACTGCTATAGACAGATTATTGATCATTAGTAGTTCAAATCACATAACTAGGTAGTAATATCCCATCCACAGAAAGCAATGTCAATATATGCATAAGAAAGGCATGGACAGATAAGACGAAACGAATTTTCTTCTAAGCTGTCGCCGTGTAAGAGCTGCTGTATGTCTGCACCAATTTGACTAACGAAACGCTTGAAGGAAAAGTTATATGGATACTGTTAGAGGAGCAGTAGCGAGCTCATAAGTGATGCCTGCGCCTGCCCCTGTTCGCACCTCGCTGCTACGTTCAGTCTTTCTTTGGCAGACATTTCTGATGAAGCCCCGGTTTGACGCTACCACCAAGTTTAAAGTTCGCACAATTATTCGGTTTTTGAATGCAAAAGATATTAAACCAACTGAAATTCATCGTCAATTAACAGAAGTGTATGGCGACTCGTGCATAGATGTCAAAAATGTCCGCAAGCAGTGTTGGGAATTTGAAACGGCAACCATGTTCAACGCTTCCTCAGCAACATGGCGGCGAGCTGATATGAAATGGACCAGCACCTACAAAAATGCTTCGACTGAAATGGCGATTATGTAGAAAAATAGATACACGCTGAAGCTTTAAAATGATATTAAAAAAGTAAGTAAAGTAAAGTCGTCGGGGTGCCTAAAGTCGGCATCCGCCAGACAGCGAGGGAGTCTATCCCCCTTTCACTAGCGCTAGACCAAGGAGATTGTTTGGGCGTCTGAGACGGAGCGCCAATCCTACCATCAGCTCCTCACTTTACCGCACATATCCATGTGCTACTCATACGCTGAGTTGGCGAGGGCCGGTATCGAACCAGGGACCTCGGTTCCCAGCCGGATACTCTACCGACTGAGCTAAGCCGGCCCTTATAAAATGATATAAACATCATATAACAATAAACTTTTCTGCAATTTCTAAATATTTTGTTGACCTTACGTTTGGAATTACTGCTACATAATTGATAGGTTTCCTATAAATTATGTACGGTAGTTCTAAATCGAATAAATAATTGACAGGACTTAACATTTTACTGAACTTGTAAAAGTAAAGACGTCGGGGCGGCCTAAAGTCGGTATCAGCCAGTCAGCGAGGGAGTCTATCCCCTTTTCAATAGCGCTAGACCAAGGAGATTGTTTTGGCATCTGGGGTGGAGCGCCACACCTACCATCAGCTCCTTACTTTACCGCACAGATCCCAGTGCTACTCATACGCTGAGTTGGCGAGGACCGGTATCGAACTAGGAACCTTGTGGTTTCTAGCCGAACGCTCTACCGACTGAGCTAACCCGGCCCCTTACTTGTAGTTGGTCTCTAATTGACCAGAGATACCAAGAAAGCCAGTTTGGCTGGGTGACTTAACGGAACAGATTCAAATGGCGGCTGTCACCCATAGGCCATTTCTTCATGCGTGTTGTTTTTACTTGGGTTGAATAAAGACGTCTAAAATAAATGTCAAGTCTTGTGTTCGTGTTACATAGTTTATGTGGTAGCATAAATTATTGACAAACCCTGTAGAATAAGGGGCCATTGGCTTTCAAATCAGAGAGTGGAAAAATACCAGTAATGGTTATAGCTCTCTGACCCCTAGAGAACACGTCACGAGAAACACGTGACTAGATTTAGATTTCAGTTTCAACCAGAGATGGACGCAGGGTAGACGTGCCACTGCGAGGTTGATTCTCCCGCGCGGTGAATAAGAACATGGGTAGAAATAAATCTTGATCAAGAAAAAAAAAGTCTTGGGAGTTGATTAATTTGCATGACTAAAGAGTTAGCCCAGAAGAAGCCCTTAGTTAGAGACAGCAACAAGAAGAGACTAGATAACATGACAGCCAAAAGAAGTAGGAGATGAAACATGGCAACTAGACGTAGCAAGAAGAAATGAAGAACAAGTAAGACTGTACCCTGTATCTTTCTGTCTGTCTGTCTGTCTGTCTCCCTTTCTTTCACCGAGTCTCCTCTTTCATGTATATACCCGATGATGGGGTATATAACATATGTTACTAAAAGCAACAATGGACGCAAAGATGATTACTCCCAAGAAATCCCAAGAAGAAAGATCAGAAAAACAGGGAGAAGCCCAGATTCATACATGACCATAATGATACTGCCTATCTTTTTTTGCATAAGTTTTATTCCAATACCGGCCCTTGCCAACTCAGTGCATGAGTAGCACAGGGATCTGTGTGGTAAAATGGAGAGCTGATGGTTGGGGGTGGCACTCCACCGCAGATACAAAAAACATCTCTCTGGTCTAGTACTAGTGAAAAGGGGATAGACTCCTTCACTGTCTGGCTGTTACTGACAATGCCTGTGGGGATTTTTGTCCCCGGAAAAGCACTGTTTAAACCCTACGTTTTGTAATAGAATAAACCGTACTTCGAACGCAGTGAGGAGATGGGTGCTGCTTTTGAAGAAAGGAGACAAACGATGTTTTATAGAACAAAATGTTTACTTTACATGTAAAACATAAAACAAATATCAAACAGGGGTATCAATATACATAAAATGAAATAACCAAACGAGTTTTTAAAGAATGTTCATAAGTCCAAAGGGAATACAAAGAGTTCAATGTGTTTGGTTGGTAAAAGATAGTTTAAGGAGAATTGAATATAGTTAAAGGGTTGGTTATAGAGCCTGTGGAACTTAGCTGAAATCCTCGAGTTCTGTTCCTCGTAACCTGTTGAGCCCTGCAGAATGGGTTTTAGGTGTGCGTTTGTCGCTCCAGCTTCTATTCGTCGCCGTCTGGGGGCTTTTAGCGATACGGAACAAGCAACTCTCTCGAAGTAAGATGGAGACTTTTATGATCAGGCCGTTAACTCTGGACGCTAGAGTCCAGACGCTCAGAACTTTTTATTTATTTATTTAATTTTGATTTAATTTAATTTTATTCAAATCCCCACAGGCTGCTGCTGGTGTCCGGAAAGAGGATCACCATTCCCTTAATAAATTTTCACATGCCTGATTCAGCTTAGTAGCAGTACAACATTAGGATAAGATGGTGAAAAGAAGGGCTTATGTAACATTACCCGTCATATATAAGATTATTTATATTTTCCTATAAATTTGTAGCCCCCTGTACATTTTTTTAGTATAAGTAAGTGGCATCATTGCTCTAACAAATACGAGTGGTGATAGTGAGTCACCCTGGAAGATGGCTCTTTTAACTTCCTGCCAACTTTTCCTGATGAAGTGTGTAATTTTGTCGGCCATTTTGAACATTGTCAGACGTTCTATTATCTAAATTTACGCGACCATATCATCGGTCTTTTTGGGCTCTATCCATGCAATGGCGAATTTTTTCCGCCTTATTTTTGTTGTTGTTACCTAACTCAGGATATGTCGGTCTTTATATAATAAGTCATCTGTTCTTCTTGTTCCCTTGCAACATCCTTTCTGATCTTTTCGGAAATAGTTCGCGGCATTCAAGCGAGTAATATGTTTCTTCTCTTATCTGTGAAGATAGGATCTTCCACCTCATGGACAAACACATTATCAGGCTGCTGCTGCTGCTATTATATTATTATTATTATTTATATATTATTAATTATTATTATTATTTCTTCTTTTTGAGTTTCACATCAGCATTAGCTGATGGTCCTTTCACTGAGGTCTGAGTGACAGACAAGACAGATAGAGAGATGTGGAAATTACGTCCGACGAACAGAGTTACTGGCACTCGCATTGGCTTGCTCTAAGCCACAATTATCCCTGTTTATTTATAGTAAGCTGTCGGCGCATTCCATTGGTCAAATAGGGGTATAACCTATAACATTACTTTATTTGTTTACTTTAAACAATGTGAGGTAATGTTCATCGAGGTGTGGTATATCGGATAAAGGGTCGAGGGTTAACAAAACGAATATCAAAAGAAATTGTTCATTGACAAAAAAGCCCCCGCCAAAACGTGACATTCGATGTTTGACGACACTTTGATCATGTCACACCTCTCACTAATTATCCATTCATTGTGGCAGAGATATAACCCAACAAATAGGTAGATTAAATCATCATGCTCTCCTGAGCGTGAGGATCCAATCAATCTATTTTAAAAGGCGAATCATCATCATCATCATCAAGGTGCGTCGAAAACACGCATTCCCTCTCTTGCCATCCGTCCTATTGGTCATCGCACTTGGCAACTCCTCTAGACGCACACCCAGTATCCACACAGAGCTGAATAATATAAATTTACTGGTCATGCCTAAGAGTCCATAGGGGAACAACGCTTATGATTAGTTGTATAATTCTGTCCTCATCTTCTGTTATCTGTACAACGTTTCGGCCGATATGCCCCCGGCCTTCTTCGGGTATTTCTTATCGGACTCGGGAACCTCTCGGACTCGGGAATCTTCTTGTCGTAATCGGGAACGAACCTTCTTGTCGTAATCGGGAGCCATCACGGAACTTGGAACCCAACCCTTTATTCAGTCCGAGGGGTATCCTGTCTTCATTCCGCTAACCATAGTTTAGTACAGGTGTTAAGTAATGTTAATTATTATTCTATGTTACTGCTGCACCTGGCCAGGATTGAACCTGCAGTCTAGAGATAACTGTCACTTCGAACTGTCTTAACCTAACTCCTTTATCCACTAGGCTATGTGTCCAATAACAATGAAGATAGGACAATAGTCCGAATAATACAAATAATACTAATTATCAAGCCTCATCTCAAAAATTCAAAGAGACGCTTATGAGTTCGTCTTTACTTCCTAAACAGTGCCCAACTTGTCTTGCTCGGCATACATAAGATGGAGGTAAGTGACCAGACAGCTACTGTTTTGTTGGATGCTTTCTCCTAGTATTTGTTCAAAACAGCACGGACATCCTTATGTAGCACTCACCGAGTGGTGCAATAAATAGGAAGATGTGAGGTCTCCGGTCAGAATTCCGGCTGCTCGGTTGCCGTACTGACTCGGATAAATCTTGGTCAGCCCTTCTGCTGGGCTGTAGAATACTCCGACTGTACCTCTGTATAGGGTTCAGATGTCTCCCAATGGAGCCACCTATTGGCTGTGGGTGGCGATCCGTGATACTTAAGGACGGAATCCTGATGGCTGAGCAGTTCATCACACGCAACACTCCACTTTAGCCCTTACTTGGGCTAGACGGGTGATCGAGATGCCCCTTCCGATCAATTGGCTGGACACGTCAAGCCCTAGTACTTATATGATTGTCCCGACCTATTACCCTAATGGTACCCACCTCAATCTTTTTATCATCGTGTGCTAGAAAGCAGTGGCTGACGGTCTTAGTGACCTGGTATGACGTTAAACTGTATCTAGTGGTGAGATTCCAGTTCCGAAACTTTGGGAAGTGCAATTACTCTCAAGCCCACTCTGACCAGGAGTGGTAATACCTTTTAGGATCCTATGAGTTAATAGATCTGTTTGCAATTTAATATGAATTATTTCTGCCGGTTTATAAGTTAAAGTTAAATAATTTCTACCAGTTTATAAAACCAAACCAAAATAAAAAGATTTACCTATAAACTATTTGAAGTTTATAAAATCATTTTTACTAACTTGTTTAACCACATGAAGTTAATGAAAAGTATTTTCTAACTTGTTTAAACAGTGAATTTAAGAAAAGTATTTTTACTAACCTGTTTAAACACATGAAGTTAAGG